>JADLZN010000098.1:0-499778 GCA_018155175.1 Sinocyclocheilus anophthalmus
GTTGTGGATCAGAATAATCTCAGTTTCTCTCATTCTCAGGTTCAACTATAATTTTACGCCGGAAGTTTTCTGCATCTCAGTTCTGGGACGAGTGTCGGGCTCATAATGTGACGGTGATTCAGTACATCGGCGAGGTTCTGCGCTATCTGTGCAACACACCGCAGGTACAGATCGTTAATAACGTAGAGTTCATTAGATTACAGTTGTGTTTATGTCAGCTGACTGTGAAACACTGAGCAGATTTAGAGAGCTGGCAGCTCAGAGTGGTCACTGAGGCCATGTGTGTGTGGGTGTGTGTGTGTGTCATACAGCTGTTACTCTCTGAAAACTGATCCCAGCACAGCTGGTTTGTTTAAATAGCTCTAACTCTTCCTAGCCGGAGGAGCCGGCGTGTCGCTTGCTCTCTTCACTAGAGTCACACTGTTGTTTGCGATCAGATGTCTGGTTTGGGTGTGTTATTTCCTGGCCATTGAGGTTTCGTCAGTAAATTGTGAATATTCTTACTTTGGTCATTGAAACTGGATCCTGAAGAGCACATGAGCTCATGTGACGGAGCCGTCGGCCAATCAGAGCGTCCGTTAAGGGCGGGCTCTGATCTCGGAATAGCTGCTGGCCTTTACTTGGAATACCGCAGTGAAAGCAATCTCCTGAATGCATCACGACACGAGGAGATCAGCTTTTATTCCAGGTTTCGCTGTGCACGGAACTGTAAATTCCAGCACAAGTGTTTCAACTCCTCTGAGTGCAGGAATCACATCATCTATAATATGTCATTGATCTGTGTGATTCTCAATAACACACAGATGTTTGCTCTAGTGTTGTTTGTGATTCGTTGGTGTTTTCTAGAGAGCGAGCGATAAGGAGCACGCCGTGCGTCTGGCCATCGGGAACGGGCTCCGCTCAGACGTATGGAGGGAATTCCTCAAGCGCTTCGGTCACATTCAAGTCCGAGAGTTTTACGCCTCCACGGAGGGAAATGTGGGTTTCGTGAACTACGCTGGAAAGATCGGCGCTGTTGGACGGGTCAGCTTTCTGCACAAAGTAAGGCTGTATGACTGGAGTCACGTGACTCTCGCTGTGCTTCCACTGAAAGCTCTGATTATCAGTGTGTTTTTCTCTCGTCGCACAGAAACTGTTCCCCTATGCCCTCATTCAGTACGACACGGAGCGCGATGAGCCGGTCAGAAACTCCAGAGGCCTGTGTGTCGAGCTGCCTAAAGGTCAGAGGTCACACTCGTAAACATGAAACACACTCGACCCCCTCTAGAGTCCCATATAAAGAACAGCACTTCATGTTACAAATGAACGACTGACTTTATTCTACTGACAGACTGAGCTCATCAAACACTCCCTCTGATGATCCAAATTCCTCATATTTTATTAAAAGGACACATCAGATTATTTTTAGATAGGTCAGCCTCACTAATTGCTGCTGATCAAACTAGACAAATATAATTTTAATATGTGACTTTTTTGACATATTTGACATATCAGTTTAAACCTTTGATCTGGAAGTTTCTTTAATCTGATCATGTTCTTAAAAACGTCCCTTAAATTATCGTTAACCTGGCTGAGATTCGTCTGTGTGTGTGGTGTGTTGTGTGTGTGTGTGTTTCCAGGGCAGACGGGGCTGCTGGTGTCCAAGATTACAGAAATCGCTCCTTTCGTTGGTTATGCACAAAACGAGCAGCAAACAGAAAAGAAGAGGCTGCGTGACGTTTTTAAGCATGGCGATGTCTATTTCAACAGCGGTGATTTGCTGAAGATCGATCACGACAACTTCATCTACTTCCAGGATCGAGTGGGAGACACATTCAGGTATTTCCTTAATATCATGCTGTCAGAGATCAGATGAAGTGAATCTGCGAGGTGATTGGTGGAGGCTGATGTGAATCTGCGAGGTGATTGGTGGAGGCTGATGTGAATCTGCGAGGTGATTGGTGGAGACTGATGTGAATCTGCGGGTGATTGGTGGAGGCTGATGTGAATCTGCGAGGTGATTGGTGGAGACTGATGTGAATCTGCGGGTGATTGGTGGAGGCTGATGTGAATCTGCGAGGTGATTGGTGGAGACTGATGTGAATCTGCGGGTGATTGGTGGAGGCTGATGTGAATCTGCGAGGTGATTGGTGGAGACTGATGTGAATCTGCGGGTGATTGGTGGAGGCTGATGTGAATCTGCGAGGTGATTGGTGGAGACTGATGTGAATCTGCGGGTGATTGGTGGAGGCTGATGTGAATCTGCGAGGTGATTGGTGGAGACTGATGTGAATCTGCGGGTGATTGGTGGAGGCTGATGTGAATCTGCGAGGTGATTGGTGGAGGCTGATGTGAATCTGCGAGGTGATTGGTGGAGGCTGATGTGAATCTGCGAGGTGATTGGTGGAGGCTGATGTGAATCTGCGAGGTGATTGGGGAATCTGCGAGATGATTGGTGGAGGCTGAAGTGAATCTGCAATATGATTGGTGGAGTCTGATGTAATCTGCGAGGTGCTGTATTTTTGTGCTGCTGGGTTCGATTCCTTGTGCTAATGTCTGTCGTCCAGTCCTGTTGTATTATGTGCCCTTTGGAGGGCAGAGAAGTGGGACACCAGGAAGGTATGTGTTAAATCATCTAGTTTTTTAGTTGGATTTCACGTTCTTGTCGAAGAGGCGCACATGCTGCTTGTAATGGATTTCCCCTTTCTGTTTTCCTCGCAGTTCCAGGTTGCTGAAGATTCCGACTCGTTCCTTTTATTCCTTGAATGTCCGGTTCCCCTTCACGTGAGCGTCACTGACATTTTATGTGGCTTGTGAAGGTCACGAGGGTACGGTCGGAATGTGCTGCCAGTAACAATTTGAGGACGGAGTGGAGTTTGAGGGCATAGAAAAACATTTGGACCACGTTTCTGAGGTTACTGCGTTTACGCTCGACCTCGTTTCATACGAATTAGGTAAAATAATTCTCCCTGCGAGATGATTTTATTTTATACAACCCAGATGTACTAGGTCAGCGCTTGAGCTGCATGAACAACAGTATAGGAGCTGTGTTGCCAACACTGATCCAACAAAACCAGACGACTGCATGATGGTCAGATGGATTCTTCATGTCTCAGGCTAGTTCACACTGCCCTAACAAACCAAGTTGGGCAATGTGAACTAGTTTAACTGACAGTTCTTGGGCAGAATAAGTCCTAATTTGAACCAGTCTTGATGCCGACTGTTAAAAGTCTGGCTAAACACGCTATATACAATTGCACAAAACGCTACAGGACATCAGACTTCAACAACTGGAGCTGAGACAACAAGTAAGGGAAAACTGAAGACACTGAAGGATTTGAAATGGTGAGAAAACAGAGGAAAGAGAGAATGAGCATGTCACATTCCACACTCCAGCACGCCAAATCACAACCCTCGGATGGGAGAGGAAGAGGAAGAGGAAAACAGAAAGTGATGAAGAGGAGGGTGGCATGGCGAGGGGGTGTCACACATTCAGATCCCACCTCAGTGTAAATAGTTTTATTTTCCATTTGCAGCCACTGCACTTGTCATGCTGACAGCGAGAGGGAAATCTGTGTTCATGCTGGGAAAGTGAGGGACATTTCTTTATTTCTTCCCTTTGAATTTCACTTCCTTCTTTATATCATCTCCTCTAGGCCAAAGAACCCTCCAGTTTCAGGTGAGAAACTGAGTAGAGTTTGAGTTTTAGTACAAGATTGTTATCTTCAAGTTAGACACAGTACATAAATCAACTAAAAACACATTTAAAAAGCAAAATGTCAGAGTGACAGGCGTATGGGCAGACGTACTTACAAATGTCTCATCCTCAGAGTCCAGATCGTAATCTGGCTGTACTGTGTCCAGACTACATGTGACTCAAATATTTGGGCATTCAATTTTTCTATACTTCTATAGACAGACAGACAAAACAGACGGATGGATGGATGGGGCTAGTAAACACAGGCCATGAAAAGCTAAAAAGTGAACAAAAATGGCAAAAACCCAGGGGGTAATTAAATTCTCCTTCTATCAGTGAGGAAGACAGCGATGTCACATCAGTATCACACCCCTGTTCACATCTTTGCCGCATATTCCTGTCAATCAGCAGGCACCGCAGGAAATCTTGCTTGTGAATAGCGACTGCCTTTGGGGCTTAATGAGCTTTCACGCATTTTAAAAGACCAAACATTAGATAAATATTCCCTGTCTGTCGTCTCGTCTCCTTATCCACCTCACATCTCTGCTCACCAGCGCTGAGGAACCACCCGAGTGTAAAAGATGAAATTGTTTGCTTACAATGCATGGGACATTTCTATGAGAAGACTGAAGTGAATTGAAAACACGTTCAATAAAGGATGTGACCCAGGGCTGTTTCTCTCCAGTGCGGAGGAAATGGTTGACCCTGCTAAAAGTGCGACTGTCAATGTAGCAACGCCTGCACCAGCCTGAACACAGAAATCATAACAGGGTCAGATAAGCCCAGATAATTACAAACGCGACGAATCCACAGCACCAAAAATATCACAGTGCTCTGAATAGAGAGTCTTTAAGGAGGCAGGAGAAAATAGTATTTCATATTAATATTAAAGATCCGCAGCACAGGAGGGCTAATGATACCCTGGATGCCTATTAATAATGATACATAATAGAGAATTCCTGAAGTCTGAGCACTCCATTTGGGAGGCAGGCTATTGGAAGTCCAGTCACTTGGATGTGTTCAATCACATACAGAATTTAAATGCAGTTTTTCCAGGAAATGGTCATGTCCTGTCAGGGAGACAATGAACTGTTTCTTTCTTGAGACATTTTGGGGAACAGCGGACAAGAATGAAAAAATAAAACCAAAGCTTGAGAAAATGAGGGGCAATTACAAATGGTCAATACCTGCCTTTACAATTATCTCAAGCAACACTGCTAAACATGGCACCTATTGGCTCCTGTTAAAATGAAGTGGTGAGCCTGACATGCCTGGGCAAAGTCTTACCAGTGAGCTGGTGTAGGTGGGGTCAGAGGTGTCTTCCTGCAGATAACGGGACAGGCCGAAGTCCGACACCTTGCAGACGAGGTTGCTGTTGACCAGGATGTTGCGGGCAGCCAGGTCTCTGTGGACGTAATTCATCTCGGACAGGTACTTCATGCCTGCGGCAATTCCCCTCAACATCCCCACCAACTGGATCACTGTGAACTGCCCATCGTTTTGCTGTCACACAACACAAAAAACACAGATATTACATGATGTTCACCAATACGTCGAAGCTCAACCTCAACCAAAGGAGCTCCTGGTGTTTAGCTATAAACACATTTTTGGTTGTACAGTATGTGGTTAATGAAAAATATAACCTTTTTTTCCCACTTCACTCTGTTTCAAAAAGCTTAACATGATTTGTCAAAGCAGGACATGATCCAGGATACATGACACTGTTTCTGGAACAAAATTCCTATGAATCAATCAGATTTTAGGGTTATGATTATAGTTGTGCACCATTCAGAATTGAATTGTGAGTGCCTTTAAAATTCCAATTCAAATGTTAATGTTAATGTTAAATGTAAATGTTAATTTCCCAGAATGCAGGACTGTTATTTTCATTTATGTATTTTATAGTAGTTAGTTAGTTAGTCGTGATTGCCATTCAAGTGCCTGTGGGGTGTATGAAGCATATGAACCACATGATCCATACCCCCTATTCTTAAGGGGTTTTCTTGGATGAACATCGAGGAACCACGCTTGAGTTCACACCAACATTCACACCAGCCTAACGAATCAAAAATTGACTTCCCACAGACTCACATCCACATTAGAAGCTCTAGTGTGAAATGGCTCAGAGTCTGTAGGTCCTTCATAAACTGCTGCTGGATCTCCACTGTACCCTTGCTCCAGCTGCAGTAGACTGTCTTTGCAATTACCGTGAAATCAAACAGATGCAAGTCGCTCTGAGACATCAGTGTGCTTTAATCTTTTAGAAACAAGTTAATTAATAAAATGATCATTTCATACAGAGGCAGACCCTTCAATAATTTGAAACAAACAGCAGCACGGATTAAATAAATATCTTGTGAATAAAAAGAGACATTGATTTTCCTTTTCGTGCACCATTTGTGTTTAACACTCTTCATCAGTAGCTGTCTAAACCGTGTTTACAGCACACAGTGGGAGACCTTACAGTTCCTTCAAAACTTCTGTACACAGCCGCCATTTTGCACAAGAGAAAGCTTTGAACCGAACGCACGTTAACAAACAGGGGTGGGGGTGTGGATCGATGGCAGTGCTACTCGGATGTGGCGGATTTCTAAACCAACTTCAAAGAGCCCCTTCATTGCGGCACCAGATCAAAGCTAGAGAGAACCAATCCATGAGATTGAAAAAAAATGGGCTGAACATTGATTAAACAGTGTATTTCCCCACACCAGAGGGAAAGAATGAAACAGACAGCGAGAAAGAGACACAGAGGGTGCTTGTTTTGGATGTTGCACTTACCCTAAGGAAGGAGTCGAGTGCCCCATTCTCCATGAACTCTGTGACGATCATGACCGGTCGGCTCTTGGTGACCACACCCTCCAGGCGAATGATGTTGGGGTGGTCAAACTGCCCCATGATTGATGCCTCAGACAGGAAGTCGCGCCTCTGCTTCTCAGAATAGCCCGCCTTCAGTGTTTTGATGGCAACGTAGATCTCTCGTTTTCCAGGCAGTTTCAGTCGACCTTTATACACCTCCCCAAACTCACCTGGGGCACACAAAATGGAGGAATGAGTGAAAGGCCATTAAACCCATCAAAAAACAATGAAGCTTCTACTGCTGAACATCAGCTACTGTCCATATGTTATGTCTTGTTAATGGGTGAAGATTTTAGGGTATCTGAAAAGTTTTGGCGAAATTAAATGTGGGGATAGAATGGCAGTGGTAGATTCAAAAGATAGTAGATTCAAACTTCACAATTTGATGGATACGAACGTCTATGATCTGTCTAGAGGTGTAGAAGGAACAGTGAATCAAGAAATAGAAGTGAATTGGATTCCCAAAAGCCAATGAATGGAAGTCAGATTTTAAGAAGTTGCATGACAGAACTTGCATTTTTCCTCAACAGCTTTGAAGCAGACCATATCAATTGCAAACAATGATTTTCAGTGATTCAGTGTTTTCTGAAGTAGTGCGAACTAGTGTAAGCATACTCAGATGGTTTGGATAAAAATGGATTCTAATTTGCAAAACAAAACAAAATTATTGGCCAATCCAAGTATAATCTGATATTACAACTTCTAAAGCAAACAGCAACTACAAAAGCCCTAAAAGTCCCAGAGTTTGATTATGAGTATCAAAGCTTAAAATTTGCATAGTAGAGCTCATGTGTGTATCTTTTCCAATTTATTCAGTGTTTAGACTAAGTTATTTGTAGGCTGATTTCCCCAAAGTTTTCTGGCAAATACAATGGCAGCTTCCTAAGCACAGTTCAACCAGTGGTGTTATCTTGGGTCTGGACTACTGTTAACCTTAGAGTACAAAAAAAAACATACTTATTAAAACAGTTCAGATGTGGTAGCTTAACAGTTAAGGATCTAGGCTGTTTACACAAACCTGCAGATCAAGTAAAGAGGATATAATTCAGGAACGAGTCACTGAGGTCATTCTGACCTTCAGTATGTCATCAAACCCCAGGCTGCCTAACGGAGACTCTCCCTACTATAACTTCACTAGAAGCAACACCAAGCTTGATTATATCTGTGTGGCCCCAGAAGTCTTCTAAAATCAATAAAGCTCAAGATAAAATGAGCAAAAATAGTAAAGGATAGAATAAAGAGAAACTGTGTCAACTTTGACTTGAGTTTTAGTGCTAAAAGGTTGAGAGTATTTGTTATGATCAGTGTGAAATCCATATGAGGTGCATCAGTGGATTAACTTGAGCTGTCTGAAGCAGAGCAGACTGTGAGTCATACTGCGTCTCCACCACGACTCGCCAAGAAGACGAGGAGAAGGGCACAGACCCTCAGGATGCTGTGTCGTGAGTCCTACTTGAGTTTGTGAGTAAATGAGAGGTAGATGTGCTTCAAAACTGTCTCAGAGAGATGGCTGTGTAATGGTTGTGTTTTTTTACGGTCAGTTTTATTAAACTGCTGTTTATTTTCAAGCTTTTGCCCATAAAGCTTTAAGCCCGTCATTCATGCATTAACAAGTGCATGGAGAAAAATCAGCAATAAAAAAGCAACACACCTGCCCCAATAACTTCTTCAATCTTGACAGTGGAGACGTCTATTTCCTTGGCGAATTCTCTGACGGCTTCATTAGGATCTTCGTAGGTGAAAGGGTCGATGTAGATTTTCATCCCCGGAGAGCCTGGCAGGGTTGGGCAGCCCATGGGTGTGTGGCAGTTGGACAGATCTGGCCTTAAAGTGAGTTCTAGAACACAACCGAATTCCACAAATCACTGAAATGCGCTGAAGTTTCTTTTGCATGGTGTTATTAACAGTTTTCATTTTAATGCAGTTTTAAAAACATTTTGGCAAATCTATTTTATGATCTAAACGAAAGCAGGTCAAGTCTAAGCATGTTATTATAAACCATTTCTGTTTTAATGCATTTATTGAAGCAGTAAATAAACAAATCCAATATGAGTGGCTAAACAAGAGGCAATCTAAAACAGAGTGGATTTATCTGAAATATGAAAATGAGCACCCATCGCCTGATGCTGATGACATCGATAGTTTCTCATAAAAACACTGAAATAAATAGTGAATTGATTTAAATATTAAGTCCAAATTATTTTCATGACATTCAGGTCCGTTAATAATGGTTCTGCATTCTAAAATATAGTATTAAAACAGTGATGAATTGTCAGCTTGAAAAGCATGCATAAGTGAAGCACTAAAAGTAGTCCACACAAATAATTAGGACTATTTCATAAAAAAGACTATTAATATTAATACATTTCTAGTCAAGAACACTGTTTTCTATACATGCACTAAATAAAAACACTTAAAATAATACATACAGTATAATATTCATAAAAATGATATATTTTTATTATTGTTTGTATTGTTGTGCAATTGTTAAGTGGAAATGTCTTTAATCTCCAAAGCCTAGAAACAAATCTAACCGCTGTTGCTAGTCCTTACAGTGTTTATCTTCTAACCTTTTTTCCCCTTTAAAAACATTATGGATTCATTGCTGGTGACTATGATATCATTAAACGTTAGTGGAAACACAAGACAGTTGCAGTGAAACTCCCTCTCTCTCTGCTTCTCCAATAGAGCCGAATCAAATTCTCTTCTGCCTTTATCCCCCACAGGACCTCATAAACAGATAACGCAGACACACTATCAAACTGCTTTCATGGCAGAAGATTGAAACTTATGTTGTAACATCACGTAGTGGTGTGTGTTGTGTGTGTTGTGAATGAGAGAGAGAGAGAGAACGAGAGAGAGAAAGAGAGAGAGAAAGAAGCTGTAGAGAGATGAGAGAGCAAGAGAGGATGCAGAAAGTAATCTCAGAGAATCAGAGAGAACCAGCAATCCACACAAATAAACCAAATATTAAATAAGCACTAAAAGGTGGTGTTCATAGCTGCTGCCCAATAAGAAAGAGATCCAGAAGCAGGTGTGGAAGCTGATGCAATCACACTGAAAGACACAGGCAAGAGTCGCTAACGTCTGCTTCAGAAGAGCGCTGGCTCGGACGCTGGAGGGTGGAGAGACCGCGGTATGTCACCCAGCGTGACAGGAAGGCCAAGAGACATTCAAGTCTTCTGGCATAATAATAACCCATCCAGCACTCGCTTTACTGACAGCCCTTGACTCCAGACAACAACGTGAAATGGATCCAAATTCATCCAATTTACTGTCTTAATAAATTCTAAACATTTTTTATTATGCATCATTCAACAATGCATATTATTATCAAGAAAAAAAGGTTGGTTTAATGATCTTTCATCAAAATATAACTTGATGACTGCTGAAATGGACTTTATGCTTTTTCTTTTGTGCAATGTGAGCCCCGGAAAACAATATATAATAATAATAATGAGACAATCCTTCTCATAGATACCTGTAAACCTGAAGCCACATCCCCACTTATTTTGACCTAATCACTCGAAAAATGTTCATCATTATAGTCTTCATATTGACTTAAAGGGTCATAGCTAGAGAAATCACATACCCAGTATTTATAATTCATTTCATTCATCACTTTAGGTAATAACCAATTTTGATCCACTATTTTGAAAAAATAGGGGGAAATTAAATTACATTAATAATTATTTATATTTATTTGTTTTAATTTAGAATATTTATAGTAACTATCCATCCATCAAACCAACTCCAATCAACAACAAACCAGATTTTTCCATTTGAAATAATATTATTCAAATAAATTTTTCATTTAAAATGCTTTAGATTTATTTCTTAATTTAGGGAATAGTATAGCAAAATATTAGCTATTGCGCTTGAGTCCACTAACACAAAAGTATAAACTCAATAAATACCACATTAACATTAGTGATATCATCTGACACTGCAAAAATGGCTCATCTTCGGAACTCTTTGTTACTGATAACATCATGTTTACAGCAAAAATAAAAACGTTAACATATCCAAGTCACTTTGAATGTCAGTAAGCCTAAGCAGTGGACCTGAAACTGAGGAAGAACGATAACCGAACGCATTACTTACTAAACCAAATCCAACAATAGAACAAGCGTTTGTAAAATGCTTGTCGATGTCGTCAGTGGGGGAAACCCTACCAGCTCTGCAGATTCAGAGGCATGCTGGCTATTAGTTAATGTAAGGGTTGGAAGTTCAGCTTTAAAATCTTACAGGCCTCGCCATGATCAAAGCTTGACTAACAGTTGTACAGTGCCCCGTGAAATAGGGGAAAACAAGTATAAAAGGAATCTATGATATGAACCCTTTAACCTGAAAAAAGTCATGCAGGTTTGTTGAATTATTCATTTCAAACACACGTGCACAAACCTACAGAGTGCTTTAATTTTAGAAATGCAGCTTTCCTCATCAATAACCCAAATGCCAAAGAGTTTATCTCCCCTTGTCCTCTGGAGTAATGCAATGTAACAGCTCCACTCATTTCTTATGGCTGAGAAAGGGAAATAAAAATATATATACGTTAATATTTCATAGCCACTTGATCCGTGCGTGCCTAGAACACCAACTGCTCTGCCACTCCACTGAACCCCAGTCCCGCAGGAGAGAGAGAGAGAACTCAGATAGAGCCCAGAATGCATCACTTCCACCTGGGGCAGCGTGTCGAAAACCCTGTGAGACAGAGCAACAGAAACTTCTGGCCAAGCCCCTGAGGAAAACACTTGGTCTGGTCTTAGGCTCACGTACACCATTGTTTGTGATCATTTATTAATAGACAACATCTGACCATGTCTCAGAAATCTACAGAACTTAAAGGGTTAGTTCACCCAAAAATGACAATGTGCCTGTGTTTTACTCCCCTCGAAGGCATCCTAGATGTATATGACTTATTCTTCAGGAGCAATCCAGGAGGAGTAATATTAAAAAGTGTCATGGCTATGCCACGCTCTATCATGCAGGCAGCGTGGTGGTGTAGTTGAACAGTCCACAGTCGTAAATACTGCACGCGCATTCCTTAGTATAAAAACTGCCTCACACGGCTCCGGGGGGTGAATAAAGGCCTCCTGTAGTGAATCCATGTGTTTTTGTAAGAAAAATATCCATATAAATGTAAAAACAACTTTTTCTCTCACTTCCGGTATAGGTCATATGCGGAAGCCGTTCGGTGGATGGACGTCAGGATGTATGCGCAGCGCGCGCCCCACTGAGATATGCTCGTCGCGCGGAGTTGGTTATAGGCGCAAAGGAAGCCAAGTTGCCTTAACTTTAGCAAGGAAACCGTCTCCTCTGGCTTCATATCGAAACTTGACATTTTTCTTTCAAATCCTCGGTTTTAATTATAATTCATGACCAGCGTTTTGTTTCTGTTCTCTCTCGCCATGCGCAATAACCTCATGCAACGGCCAAAGTACTACGCAATCCGCGGGAACGCTTCCGCATGGTGACAGTTACATAAATAAGTGATATAAAAGTTTTTATTACGTTTGAAATATGGATATTATCTTACAAAAACGCATCAATTCGCTTCAGAAGGCCTTTATTAACCCCCAGAGCCATGTGGAGCATTTTTTAGTACAGGAATGCTGCGGCGCTTATTTGACGCGTGTGGACTGTTCCACTGCAAACACCCGCT
Source organism: Sinocyclocheilus anophthalmus (assembly GCA_018155175.1). Lineage (NCBI taxonomy): Eukaryota > Metazoa > Chordata > Actinopteri > Cypriniformes > Cyprinidae > Sinocyclocheilus > Sinocyclocheilus anophthalmus. Next base: position 12,198 of record JADLZN010000098.1, read on the forward strand.
GACTGCAATGATAGAACTTAGAATAGCCAGGACAATTTTTAATATAACTCAGACTGGATTCGTCTGAAAGAAGAAAAGTCATATACACCTAGGATGACTCAAGGGTGAGTAATTTATGGGCTAATTTCATTTTTGGGTGAAAACTAACCCTTTAAAATAAAAAATTACTTTTCCATCCTTCCATCCATCCACCTGACAAAATATCTGATTATATTTTTTAAAATAAATTATTAATATTACCCCCTTATCTTTTTTTTTTATATATTACCATTTCCTGGAATATGAATCCATCCATCGACAAAATAACCCTTGTTTACCTATCATTTTAAAATCACTCCACCATCTAGCTGATCTATATATCTACTATCTACTCTATCTACTCATCTATCGATCTAACGTTATTCCTTCTCATCACTAAATATTATTCAATGACATCAATCAAATGATTATTTTAAACTTTATTATTCAAATTAAATTATCAACGTACATTATTAATATTATTTAATAATTTGAATATGGACAGCCTATATTTATATCTCTGCATATATATATTACAAACATTTAATATTTATATAGTTATTCTTTTTTTTTAGATGATGCCACTTAAGCACTTTATATTATACTGAGCAGCTATATAAATAAAGTTGAAATAGAATCAGAACTGAATTCATATGCTACATAAACTCCAGGTCATTAGTCTCCTGTAGTCTTTCCCATCCACTATCTCCTCTTATTTTGAATGTCGTTAATCTTTCTTTGTGCATAGGAGCATCTTAATACACCGCTTGCACATGACAAACGTCCGACCCCTGGCCCGTGTAATCGCATTGTTTCTGAGCTTCAAAGAACAGCCGTCTCTGATGCGTCCTGATACATAAAAGGATCGGTCTCAGGTTAAGAAGCTTTGAGAATATCAGCCCATTTGTGCTCTTATGTGCAGTGTCTGACACTGTGTAAGCATATTTACGTCAGATTAGTTGCATCTCACTGATCTCTTAGGTGAGAGATGCTTTTTTTCCTCCCTCTCTCTCTCTCTCTCTCACTCTCTCTCTCTCCCCAGGCATTAAAAAGCCAGGCGTATGAAGCGTACGCCATTAGACCTGCCACAGACGGCTGCCCCTTCCATCTTTGCAAGGTTCATTTACGCTTTAAACTACAAATATTTTACCACCCCAACAAACTTATCTGTCCACCGTTCGCCCTCATACGCATTCCACGTTTTCCTCGCCATTGTCATTCTTCAACTAACGTTAAGTCTTTGCAGCTCCTGGCGGAGCTCACTCTTAGAGATTGCGAGAGCCGACGCAGATGAGATCGACCGACTGCCGCAGCGTTCAGCAGATTGAATGCGACCATATCGGTGCGGAGTTTCACTTTACCTAAGGTTCCACTGCTTAGTGCACTAGCGACCATACGCACTGGTTGCTATCTAAGCCACAAATAAGGGTTCAGAAATTACCGCCTTGCACACAACGGGACCAATAACCCACCATCAGCGGAGCTTACAGTTTCACCAAAGTATTTCCTAGATCCCTCGCATGCTAGAGTAATGCTGCCATAATGGGGAAAGGACTATAACAAAAAACATTGACGCAAACGTGAAAACGTCTGTGTAGTGCTTTACTTTGATGCTGTTATGAATATAATACTAATATCAGTCTAATGTAAGGGTGCGGGGAATGAGAACAGACTGAAAAAGTAACGACAGAAAGAGGAACCCAATAACAATTTGCATTGAAGAACACCGAAGCCCCACAAGAATGTAGATAGTAACGCCTTATGAACCCATGTTTGACTATGGATCACCGCAATGAAGGCCCCCTCTTTTTTTTGTTCCGTGGTTTTTCTTTTTCTCTGTCGCACTTTTCTTCTTTCCTTTTCTTTTGTTTTTTTTTTTTGTTTGTTGTTTGTTTTTCTTCTTTCTTTTTTTTTCATTCTTATTTTGTCTTCTTTTTTCTCTTTGTTTTTTTTTTCCGTTTGATGTAATGGATGAACCGCGTACCTAACCCTGGCGACCAACCACGATCCTAGCAATGATACCGACACAAATCTTAACACAGATCACAAATTGATTACGATGGATCTGGATCCCTGGACTAGACCGGTTCATCCAGATGGTGGGCACCAACCTTTAGGAATGTTGAAGTACCTACTTTTCTATATACACATTCATGGTTTTACACTAGTCTAACTCACACCTAACGGCGAAGTCTTTCTTTTTTTAACCAGAAACTATGATCAAATATTTTTTTGTTAAGAACAATCTGTCCGCTGGTCTGGAGACACAGCAATCTATGTTTGTCCAGCTGGAATAAGTGGGAAGTCGATTAAGTTAACTTATGTCTGCAGGACACCAACTTCCACCTTCACTGAAAAGTGGTTGCCAATAACATGCTACATATTGGGAAACCAAAGGAGTATGTGAACTTTTCAACCAATTTATCATATGACGCGCCCGTGCAGTTTTAGCCACATTAGCATTGAACAATTACCGACTGCAACTAAAATTAATGATACAGCATTATAGCACCCTATTTTACTGCAACAAGAGCATGTTCTCAGTCTCTGTTCTTCGTTCTAATGGTATGTACAGATGTTGTCCGCGAGTCGGCGATCAATCTATTTGCCTTATCTTTCTGTAGGATTACATTATGTTAAGCACAATTAGTTCTGCACTCGCATGTACACTGGAACTCCTAAGACCGAGGTTCGCGTTACAACGGAGACTAGATGAGCATGTGAGATGTATCATCTAATGATGCTGAGCTTTCACCTTCACGGGCGATGTTGAGGGCATACGTGATAGGAAAAGCTCTTCGTAGTGTGAGCTTATTGAATTACAGTGCACAGTGCCGGGAGCGACTCTCGTTCGCTCTCTACGTTAACCCCGCATCCTCGCGGGTTCTGTAACCTCACATCTCTCGCCTTGCTCGTTTGCTTATAGGTTTTTTGTATTTCCCCCCATCTAATTCAAACCCCCATTTCGGACGGGGTGGCCTATGTGGAAAGATCCTGGCGGCGTCCGAGCGTAAAACAAAATGACGAGACCGTCAGCGTCAACAGTGGTCTCCATAGGGTAAATTGGGGGTTTGCTCCTTCCTTTTCCACCGTGCGGAGTGCTGGAGTTTGTAATCCGTACTTAGCGGCTGCTACTGTTATGCTTGCTGGATTCAGTGCGTAGGGAAGGGGGAAGAGAAATTTAAAATTTTAAAGAACATACTAGGCTAGTGCATTCGCAATCTGGAACTTTCGCTCGGCTGGCCCGGAATATCATGAGTAGCAGATTTTTGTGAGCATCGCTGTAACCTTTTGCGTTCAGCAGACATAGGCAATAAAGTCCTCTGGTCCAAATTGCAGCCTAATTCTGGCCACAGAACCGCGATACTCACATTCTTAGAATGCAGATTGTTACTGATTGTACATGTCATAGTGATCGTAATCAACAGTTTGTTATGTTGTCTCCGCTGTGTGTTAATTTTTTTGAGAGGGGGCGGAGTTGGTTTGATTCCCACAATAATAGGAACATAAGACGTTCACATAGGCCTTTGATTCCTATTATATCCTTGTTGACCAAAGTAAAGTCTGACCAGACAACCACTATGTTAGTCGGTTCGGTGTGATTCTTACGTTGTGTTCTGGCTCGCGTGATCCGTTGTACCAAGGGTCTTCTTTGTCTGATCCAACTCCTTCTATGTGTTGGTTATAAACCAGGCTTGAATGTCTTTACTGTTAATGGTAGTGACATCACCTATCACCCACCCACCTTATACATGACTCAGCTTCCTACACGCAAATAGAATGACTCAGATAATAGGACACGATTAGTCAGCACGAGCTTGTGGCTTGATGGAGTTGCTAGTGGTCTATCACACACGGAACCCCTCAAAAAAAAATAAAGGTACTCTCCGGAATTTCTTTGTCCAATATTTAACATGTTTTTCGACAATGTGTAATATAAGTATACAATTGAAATAAATAGTATATCTCAAATATACAAACAACATTACCATATTGATTATAGGTACTAAATACGGTCTATTTGACCGAGATCTCACAGCCACAAGATATAAAACACTACTTTCAAAAAGCGTTTTTATTTGCTTAATTCAGCCAGGAAGCACAAATTAGTGACAGTAAAGATGGATACCGGGCGTGCGGATACAACAAGACTCAATTCTCACAATTTAAATACCTCTTCACAAAAAACAACTCCCTTGGACAACCAACACAAAAAAAACATGAAGCTACCCACAATGTTTTGACACATTGATACTTAATGACCATGTTTCTTGAGCTAGCCAAAACTAGCCAATGAGTCTGAAGGCCATGCGAAGACTGAAAAATGCAGTAATGGCTGCCTCGAAAATCACCCGCGGACAGCCTCACAAAATTATTACCCCGGACTATTTTAAACATATTTACATTAACATATTCACTATTCCCCTCCCGTAAAACAAATATAGATATATACTTTCAACATTTAGGTCTTCTGGTCTTACCGAATCTCTATACTTTGAATAAATGATTTCATATATTAGTTACAACATTTTAGAACGATTAACACATTAGAATTGTATCACCGACACAAAATTATCGAGCTATTGAAGCTGGCTCCATGCAGACGATTGACTATATTACAGTCCCCACATTCACTTCAAGTACAAAGGAAGAACACTGTTCGACACACACGTCAGCTGGTTGAAAATAGTGCGAGCGGTTTCGTCATTTTGTCGACTGATACCACATTGCAACCCACTCATACGTCTGGATCATAATATGCAGAACTCATTCCTGCACAGACTCTAGATTATGGCACACAGCGGACCACAATTGTATAGACCACTCCAGACCGCGGCTGAGCCCGCAAGCCGCGGCAACTGCGCCCTCGTCACCTTGATTTTCCTAGTCGTCTGAGATATTATGTAGGAGACAGGATTGCATTAGGCTACAGACATACTGAAATGGCCCCCCCCGCTGACTCCCCCCTAGAGATGACAACGGGGCGCAAGCCCCCATAAACGTAAACAAAACCCCTTAAAGAGCAAAACAATTCAGGAAAGTGGTTAATAGATGGCATGAATGCGAGCATTGAAATAAAAGGGGGGGGGGGGGGGGGGGTTGTGGTCCTTTTTCCCTCCACAAACGGACGTATGAAAAAGGGTAAGAATGCGATTTAACGAACTGTGCGGAGGTGTGAGGTTTGAATGAAATGGATTGAGAGAGCTGAACAGAGCGAGGGCCTACACAGAGCGACTACAATGATACAAAGGAAACGCGCGGATCTCACGGTGCTTTTTCTTCTTCGTTGTCTCCTTTTCTTCTTCCCCCTTTTCGTTTGGAAGGTCTACTCACCATGCCTAGCACACTGGCAAAGATGTCAACTGAGAAAGATTTGCCGATGGATAAGGGATCAACCCGACAGGAAACAACAATTAAGTACCACACAGCCGAAGGGATCAGACGAATAGGGAAGTCGTGTGGCACGTGCTGAGTGCGGGTCCATCAGCACGGCTAATCTGCGTCACCAGTATAAAAACCACCCCAACACCAACGCACGGTAGCCGCCCCCATATGGAATGGCCTTACACGATGGTCAAATACAAACAAACCTCGATGGCTCCATCACCAACCATATCAGGGAAAAAAAATTCGTGTGGTCTTGAAGAACCGCTACTTTGGAGCATCTGAGCTGCTAAACTACAAGCTACTTTAATTTTAAGCAGTTTAATGATTGCAACTAAGTACATTTAACTAAAAAAATCGCCGGGCTCCTAAGCATTATTACAACAGGCTATGTAAACCCCACCCGTAAGAATTAGAAAGGAAAGTCGTGTATCGAGAAGCTAGAGGGGACCGAAACTAGAGGGACAGCATGTAGCGAAAAAGACTGATACTACAGCATTACTACCCGACCTCTATGAATTAATTGAATGCTAAGTAAACTTATTGTAATGTAAACTGCATTATGGACACTACTTTCAAATAGTGTTTTTGTTTGGCTCTTGTTGTTTCCCTTACAATGATAAAGTGAATTAAACTGCATCAAAGTAACGGGAAGGAATTTACCATTTTGTCTGTTGAATACCTAAGTCCTCTTCTTTTTGAACTTTTTATTTCACCAACGACTCTGAAAAATGCTTCATATACGTTTCCACCAAAACACATCACCGGCAACCACAACCGTTTTCTCTTTCACTAACTACTATTTAGCCAAACAGTACAATAAGAAATCCAGTTACTTTAAAATTATATAAATTATTCACACAGTATATTTTTTCCGGTATTTCTGGAATTAAAATAAACCATAAAATAAAAATCTTACCCACCCCAATTTATTTCGACACCAACGCTATCGCCCAGTCACCACATGCTTTTAATATGTTGCATGTATGGATGCATGACATGTTTCTCACGGTTGTTTTGTGTTACCACCCCCTCCTCAAAGTGTGGAATTCTCACCTTCATAACAGGGCTTAATACGCGGGAAGACATCAAACGTACACCAGTTGCACTATATAAAGCACAGGGTGTCCCATCTGGATCTGCCAAGTGGATTCACGGGTTACGCGAACAGCCTTGTACCAACCCAACTGGACTGCAAGTGGACACTGGTATAGACCAGTTTAAACCAGTGCAAAGCAAGTGCGACTCATTTTAATTCACAATTTCCACACATAACATGCATTTGTTTTGTGAATGAAGGTGTATTAAAACTTTGCATTAGTGTGTAAATATGTGTGTCACAGCACACTAAAATAAAAAAAATAAATAATAAATATCGCACTCGTGGTCATTTTTAGCATGCTGGCTAAATCCATAATGGCCAACGGGAAGTAGTGCAGTCTCTGTGTGTACTGGGTTTAAACACACCTCATTTAACAGAATAATTTCTTCGTCATTACACCTGACTGTCAAAATAAGAGAGAGAGAGACGTGTGTTATTATTCTAGAGAAGGTGTGTGTGCGTGAGGTGGACTTCTCTCCCCCATGAATGATGCTAATTGTCGTAACGAATGTCGTGCCATGGCAGAATGCCAGTGGACGTACCCGTTAGCTGGTGCAGAGTGAACGTGGGCACTAATTACTTTAGTGAGTATGACGGCACGGTTATGCCTGCACACACACACATGCAGAAATTTGTCTTAATCAGTGTGACATCATTGTGTTCTGTCTGTACTTTCCATTTAATTTGAGTTGGTCAATACTATATTTCAACACTGCATGATGAAGAGTATGTATAAGCGTGTGTGTCTGTTTGTTTGTTGAGTGCATGTATACTGACATGAATTTACATGATTGATTTGTCTGTGTATTGCATGCATGTGTGTGATTTGCATGATTGATTTGAATGCGTTACAAATACAGAAACCCAAAACCTGCAACACATGCATGTGACAAACACACATTGACAGATAAGCACACAAAACATTCAACCATTCAAATCGCATACAAACACATTCATACTATTCATGCAAATACACAACATGCAATGCATGCAAGCAACACAAACTGAAAAAAAAACAAATCAATCATACAAATCATAACCACATCCATGCAACAAACAGACAAATGAGCCATGTAAATACACACTGAACATTCAACAAACATAACAAACTTGCAGAACATGCACACAACATGCAAACAACCAACACTTAAAGACAAATCATTTATGCAAATTGCACACGCAATGAACAAAACAAACATACAAATAAAAAATACACAAACACATATTCAACATATTTGTGTATGCCATGCAAATACATACACCAAACATGCAACATACCCACATTCACCTAGCATATATGCAACAATCAATCATGCAAACCGCACCCAGATGCATTAAAAAAATTAGCAAATCAGCTATGCAGATACACACACACTGAACATGCAACAAACATCCAAAACTGAAACACATAATCATGCAAATAGCACACATGCAGTCAACAAAACATAAACATAAAACAACCATTAAAATTACAAATACTGTAGGGACACGACATGGGCCACAACCTTGCCTATGACAGCAAACAAACATGCAACCCCAAGGGGGGGACACAAACACACACCCACACCCACACACACCACACACACACACACATCCAGAAACACACACACACAAAAAACAACATGTAACAAAAAAACAACAACCTTCAAAGCTGAAACATACAAATCAATCATGCAAATCACATACAAATGCATGAAACAAACACAAAAATCAGTCATGCATATTTTGATTGTGCATTTTTATGCCTGATTTGCAAGTTTGTTGCATGCATGTCTGTATATGCGATTTCACTACGTAGTTGATTTGTGTGCTTTGTTTATGAATATCCTACATATCTTGTAGCTCAAAGAGTAAAGAATGGTGCTAGCAATGCCAAGGTCATGGGTTTGATTCCCAGTGAATGCATGAACTGATAAACTATAACTTGAATGCCATGTAAGTCACTTTGGATAACATGCATAAATGCAGCTCTAAATCACAAATGCATGTATTATAGTAAAGAAAGATGTAACACACCATCTAATAACAGGGCTATGTTCACACATTAGACCTGTGTCTCTTTGTGTGTCTGTCCCAGATTGCCAGTGCAGTTCAGTTATATTTACACCAGTGTGACAGCAAAGACAAGGAGGGTTGTGTAAAAGATGAAGCCTAAAAAATGAATGTGTGAGTGAGCTGGACAGGTAAAGTGTGTGTCTTTGTGTGTGTGTGAAGCCCCAGGAAATAGCCAGCTGCCTGGTGGATGACTTTCTGTCCTGTAGAGTCCAGTCCCCCTGGAATGTGTGTGTGTATCCCTGGCACAGTCATCAGGCAGGACATGATAGACTACAGATACAGAGCCATTAATCAACACCTGAGGAGACAGAAGTTACTTGTGGGTGTGTGTGTGTGTGTGTGTTGAGGAGAGAGAGAACGAGAGAGATTCATGTTCTTTGTCCATCTTTAAAAGTTTAAAACAGCCTACATTTCCAAAAAAGAAAAAAAAGAAAAAGACTGGACTTGGAAACAATCAAATGCACCACAGATGAAACAAACTGAATTTTTTTTTTTTTTGTGCGCCACTAATGAATGAAATGAGCCCAAAGACACAATAAACACATCCACTCACTTCCACTGAGAGGGAGAGTGAGAAAAAAGAAAGAAAAAAAAACCCCGGAGAGAAAGAGAGTGAAAAGAGTGATAGAAAGAATGAGAAAGCTGGCTGGGAGGAACAAATAAGACAACAAAGCATGATAAAAAAAGAGCAAGATAACTCTGAACGACGTGACTGGACGGACGACGAATGAGTTAGATAGATATTAATTTTTTACATTTATATAGCGCTTTTCTAGGCAATCAAAGTGCTTTACATTGTCAGGGGGCATCTCCTCATCCACCACCAGTGTGCAGCACCCACCTGATTGATGCGACGGCAGCCATAGTGTGCCAGAACGCCCACCACACACCAGCTTATTGGTGGAGAGGAGACAGAGTGATGAAGCCAATCAGTAGATATGGGGATTGTTAAGAGGCCATGATGATCAGAGGCCAATGAGCAAATTTTAAGATTTTTTAATGCCCCAGAGAGTCAGGACCCAGTTTCCTTCCGTTTCTCATCCGAAGGATTGTGCTTGTTTGACAGTATCGCGTCCCTGTCACTACACTGGGGGGGCGTTAGGACCCCCACGACCACGGGTGGCACCCCCTGCTTGCCTCCCTAACACCTCTTCCAGCCAAGCAACCTATTTTTTTCCAGAGTCTCCGATCCAGGTACTAACCAGCTCAGCCCTGCTTATCTTCGTGGGCAACAGTCTTGTGCTGTACAGGGTGAATAATGGCTACCATCAGACAGACAGAAGACGACAGACAGATAGACTGATAGATGATGGATAGCATGGTAATGATTAATCACATCATTCTCTAATCGATGAGCTAAGCATTCTGGGAAAGCTTGAATGCCACACATGGTCCTGATGAAAAATCATTGAACTAAGCCTTTTGTCTGGAGAACGTCAATGCACACACACACACACACACACACCCTGTCTATGATACACAGTATATCAGTCAAACATGGAATCTACTGAGCATAAAATGGAATGTGAACAATTATTTTCTACAATCTAAATAAGCTGCTCAGGAATGAATCACCTAGATCCAAAGAGTTGCCTCCGCACACACACAACACATACACCAACACTCACACACACACACACAAACACAGGCAGGCGTTGGCGTGGGGGTTTGTACCATCTGTGAGGGTTTGGAAGCACATTTTGCTGCTGTATTTGCCGAAACCGGCAACCGTCCTGGCGCGAACCTGCATCACGTACATGGTGCCTGGCCGTAATCCGTCCACACGGGCCGTGTTCGTCTGACTCCTCACCTGTGTGGAGTTCACCTCAGACAGCTCCTGCCAGACAGAGAGAGATTTGGTTGAGTTTATTTTTTTTTTTCATTACAGATTTAATTACACTACAGACCTCCATTTTAACATTCAAAAACAAAAAAAAATCACAAATGAGAGCTTGTTAATATCTCAATTGTTTATCTTGCAATGAGACCACATTTCTCCATCATCCTTTGCTTAAGTCCATCAGATAATTCAGAGAGTGGAAAGAAATTGCAAATTTATCTCCTTTAGAGTTTTAGAAGAGATCTAAAAGATGTCTCAAACTATGCTCAAATTTACCAACAAGTCTAGAATCACAAGTCTTTCAAAACCAAATAATGTGAGCTATAGTATCTGAGAAACATTTGAGACCAAGTTGATATTCAAACAAACTTTAACTGAGACCTTCATTAAATGGGGCCTCGGAGTAAAAACGCTTTCCTTTTTTGGGGGAGGAAAAAAATCTTGGTTTAGTAAAATGAGCCTCTTTGAAGATCCGTAGACGAGCACTGATGCCATCAGAAAGGACATTTAGGAGCAGACGAGACAGTAATGTGTTCCTGATGAGATCTCTCTTTCTAAACTCCAACACCTCACCAACTCAGAGCGAGAAAATGTGTGTACTGTATGTGTGTAGAGAGAAAGTGGTAGACTATAATTGGCTAAATAATTCACCCTGTTATCATAACCGTCTTTAAAATAAAGAAATAGCACACCATTTAATTTCTGTCAAAAATTCCTACTAATATTTAAAGGTTTCTATTTAATATGATACAGTGCAGTTAGCAATGAAGAAATTTAAAGCAACTGTAAGTAGTTTTGTGTATTTTTGCGACTTTGGAGCCTGCAATTAAGTGAGTGAAATTCACTGTGGTAAATATATCACTGTTGTAATTACAGTGAATAGCTGTACTCATGCATTTGTTGTTGCCGTAAAACAATCCACCCTTTTTGCAGAATTTCATAGCCATTCACACTAACTTACTCCCAGAACAGACATTTTTTGGGGGAAATGTGGGAAAGAAACAAGCCATTCACCTTTTTAGAAGTCAGTGTACCATCAGAATTTAAAATTGATATGTCAAGGTCAAAACTTGCATCCAGTTGCTTTACTAAAGCAGCTTTAGGTCAACATGACATCAAAACTGACTTTCTTTATACTTTTCAAGCTCCACTCAGTTTCTGATAGATAAAATCAGATGTCAGAATCAGATCATTTCCCATTGATTACCTTGTTTTTTCAAAAATACAATCATACTATGCAGGTAAAATTATGTTAACCTTTAAAACCTGACCTCCTTTGTACTTCAAAAAATAAGAAAGCAGAAAGCTTCCTTTTAATTTGGAAGAGATGAAAGGTAAAAAATACTTTGAGAAATACAGAAAAAAAAAAAAAAAACTCTCAGCACTACTTCACACACGGCAGAAACTAATGTGCATGTCAGTTAATGTCTCTGAGCAGAACTGATGTGCTTTCATTGGATTTTTAGTTTGCACTCATCAGCTGGCTTACATGAAAATGTGCCATGATATACAATAAGACAATGAAAAGACAAAGAAAACAAGGATGAAGCCTTGAGTGTGAAACTGAAATTAGATTCAGATTAATTTCAAGTGTAGTCTGTTATAAACTGCAACAAATAAGATCTATATGTTTATATTGATGTCATAATGTCTGTCACCCCAGTGTCTGTATCTGTTCAAACACTAAAACATACAGTATAATACACTGGTAAGCAATAACACTGGATCAAACACAGTTGTCACTCATAACTATCCTAAATATATACTATCCTAATATATACTAGATATATCCTAATATCTATCTAATCTTAGTAATATAAAATATTAGTTTTATCAAATATAAAACACAATTAAATGCACAATTACATTACATATACACATTTACATATTTACAGTTTGTCCCTACATTACCTGTCTGAATACTTTTATAGTATATATATGATGTATGTCACATTTGTCTTTGTCTCCGTTTTATCACAGTCTTTGTTTTGTGTTTGTGTTGGGAGCGAAAGCAAAAGGTACCAAAAATGAGACCGGTATAGTAAAGACTCAGACGGAGAAGAGAGAGACTTGCTACAACATTCAATTTAGTTTTCAAGGTCTCATCAAAATTCACAGCAGCACGACGCTGAAAGCCCACACTGCACATGAAAACCCCTACTGTGATGGCCGAAGGCAAAATCTGTTTCTTAACAACTGCAACATAATAATAATAACCACAGACAAAAATAACAGTGATATTAATCATTCAGGTTCAGAGTGTGCATGAGTGACGTGAAGGGGCATGCAGGAGGGTTTGGCGTGTTGTCTGTAATTTACAAAACAAGACGGTATGTCTAAATATGTGTCATCCTCATGGTGGCGAATGAGCAGAAATGAAAAGAGTCTGCACACCTCAGCCATAAATCAAGCGTGACGAGCACTAGTGCTTTGAGATATAAAATATGAAGGACTCTTACAAACACATGATCATGACCTCACCACTGGGCCATAAATAAATAAACACAGCGAGTATCATTTAGGGCATCGGACAAACAATATTTGCGCTTATGATGGAATCTGCGTTATTTTTTTATTTTAATGGAATAGTTCACCCAAAAATGAAAATCCAAGACATAGATGATTTTTTCTTCATTGGAACAGATTTGGAGAAATGAAGCATTAATGGGTCCTCTGTAGTGAATGGGTGCCATCAGAAGGAGAGTCCAAACAGATGATAAAAACATCTCAATAACATACAAGTAATCCACACAACTCCAGTCCTCATTATTTCCCCCCCCCCCCCTTTTGAAGTAACGTTGCGTGTTCGTAAGAATTAAATCTAAAATTTCTGGTCCAAGTCCATAATAACGATTCCTCCAGTGAAAAAGTCCATCACCTGCTGTCCTCTCACATCAAAATCCAATATATGCGTTTAGAATATGGGTGGACCATTTTTGCTTGCAAACAGCGTTTCTCTCCCAATTCAGACAAGATTGCTTTTTTACTGGACAAAGCAATATTATGGAAGAGAAATGTAAATTTTCTTTGTGTGTGTAACACCCGTAAGAGCTTTTTTTTTCTTTTCTGTGGCACGAATGAACCAGAGGTAAGTTTTAGATTTTTAAAACATTCTTAACACTAAGAAAAATAAATAAATTTAAGAACTGTTCACCGAAAGGTTCTTTGGCGAACCAAATATGGTTCTTTTATGGAGTGTAAGTGCAGTGTGCAGTAAGTGATATGCTAGTATTCTGAACATATTCACACTGAACATTTTTCAGTTTCTTTCAAAATAAATTGTTTGGGCATAAAAAAAAAAAATAAAAAAAAAAAAAAAAAAAAAAAAATCAAGATGACCCTGATAAGACGTGAGAAATCACAAACAGAATCTGAGAGTTGTTTATTTATTTATTTTTAAATCGTGTTAATTCGTTTCTCTCAGCACTGCATTTATTTAATCTCCAGAACAGTAGTGTTTCTGACAGGTTTTAAGGCAGATTGTGATCTGTGCGCTACACAAGGACAGTTGCAAATAATGTAAATTACATTTCGTTACTCTGGGTTAATAAACCCCACGAGGTAATTGGGCATGCACATTAAGTTGAAAACACTTTTTTGAATAACGGTTTATGCTTTTAAAGGTCTAGTTCACCCAAAGAAATCTTATAATTCAGCAAATATTAGTATGAATTTCAGTATGTTCCTCACACAAATGTATCATATGACTTAAACAAAACATAATAGCCATATAATATATAGTATTAAAATGCTTATATAGTGCACAAGTCATGTGGGCTACTTGTATGGTTTGACAGCATCCATCTTTTTCACTTTCATTGTTTTGAAAAGTGTAGTATGAATAATCCTTCCACAAAAAAAAGTAAGTATATATTTGGAACAACATGAGGGTGGCACATCCAAGATGTAGAGGAGTTTGTCAGAATAGATTTGGAGTAATTTAGCATTCCATCACTTGCTCACCAATGGATCCTCTGCAGTGAATGGGTGCCGTCAGAATGAGAGTCCAAACAGATTATAATAAAAACATCACAATAATCCACACCACTCCAGTCCATCGATTAATGACTTTTGAAGTGAAAAGCTGCAATTTTGTAAGATGTTTTTAACTTCAAACTGTTGCTTCCTGCTGAAATACGAGATTTTGCATACTTCAAAATTAGTATGCAAAATATGGTAGTGTGCTATTCTGAACATAGCCAGTGTTTGCCTGTGTGCCACTTCACTTTCCATGTTGATCTGGCTACTGTTCCCTCAGCAGTGATGCCCCGCTAGGAGCGGCCTTCTCCCGCTGTCAGTCAAATGGGGATTATGGGAAGTCCCTCCCAACCTCTACCACCTCAAGATGGTGTGGAAAGTAGGCGGGGCTTGTGGCAGGCCGCCAATAGGAATGGCTGCCAGGGCAGACAGACACGGTTCTCAGCAGGTCCTCAGTGAGCAGTGGGTCTGTTTTGGCAAGAGGCAGGTGTCACCGCCATAGACCAGCAAAGCAATCTGTCCTGCTGAAGGGAGTCGCCTGTTCCACACACACACACACACACACACACACATGATCACACAAACAGGGGGACGGGGCTGGTGTCAAATCAGTCCTTCTGTTAATGGACCATGGACCCGCACGTACACCACACCGCACCATCACCCCCAAACATCCTTCAGTGAACATGGCATGGCTGGCCGTGGCAAAGCGCCACTTCCCTCAATTGGGTGGCACATGCCACCTCTGCTTGCAGGATGGCAACACCACCTGGTAAGACCTATGAAAAACAAAAACTGTACTAGGGAAGATTACTTATAGAGAGTATAATTGCATTACTGCTAAGGCTGATTCACTGATTCGATTATGTTCTTAATTTTGATTTATATGGGCATTTATCAAGATATACTCTTTCTGCTAAGGCTGAATCAAAAATTGGTTTAGGATTTACTTTGAAACAATTTTCACATCAAAATTGTAAATAATGAATAAGTACGTACATTTCACAAATAATTACAAAGAAACATGCCGAATTAAACATGCATTTTTGAAGTAGACTGAAACAGTAGTTTTCTTGTGAAATATAAATTAAAGGGGTCATATGATGCATTTTCAATTTTTCCTTTCTCTTTGGAGTGTTACAAGCTCTTGTTGCATAAATAAGATCTGTAAAGTTGCAAAGATTAAATTCTCAAATCCAAAGAGATATTATTTAATAAATTTAAGAGTCAACCATGCCTACCTAAATCGGCTCGTTCTAACACACCCCCACATGTCTACATCACTATGTGGGAAGACTTGCATAACGCCGGCCAAATGTTCACCCAAAGAAAGAAGGCGTAACTTTTATTCTCGCTATAGTATTGTTGTTTATACCGCCGCCATGTCGTGAAGGCGCTGTGTGTTTCGTGTGAAAGCGAAACTACTTTCTTTGGCCTTCCAAAGAGGACATTATCTGTTCTGCATGCCTGAGCTGATCTGTGCTGGTCGCTGAGGAAATACATCAACTTCGTGCTGTGGTTTGCCGGATCGGCTTTCACCGTGGACGAAGCGGAGTCCAGCCCGGGGTCGTCACAAGTGGTTGCCGCAAGCCCTCCGGAGCTTCCTTCGTCTAATCCGCTGGCCTCTGCTCACTCTAGCCCGCCGCCGCTCACTCTAGGCCACCGTGTGTGACGCTGTGTTTCATTGTGAAAGCGAAACTACTTTGTTTGGCCTTCCAAAAATGGACACAACTAGAAATCAGTGGTTAAGTTATATTTACATCACTGTTCCAGAACACTTCAACCCAAATATTCAGATGTGTGCAGCACATTTTATTAAGGACTGTTTCCTGATCCTGGTAGAGTGAACTACAATGCCGGTTGTTCTGACTCTCAGACTGTAAGTACATTTTTTATATTTAAATAGTTTTTATATTTAATATTTTTTATATTTAAAGCGAGTTTTTTTGGGCAGTGTAGAGTAGGGCTTGTTGTTTGTCATTTCTCTGATCACAAATGCAGACATGGTTTTATGTTTACGCGGCGCGATGCAATGAGTAAAAAGACAGTATAATTTATTATAATCCATAATTATGTCCCCACGGGATGCAACGAATGCCTCGTTTATAAATGGGTTTTCATGTTTTTGAATCATCGCTCCGGCCTGACAGGGCATCATCACAATATGCTAGGGGCGTAACATTTCCGTCACACGCTTGAGGTATTCGGCCAATCATAACGCATTGGATAGCTGGCCAATCACAGCACACCTTGCTTTTTCAGACCGATGAGCTTTGTAAAAATGTACGCGTTTCAGAAAGGCGGGGCATAGAGGAGAAACAATAATGTACAGTATGTGGAAAATAATGTGTTTTTTTAACCTTAAACCGCATAAACACTTCATTACATCAAATACACAAAATAATGATCTTTTAAATAGCATCATATGACCCCTTTAACATGAAGTAATCTTAGTTTTATTTACGGCGTTGAAAAATAATTTTTATAGCACATTAAATTACACAAGGTAGTGTTTATGGGGTAGTTTTTTTTTTTAACGATTAAAACAGTGTGATTTGCTTCAGGAATCGAGCTAAACTAGACATGTTGTATGTTTAGGTAAAAAAAAAAAACACAATTCAATAATTCAAACAATGCAATTAGAACCGGTTCATAAGAGTCATTGTTTGTGAATCAGACTACACTGGTTGCACTGTATGTTTTTGATTAATTAAGTAGAACCGGTTCATAAGATTCGTTTGTTTGTGAATCGGACTACACTGGTTAAAATGTACAATTTTGATTCATTACAAATAACTGATTCATAGGAGTCGTTTGTGAATCGGACTGCACTGATTGCATCTTACGTTGTTGATCCTAGTTTGTGAACTAGTTCACAAAAAACATTTGTTTGTGGATTGGAGTACACTGGTTGAAATGTATGGTTTTGATTCATTAAATAGCACTGGTTCATATGAGTAATTTGTTTGTGAATCAGATAATTGTGTTACATGTTTCTCATTCACTAAAAGCAACTAGTCATTTGTTCATGAGTCAGACTACACTGTTCATGCTTTACATTTTTGATTCAATAAAGAACCTGTTTATAAAAGTATTTTGTTTATGAATCTGGCTCGTTGAACTGAACATATCTTTCAATGTTTGTTGCCATTATTTCATGGTACACTGTCTTTTTATCACAATGTTCACATTCACAACTCTATCAAACAACTTATAATCACCATGCATCAGAGAACCAGCACCTTCTAAAGGGGTACAATATGAATATATTTATATAAATTGAAAAATAAAACATAAAAATTATATTTAGTTTATTTACATTTTATTTAAATTTTTTTGAAATGTTAAAAAATAACAACAGATCCTAAACTACACAATTACTAAGCATATTTCCGGGAAATCCTGTGCAAGCTGAGCAAATGGCATTAAGATGAATGGAAATGCTATTATAAAGGTATTACAGACCTCACTGGTTACCCAGAACATTGTTTTTGAGATCCACTCAAGTCTTATGAGATGGTACTGTATGTGTTGAGCTATGGGTTCAACTCTGCATTCAGTGCACCATGGAGAGATCGCCGAGATTGAATTCATTCAACTGAAACAAAACCTTGTATTGGCCTTGTGCATGGTTTCATATCTTTTTAATCTTTCTATCGCAGCGCTCCTGGTGCTTATTTCTCTACTCATCATCTAGCTTTCACGTTCCTGCTATCGCCACGCCGCATAATCACCGCGTCTTGTCCTCTCCCTTCTCAGTGCACTCTTGCATTATGTCACGCTCTCTACCACCTGTTCCCTCGTGCCTATAACTATTGTCCTGTCCTTCCCGCCGCGCCGTGCCAGTCCTCATCATCTTCCTCGCGGCCCGCCGCTACTCGGGGGAGGGCATCCTGCTCTGCTACTTCCCATCTCAATCATCTGTACGTAAGTTCGGTTGATGTACTCACCCGTTTTAGGCTCCTCGGTGACTATCTACTATGCTCCTCCAAGGGTGCTGACAGCTGCTCAGGCCCCCCTCGGCAGCTCGCGTCGCCTAAGGCCATCGGTGGCAGCGGCCCTAAGAAGCGAGTCGGGCCCACGTGGGAGTGAATGTGTAGCAGTGTGGTGTGTTAGAGGGGGAGGGGAGGGGGGTAAAGAGAGAGAAGAGAGGTTGACTGGCGGGCGGCACACACAACACCGCGTGGGGGGTGGAGGTAACGAGTGCGTGTGACAGAGAATATGAGATAAGAGAGGAGTATGAGTGAGAAGCGAGAGCAGCAGAAGGAGGTGAAACGAGCCATGTAAGTGACCGAGAAGCTACTAAGAAAACAATAAGCTAGAACAACAGGGATGACTTCGCAGCGTGATAAAGCTAAGCACGGGGAACGGGCAGTTGTTCAAACACGTGTGACATGTTCTGCTTATGGATAGTGCTCGTGGGTCTGAGGAAACGCTGGTGTGATTTGAGTACGATTATGGAAAGCAGTTTAGGGAAAGCACTGGGAAGTACCATGGTTAAAATGGGCTATAAAATAAACTGCCGGGCGAGATTTAACCAAATTAGACGAAACGAATTAGTCCAATGATACTAAAAGGAATTCAAATAAATGGACTCCGTAAGTTTTGATAATGAAGAAGGACAGTAGAAGAATTAATGTATAATTAAGTTTATATATATATCAGCAGAAAAATCTAAGTTATTATTTAATGTGGCAAAACTATAGATCACTCCAATTATAATATTTATTTGCTGACAAGATAAAACAAAAATCAATTTTAAAACAACAAAAAATGTTTTAGTCATTTAATGAAGTTACAATTCGTTGAATGAAAATGAAATTCATTTTCATAATACACTAGTATTAAATGGAAGTAATTCTGTTACTAGTATTAAATGGAAGTAATTCAAAACTAGATCACTGTAATGAATTACTTGTTGATTATAATGGGAGCATTCTAGTTTTGTTGTGTCAAATAATCATTTGTAAAGTACAACGAGAGCAGTCTAGTTTTGTTGCGACTAGCTCACTTCCATTATAAATCAACAAATCTGTTTACAAAGTGTGGTAGGGATTTAGTTTTACGTGTTGATCACTTTCAGTGTGTCTGCAGATGAGAGAGAGAGGAGAGAGATAGAGAGAGAGAGAGAGAGAGAGAGAGAGAGAGAAGAGAGAATGGAAAAGTGGCAGCAAACACAGGAGAAATGCAGAGTGCTGTAGGCAGAGATTAAACCGCGTATGTGGGCTTTTATGGATTATGATTTTGCAGTGTGTGGGCTTGTTATGAAGCGTTCTATTAGAGAAATGTAATATTGTAGTTTTGTTTATGAAGACTAATGTTGGCATGTTAACTGAGAGACATTCTGAATGAAGCATAATGTATTTTTAAAGATGCCAATATGAGATGACTCATAATAAAACACACACACACACACACACACTAACACACAACTGCATGTGAACCGTAACCAAACACACACATCACACACCCACACACACACACACAACCCTCGCTACTATTGCAGTTAATGGACGCCCTGACCTTTTAAAAACAAGTTATCTTCTGTGTCATGAAACTCTGAGAGACAGAGATCAGAGAAAAGGGACTGAGAGAGAGAGAGAGGGGGAGGGGTGGACTTTTCATTGTTATTATTATGTTTCTCCACATATATTCCAAGCTTTTGCAAAACTGTATTTTTTACAGTCATGCCAATAAAGCAATTTTGAATTTGAATTTGAGAGAGAGGGGTGGGGAGCGGATTATAATATATTACATACCTAAACTTTAAACCTCAATATATCAGGGAATCATTTATCATGATGAATTGTGTTAATTTATCACATATACATATTATTACTCTCTCCTCTCTCTCTCTCTCTCTCTCCCTCTCCACCACACTAACCTGATAGCAATAAGACTAGATTTATGAACAATTTATACAGAAATGCACCAAGCATTATTTGTATAAATGTATTTTACACACACACACACACACACACACACACATACATACACACAAAGACCCTAATAAACACTATAAAAAATATATTTTTCAAAGTTGAAAACAATAATAACAAAACCGATTATTGGAGCATGTATGTCAACATTTCAATGTGTTACTTGCTGTTTCTTTGTAATTGTTTGTGAAATCTATTACACTCTAAAAAAAGATGGTTATTTAAAGGTTCTTTACATGCAGTAATGGTTTTTAGAACCATAGCATTGACGAACCCTTTCATGCTGAAATGGTTCTTTATGTTAGAGTTTAGGGTTCTTTATTCCCACCCTTTGGTTTTTCAAATCTGTAACAGACAAAGCACCTCATTACTGATTTTCTGGAGTTCAGTGATCCTACTACACAGATCCAACTACACAAACATCCAAAACACACTCTCAACAGGTAAATAATTTCTTTCTTAAAATGTCTATAAATTATAACTTTCAAATGCTAATTGGTTTCCTATGTATTTTCTCTTCTTAGTTTAAGAGAACATGCAAGTGTGACCAGCTCTGTTCAGTTAAGGATACTCTCCTCTTCTTCACTAAGTATGTAACAAAGATATTTAATTTTTGGTCCATTTTGTTAGATTTTTTTTTATTACTAGGGTTTATGCATAAACATACCCAGCTATCCCTTGACTTTATATTACGTTTTCCTTTTAACATTGTGAAGTGCTCACATACTACTTTTGCCCTTCATAAACAATTGTTTTCACAAACAAATGAAAGGAGACACATTGTAAGTCTAAACTCAATTATGCATTTCAGATGCCGTCACATCCTACAACCTCATCATCTGCAGAGAGAAACAGCCATTCAATCACACCAAAATACACATAATGATTAACTTAGAGGCATCATAGAGGATTGTGAATATATTTTACTGGAGCTTGGTCTTCAATACACTATTTGATGTTCTATTTTGTTTTATTTCTTTAAGCATCTATATATGTTCAATGTCCTTTGTCGTTCATTAATGTATTCTGCTAATAACTGATGTTAGAACACTGTCACTTTTGCTACAATTTCACGTCATTAAACAGTTACCTCATGACACGTTGTTGTTGTAGAATTTATGTAAAACCCTAAGAGACACTTCAAGATATTTAGACCGCAGGACATAGCAAGTTAACAAAAACATATTATAATAACATATAATCAATAGTCTATTATGGCATTATTCACTTACATTAACATAGTACTCTAATGAAACCCATCATTAAAGGTTATTATAAAAACCCCTGTAAGGTCCTAATAGCATCTTTCAAGCCCATGTTCATATGGAAACCTCCCACCAAACAGCTTCTATTTAGCCACTCAGAAAGGGTTTGTTCTCATTGTTACCAGCGAATCAACCCCTTTTCTGGTTCTGTTTAGAGCCATTTTCTTCTTATTTGAATGTAGGGCCCTTTTACTTTTACCTCTAAGTGAAAATTTGTTTTCTTTTCTATCATCCAAGCACCATTTTTTTTTTTTTTTTAGTGTAGTGGCCATCAGGTCATGTGTGTTTAAGATCTCTGCTTTAAAAGACACCCTCCATCGGATCAGATTAACAACTGCCACACGCACAGAAGCTAAAGCATCAGAATGCGGCTGTAAAGGAAACTTGAATTGTTTTCACCATTGGTAATGTTCTGTGGACTCCTTTTCAGAATTGTAGACAATGTTTGCATTCTGATAACAGATAAGTCCCTCAGCTTTCAGATAACCAGCACAGATGACCTGGGTGAGATGTAAGAGCATGCAGGTGCCTGATCTCAAAGCATTAGAAGGGTTCTGGGTTAGAGAGCCGCATTTTACTGCAGTAAATAATCCACAGAATATGATGGCGATAGTGGAACCGTCTTTTCCTAGAGGCTTTTAGAGAGTGTTTTATGCAAGCGATGATTGTAATAGCCCGGTCACATTCAACTAATGGCACTGCTCGGATGCACCCGGCATTTTTATGAGATTGCAATTTACCATCCCATATCTGTTTGTAAATGCCGGACAGGGTCTTAGAGTTCAGTGTGGCTGATTTTAGACCTCACAGACTTCATTTTACCAGAGCACACTACATCATTTAGGAGAACACAGGAAGTGTGGCGGCACAGGGCCAGAGCTTCGGTGGTTCTCCATAAGCCTTGATGATTGAGGTTAGAAACTCGTGAACCCTGAGTCCCAGAAAACTACCACTACATATATACGGGTCCAGGGAGTTATCTCAGCTAGTATGAGATGCAGCGTAGCCTTCTATGTTACTGGAAGTGACAGCTTCTGCTGGTAATTGACAGCCATATTGGGGCAGCCTGCAGCTCTTTTGAAGGAAGTCGGGATGCTCTGTGGAGTGTCTCGGCAAAGGTGAGATACAGAAACCCCTCCATGGACTTGTGAGGAAGTACAGCCAGACATGGTTACAGTGGAGAGATTTGTTTAAACTGGTGGTTCCCAGAAGGTTTTGCTTTGGATTTAGATTAACATTGGATTATCAAGTGGCAAGGCAAAACAGTAGGCCTATTATAATTAATGTTTAATGTAATCTCGTTGGTATCATACATTGTTGTTGTTGTTATTAATAATAATAATTTGATTCTAATATAACTGTTAAACCTACTTTTTATCTTTTATAACCATTTTTATAACCAATATATTAAAATAATCATACCTAATAATAATAAGTATTATTACTGATTGCATATAATTGATAAAACTATTTTAAAAAAATCGAAAATGGAACAGTATTCTCTTTCATTTAAAATAATAATATTTATATAATTAATAATAAGAAGAATAATAAATATAAATAATAATAATAAAAATAGAAATCACAGAATGGAAACCAAACAATGTAAGAACCAAAACAACTACAATAAACATTAAATATGATATTCTGTTGAGTCACCACTTGATGTTAAGTGTATTATATTGTATATGATTGATAATTCTATTAATTTTGATAAAATAAATGATGAACCTATCTATCAACTTTTTTTGGGAAGCCTCTAATTCTAAACTAAAATAATACAAATATCTTTAAATTTCAAAATGAATTTATTTCTTAACTTTTCTTTCTCCTGTCCATGACCCCATCAACAAAAGTCACTCTGTGGTAAATTTTTGGGTTGTGATCCACCAGTTGAGAACCACTGGTTTAGATTAGACATGTTTCCAAAAACTGATAACCAAAGAAGTTATGAAAAGATAATGAACAGGGCTGTAGCAACCTGTACGCTAGCTGAACATTTAGACAAGAAAAGCAATCAAGTGTCTGCTTTACTCAACATTTACAAGTACAGAGAACATCAAAGACAATCTAAAGATAAAACTCCCCCGTTTCGCTTATTCAGAGTCTCTGTGCATGTATAACGTTACAAGAATCTAATTTGTGAAGTCTAAACTAAGTCACGCACGTTCATGTTGGCTTTGCGGCTGATGAAACATGAGTCAGAGTGCCTTTCTGACGCAGTAAAACATAATCACATACAGTGGGGAAAAAAAGTATTTAGTCAGCCACCAATTGTGCAAGTTCTCCCACTTAAAAAGATGAGAGGCCTGTAATTTTCATCATAGGTATACCTCAACTATGAGAGACAAAATGAGAAAAAAAAATCCAGAAAATCACATTGTAGGATTTTTTAAGAATTTATTTGCAAATTATGGTGGAAAATAAGTATTTGGTCAATAACAAAATTTAATCTCAATACTTTGTTATATACCCTTTGTTGGCAATGACAGAGGTCAAACGTTTTCTGTAAGTCTTCACAAGGTTTTCACACACTGTTGCTGGTATTTTGGCCCATTCCTCCATGCAGATCTCCTCTAGAGCAGTAACGTTTTGGGGCTGTCGCTGGGCAACACGGATTTTCAACTCCCTCCAAAGATTTTCTATGGGGTTGAGATCTGGAGACTGGCTCGGCCACTCCAGGACCTTGAAATGCTTCTTACGAAGCCACTCCTTCGTTGCCCGGGCGGTGTGTTTGGGATCATTGTCATGCTGAAAGACCCAGCCACGTTTCATCTTCAATGCCCTTGCTGATGGAAGGAGGTTTTCACTCAAAATCTCACTATACATGGCTCCATTCATTCTTTCGTTTACACTGATAAGTTGTCCTGGTCCCTTTGCAGAAAAACTGCCCCAAAGCATGATGTTTCCACCCCCATGCTTCACAGTAGGTATTGTGTTCTTTGGATGCAACTCAGCATTTTTTCTCCTCTAAACACGACAAGTTGAGTTTTTACCATAAAGTTATATTTTGGTTTCATCTGACAATATGACATTCTCTTAATCCTCTTCTGGATCATCCAAATGCCCTCTAGCAAACTTCAGACGGGCCTGGAAATGTACTGGCTTAAGCAGGGGGACACATATGGCACTGCAGGATTTGAGTCCCTGGACGCGCAGTGTGTTACTGATGGTAGCCTATGTTACTTTGGTCCCAGCTCTCTGCAGGTCATTCACTAGTTTCCCCCCGTGTGGTTCTGGGATTTTTGCTCACATTTCTTGTGATCATTTTGACCCCATGGTGTGAGATCTTGCGTGGAGCCCCAGTTCGAGGGAGATTATCATTGGTCTTGTATGTCTTCCATTTTCTAGTAATTGCTCCCACATTTGATTTCTTCACACCAAGCGGCTTACCTATTGCAGATTCAGTCTTCCCCGCCTGGTGCAGGTCTACAATTTTGTTTTCCTTTGACAGCTCTTTGGTCTTGGCATGGTGGAGTTTGGAGCTGTGTGACTGTTTTGAGGTGTGTGGACAGGTGTCGTTATACTGACACGAGTTGTTCAAACAGATGCCATTGAAACAGTAACCAGTGGAGGACAGAGGAGATCTTAAAGCAGAGTTACAGGTCTGTGAGAGCCAAAATCTTGCTGTGTTTTGTAGTGACCAATACTTATTTTACGATGAATTTACCCAATTAATTCGATAAAAATCCTACCATGTTTGATTTTCTGGATTTTTTTTCTCATTTTGGCTCTCATAGTTGAGGTAATCCTATGATGAAAATTACAGGCCTCTTCCATCTTTTTAAGTGGGAGAACTTGCAAAATTAGTGGCTGACTAAATACTTTTTTCCCCACTGTACATATACAGCATGTGAACTCGATCGCATGGCAGGATGGCTTCAATCAGAGGTGAAACTTCAAATCGTACCCACAGTTCTCTCCTGCAGCGTGTGCGTGCACCACCACATTTTTATATTTGTGCTAATTTAGCCACTGAATTTGATCTCATGTCTGAAAAATGGACTCAGGTTGTCACGGTGGCTGAGAGAATAAGCATCTGCCAGTCCTGCTGTCAACCGAACCGTAAAAAGACCCTCGGGTGGAATCACGCTGATGTAGCGTCTCGACCAATCTGACACAAATTTTTATTTGATTTACAAATCAATTATTCATTAGATTAACAAAACGTCACAGTCACCTCACCCAATAAACTGGATGCCAGGATTTCTGCTGAACCCCAATGCGCTAGGTACCAGGACAACTAATCAATGACTATCACTGGTTTTAATAAATGACCCCCCAGAATTTGAGAAGGATGCCCACTCTTTGTCCCAAGGAAAAGCGGAGTAGAAATGGACTGTGTTCTAGTTAATTCATAGAAAAACCGTTATTTGAATGAACACACATATTTCTTCAGGCCATTGAGTATATTATTGTCATTGTGTATTTTGTCTTTGATATTCTTAGACTATTTTAGTCTGCTTGTGAGGGAACCCATTCCTGATAATCCCTTTTCACTATATGTAATCTTAACTTGTTTAGTATCTATGAATTTGCCTTCTTATGATCGAAACAAGCGTGTTTATTATATATTGGTACATAGGCAATATTTATTAGGGCCCTGAGAATCGTTAATAAGTTCGATTTAAGTCCATTTGCAAATTAACATGCTTAAAGACAAAGGGTCATAAAAACCTCCAGCAATTTCCACCTCCCGCTTGGAATTTCCGTCTATCTCATTGGACAAGCCCATTTTGAGAGGAGAGAATCTTCCGAGACCTTAAAGGCCGGCTCCAGGCCCGCCCAGGCGGGTGTTCGGGTTCTTAGCCTAGAATATGTGAAAAAAACCTTCAGGATATCAACGATTGTTCCCGGCCCTTTCGGCCTTGTCTTTTCCATTCATCAAGATTCTCTGACTCAAAATTGGTTCTTTCTCATCAACCAACTTCATTAAGATCTTGGGCCTTAAGATTGCATCGGGAATCTTTTTCAGACAGACTCGCAATTATCAAACTTAGTCGATTTAATTGATATATTAAGTATCAGTTACACATTTTTACACAGGTGTGTTTGAACTAAGAATCTGACGTATCCCTGAAGGCTTTGATCTGTTGAATATGCAAAAGTGTTCCATAAAATTCTTTCTTTATGCCTCTTTCTATGCTGAGTTTAAACTTTAACCCTTTCCTATACCAACTGTATGGGTGTGTGTATGTGTATGTTGTATGTTAGACCGGCTTTAATGTGTTTGTCTTATGTGAGACTAGTTTTCAGTGTTTAATTTATTAATAAAACCTTACTGTATACACTTTGACGTGTTTCATTGTTTACTCTACCGTATCAATAATCATGCAGATTACTTTTAAAAACTTAATAAGAATGGTACAGTAAGGAAGTTATTTCCCTTAACCAGTAAATTAACGTTTTTAGAATTGACAAGACGGTTGACCCTTAGTGGTCAGCTAAATATCTACAGTGGTTCTAATATATGAATAGTTAATTATAATTAGTTATGGTTAATTATTAATATTTCCCCATGAGCTGATCCGCTACACTGATCTCATCTTGACGGATGCAGTGCAAGGAGATCGACTCGAGCTATTATAATGTATTCACACATATGACTCCTTCACCAGGTGCTCTTTTTCATTATTTATAATCTGACAGATGACCACATTCCTTGTCCATTTTTTTTTTAAACGGTGGTTTTATAGTTTTACAGCCGAAGTGTGTCATTTCTGTACCATTAACTTCACCAAACATAATTTGCAAACATGATTCCTCAAACTGGTATATGAGTTTGTATTGGATTGCTTGATAATAGGCCACACCCATTCTGCATCTCAGACAACCAATCAGAGACCAGTCACACTTACAAAAACATATATATTTGTAAATATTTGGTAAATAAAGAATAAGACAGTATAATAGCAGCCAGAACTACATGAAACAGTTAAATGTGTTAAATATAAAATAAATATAATAAAAATTTATACATGTTAAATATTGTGTTGGGATGCCACTTGATGTCCAATTTATTGTCTATATATTTTGAAACAGTAAATGATAAAATTATTCATAACACAAAATATAATGGGAAGCATTTTCTACGTTTTTGAAAACTAATAATAAGAATGATTATATTAAAACTAAACTAAAAAAATAATAACTTGGTATAATTCTAATAAATATACGCTATATTTGGTTTTTCAAGTATAACTGGTCACTGATTGGTTCATTGAGCTGTAGAGTAGGCGTGGCCTGTTATCAAGCAATCCAATACAAGCTCATAAACATTGCAACTTTGCGACTGCTGTCTGAACACTTTTCCACCATCATCCTGCTGCTTTACACACTCTACTAATCAAAACCATGTAAACAACCTTTTAAAAGCCTGTTATAAAACCAATATTTCAAATAAATTTGTTAAAACACAATTGAAATTGTAATTATAAGATGTTAAAAAGCAGATGAGGTTGAAGCACCGCAAACAAGCACTGTAACGCGCTTTCCACATCGCTGTTTTCATGCTCAAAAGACAGCTGAATTAATGATATTTTCTGTACAGTGTCTGATTCTGAAGTACCTTTTTCCTTCTCGCCTGTTTTATAAATCAGCATATGATTATATGACATGCATATTTATAAGGAAATAAGTGCTGCACTTGTGCTATTTGCATTTGAGTAAACTATTGTCGAGAGGAGAGAATTATCCCGGATATAGATATTATTATCCCTGAGCTTTTGATTAAACCAATTTTCATGACGCAATTAATTTATCTCGCCAAACATCATTGCAGAAAAGACAATAGTCAAAGTTTTGTCCTCCAGAGAAATAAGCATTTCAATGTTAGCAGACTTCAGTCATTACATGGAACAGAAAAAAGTCAGTGCATGTGTTCACAAATTTCAGTTTCTACTAATCAGTGCTGGGTGGAGCAACTTGCAAAATAGGCTTTCAATTAACAATGCTTAATTTAAAGTAGAAAAATAAAAATGAATGTGCTTTCTTTGATTTGGCTGATAATTGAGGTTGAGGCCGCGTGATATATTGTGTGTTCATCATATATTTATTTTGCTGGTGATATAAAATTAAGTGAATCACAATGATTGTAATGCACTTTCATTAGGCCATTATGTTCTAGAATAATTAATATTAATAACAATGAATAATATATATACACACACATGTATACACTACCGTTTAAAAGTTTGGGGTAAGTGCGATTTAAAAAAAAAAAATTAATACTTTTATTAGGCAAGGACACATTTAATTGATCAAAAGAGACAGTAAAACATTTATAATGTTACAAAATATTTATATTTCAAATAAAAACTTTATATTCATTACACTGAGGACTGGAGTATTTGGGTGGAAAAATAAAACAAAATAAAATAAAATGCGTTTTTATATATTTTTTTAAACATTAAGTGTCCAATCAGACTTTAAAATCCAAAAGTTTTGCCCATATAAAAACCCATACCAACCTCAATATAAGAATCAAACAATCTGTCCATGCATTTGACAGCAAGATTAAACTAATGCACAGAGACTGAAGTACAGCAACAGCAGGTAACTTATGTTTTATGTTATGAACATAAGTAATGAGTACTGTATGTCTGTTTAGTCTAATTAATTAGTAAAACCATCCAACAATCTAAAATAATCAACATATTAATAATTAGTAACAGATTACTTGACTCTAAACCTGACTTCTTATGGCCACTTTTCTAATGCACTATAGAAAAGCTGATCTCGAATAGCTGATGTAAAGGCTGTCATTTGAATGCGTTTGTATGACAGCGGTGTGTGGAATATTACTACAGCCCTTCATAATGTACAGACATCTTTGAATATACGGATCTGTCTGTATGTGTATGGAGGGCTGGAAAATATAGTGTTTGAAAGTGGTTTTATCAGACCTTGGCCGAGTACATGATGCCAGACAGCCAGGTGGAGATATATCAGGGGCGTAGGGAGGCAGTGTCTCCTCAAAAAATTGGATGAGAAAATAATCGATATTACAAACATAAATCGCAAATATTACTAAATATGGCATTAAAAGTCTAAAAGTCACTCGTTTTTATAAAGTAACACTGTCAAACAGCGACACCCGCAGGTAAAGTTACAGCAGAGGCTTGCTTCCCTTCGCTCCATAGACTTTCTACAGAGACCCTAAAGCGTGCTGTGACTTTTCTGGAGGCTCACTGAGATGAATGGGAGAAAGTCACGTGAGAGCTATAATTGGATATGATCGGTTGTGATCGGTTCCTGCGATAAATCCCGCCTCTTGTTTTCGTGCCGGCTCTCGGACTGAATGAAGAAAATTATGGCGTTATTGACTAATTATAAAGTAAGTAAACAACTCTCCCACTTAGATACCACTACTTTGTCACATCAAAATAAAACTTGAAATGGTCTGAAAACGTGATGACTGTGACTGTTTTTAGTGAGCATTCAGCGAGATGAAACGAAAGATATATCTTAGTGTCTGTTGCAGTGTTTACAAAGCTTTTATGACACTGACCCGAAAATAAGTTGACTATTAAAAAGAACAGCTGAACATCAGTTCACAAATAAAAAATATTGGTAATATTTTACAATAAGGTGTCATTTAATGAGATAACTAACATGAACAAATAATGAACAATACATTTATTACAGTATATATTAATCTTTCTTAATGTTAGTTAGGTTCACAGTGATAAACAATGTTAACAAACAACGTTTGATTTAAATAATGCTTCGTAAATGTTGAAAATTAATAGTAACTAAGAGTAATAAATGCGGTAGAAGTAGGCTATGTTTCTCTTAGTCATGTTATAAAGTAGTTAACTATGTAACAATGACACACTATGTAAAAATATTCCAGAATTTGTTCAAAGTGTGATGCCTTTAGTTATTATTTGAATAAAATATAAAAATGACATAAAAAAACACTATGAAGTATACTTGTATCAAAAATATTAAATAACATACACACAAATAATATTCAATAAACTACAAAATAGCATTATATTAGTTCTCTGTAGTAATATGAATGTAACCAGGAAAATGTGACAACATTAAGTGTAACAGGGACACACACACACACACAAACATTATATATATATATATATTTTTTGTATATACAGTGCCGTGAAAAGGTTTTTGCCACCTTCCTGTTTTTTTTATTTTTTGCATATTTGTCACACGTAAAAGATTCAGATAATCAAACCAATTTTAATATCACGCAAAGATAATGCAAGTAAATACAAAATGCCGTTTTTAAATGATGATTTCATTTATTAAGGGGAAAAGCTGTCCTAAACTACCTGGCCCTACGGGAAAAAGTCTCAGGTTAACTTTGTAACCATGGTCCCTGAGTAGGGAACGTTGAACTGCGTCCTCTAGGGGTCGCTTTGGGGAACGCCTCGTCGTGACCCGTGTTCGAAGCATACATTGAAAAAAACACCAACTCGTTGGCCAGCGACATCCATGACGTCACTACCGGTGCGACTAAAATATAAATAGGCGCCGGGAGAACACATCATCCACTTCTTCGTCTGAAGCTTGCGTCCGCAGCATGGCAAGAACCCTAGAGGACGCAGTGTCTCATTCCCCACTCAGGGAACCATGGATACATAAGTAACCCGAGACGTTCCCTCTCATGGGAACTTCAAACTGTGTCCTCTAGGAGTCGCTATGGGGAACGGTATACCCACGCCACATGCTGAGGGGAGTGCAAGCCAGAACAATGGCGAGCACTAAGTACCAACTCTAACAAAGCTTTAAGGGAGTTGCCCCTGGAACGTTAGACGGCTGCCAGTGACGTTATTCCCTACGGCCAAAGGCCTAGGCTAAATACCCCAAAATACTTACCTGTTAGGGTCAGACTCCTGGGCCCGGGGTAGAGCTAAAGGCTTGGAATCAGGAATAGATTCTTTTAAGGGAATATGACCAAGAGCCTAGATTCATACTAGTCTTGGCCTGTCACACAGGGGCTACCGCGCGTTTGTCTTTGCATGTGGTGAAGGATCTGTCTCAACAGATCCTTAGTAGCACCCTGTTAAGGAGGTATCCAGAGGATACATAGGAGGAGGGGTGCCCAAGGCAGAACCGGGGTTTTAAAACACTCAAAAAGAGCACGAAGTCTTGCACGTAGCTCTTACCATACAGGATTTTTAGAAACGTGGGCAAAGCATAACGTGCACACACTTAGGGATTTTAGAAAGTGGGCAAAGCATAATGTGCACAGTTACCAGCTATGTGGATTTTAGAAAAGTGGGCAAGGCATAACGTGCACACTTACATTGCATACCTTATAGGGGTTCGGTGGCACCCTGAAAAGGAGCTATAGTAAAAAATAGGATCCCCAGACGTATATCTACGGCTAACTGCGGAGTGGCTAGCAGTAAATCTGGAGATGGGGGAGAAAATTACAGCTTCAATGAAGGAGTCCAAACCTACAGCATGTTCCAATGCTGGAGCAGCTAGCAATAATTTACTTAGCTGCGGGAGCAACACACCCAGTTCTCAAATAGAGAAGGGGGCTCGAGCTGCAGCATGTTCCAAACTGGAACAGCTAGCAATAGTTTACTTAGCTGTGGGGGCAACACACCTAGTTCTCAGTCGAGAAGGGGGCTCGGCCTACAGCATGTTCCAATGCAGGAACGCTAGCAGTAGTTACCTTGGCTGAGGGAGCACAAACCAAGCTCTCAACGAGAGGGGGCTCGACCTGCAGCATGATTGACAAATCAGAGGGGTAAGCATACTGCGTCTAGCCAGACTCTCATCAGGATAACCCTTTGATAAAAGGGGAGCATTGTCTCAATACTACCACGAGGACAGCCCATGGAGCGAGGAATCTAACTCCTCAGAGAGGATTAACGCTCGAAAGAAACATCATACTCACAATAACCCTCAATGGTGAGGGGGGTGATGCCTCAAGGGGATATCCTGGTGATCGGGAAAAACCCCTCAGGGCGACCCGGATACGGTAGACCAGTCAGGGTAGCATGAAAGCTTAACCCCAGCCCGAATGTCCAGGAAATTTTTGCAGTGACGCACCAGGGGCCTGATAATCACAAAGGCTCCCGCAGAAGCCTGTGTTATGGCCGAATGATCCAGGAAGTATGAAACCGAAAAAACAAACCCTTTGTACTACCTTCTGGACATATCTCGACGAGTGAAATAAATACTGCAAGTCGAGCACCCGGTTTCTGAACCCAGCACGGGAAACACTGCAAAGAAACTAGCAGAAGGGTACACACAACCACCAGTTTCATAGCACATACATATATTTATATACATATATTTAGACATGGATCGTACTCACCCACCACGGCTCCCGTGTTGGAGCTCTGTCCGGAAAAGCCTCTAGGCCGGACCTTCAGTAAGGTGGTTACTATGATTAACCATAGAACCAACCAAAACATAATAGGTCCAGAAGGAGACTGTTATGCAGGAGATATGGTGGCTACAGGGGAATTAGGAAGGGGAAGAAAAGGGTAGATGTTACACCCCCTGAGGGAAGAGTGGATACCTAAGTATTACTCTGATACGGACGAAAGCGCTGACGCACTGTATGGATCACATCCATAAGGTCATGACTTACCTTCCTTCGACCCACGATTCTTCCTACCCCTACCCGCAGGCGGCGGAGGAGCGCGAGTCGCGACACTAGCCTTCTTTGCTCGTCTCTGATCCTCAAATCGAGACGGGCCAGGACCCTTGGGTTGTTCGGGTTCAGACCTGGACCTTCGTGGAATGAAGGTTTGAAGGCCGCTGAGCGCGCCTTCGCCTACCTGAACTTTTCGACGACCGTCTCAAAGGATGTACCAAAAAGTTCAGAGGGCGAAACCAAAGGGGCATCGAGAAGAAAGCCCCTTTCTTCCTTCCCGATGTCTGCCAGGTTTACCCACAGATGTCTCTCCGTTACTACCATCGCCGCCATAGATCCTGCCCATGGCAGAGCAGCCTGCTAGTAGAAAATTTTTTTTTTAAAAAAAAAAAACACGAAGAGCAAGGATCCGTGGTGCGGCGTAAATCAGCCATCTCATCAGAAGAAAGGCCCTCGCCTTTATCCAGGTTTTTCAGCAGATCAGCCTGGTATGCTTGGAGCACAGCCATCGTGTGCAGTGAAGCAACAGCCAGACCTGCTGCTGCTGCATATGCCCTGCCATTCAATTTAGATGTAGCCTGAAGGGGCATGGATGGCAAGGAGGGAGTTTTGAGAGATGATGTCTCTCCCATAGAGAGATAGCTAGCTAGCATCTCTTCTATGGGGGAATTCTGTCATAGCCGTTTTCGTGCATCGCCTCGATATTCGCATTACTGGTATGCTGAAACCGATGGATGCTTGAGGAAAACGGCTTCTTCCATTCCTTCTCGATCTAAGTATGGAGATCAGGAAGGAAAGGAAGAATCACCTGAGCTGGAAGGTTATGGCCAAAAAAATACGTTCATCGAGATGACCTCGCGACGTCACTTTCTTAGTCCACTTCCATGGCAAGTCAAGTCTTGCCGTGGCGCGATCCATAACCTCTAAGAGCTCATCATACGCAGGGCAGGAGGTTTGAGAAGGCTCAGCCTCAGCTTCTTCTCTCTCATCATCCATTTCCTGCTCTTCCTTGGCTGAACCCAGCAGAGCACTGGCCCATGGATCAGATGATGTTAAAGAGAGAACATCATCATCCAGTGGCTGTCTCTCGCCCCCCGCCAATGAGCGCGAGAAGGAAAGCCCCTCTCTAAACTCATCGGCCAGGTCCACCTGAGATCCCCAAGAGCTCATTCTCCTCCGTGCCTCAGCAACGGCGGGTCCTGAACCGCGGGAAGCAGATGGCTGCCCCTCTTTACTTGAAAAGAGAGACAAACGAGAACGGAGTTTTTTCATTGGAAAAAACTCGCAATGCACGCAGATTGCCCCCTCGAGGACATCGCGTGCGTGCTCTTTGCCCAAACAAATAACACATAGATCGTGTGTGTCATCTGTTGTCAAATAGCGATGACACGGATGCACACACTTTCTAAATGCTCTACTAGTGCTCGCCATAATAAATAGATAGCTCGTACTTTTTCCTTGAAAATGCACGCTTCAAACAGAACAGTCCATGAAGCCGAAGAAGAGAATGATGTGTAGCTCCAGGCGCCGATTTATACTGGAGTCGCACCGGTAGTGACGTCATTGCTGTCGCCAGCCAACGTGTTGTTGGAGTTTTTTTAATGTATGCTTCAGACACAGGTCACGACAAGGACCCCTAGAGGACCCTAGAGGAAGCATTCGAAGTCCCATGAAAGGGAAATGAATTCCCTTCCTCTTAAAATCATGAAAGAACTGTGATTACCACATCATTTAGAAAGCTGAGTTAAATCACTAGCCCCACGCAGCCTGATTACTGCTAGACCTGTGATCAAGAAATCACTAAAAAGAACCTGTTGCCCCAAAGTGAAGCATGGCTTACAAGAGCACACCTCATGCGGACTAACGGAAATTCAAGACCAGAAGAGATCTCAAACAGTTGACATGGTATCAGTCGGGAAGGGTTATGAAAGCCATTTCTAAGCTTGGACTCCACGCGAACCACGGTCAGAGCCATATCCCCAAATTGAGGAAAACTTTGCACAATGGTGAAACCTTCCAGGAGTTGCCGGGCAAACCAACAAAATTACCAAAGCACAACGGACGGGACTCGTAAAGAGGTATAAAAGAAAGCAGAACAACATCTGAAGAATTGTAGGCCTCATTTGCTTCAATTAAGGTCAGTGTTAATGAGTCAACAATAAGAAAGAGACTGGGCAAAAACAGCAACCATGGGAGATTTCCAAGGCAAAAGCCACTGCTGACCAAAAAAAAACACAAAGGCTCGTCTCTCATTTGCAAAAAAATATCTTGATTATCCCCAAGAATTTTTGGGCAAATATTCTGTGGACTGATGAGACAAAAGTTGAAATTTTGTAAGGTGTGTGTCCCGTTACATCTGGCACAAAACCAACACAGCATTTCATAAAAACAACATCATACCAACAGTCAAACATGGTGGAGGTAGTGTGATGGTCTGAGGCTGCTTGCAGCTTCAGGACCTGGACAACTTACCATAATTGACGGAACCATGAATTCTACACTCTATCAGAAAATCCTGAAGAAGAATGTCCAGCCATCAGTTTGTGACCACAAGCTCAAGCGCAATTGGGTTATGCAGCAGGACAATGATCCCAAACACAACAGCAAGTCCACCTCTGAACGGCTCAAGAAAAAAAAAACTAAATTAAGGTTTTGGAGTGACCAAACCAAAGTCCGGACTTAAATCCGATTGAAATGCTGTAGCATGACCTTAAACAGTCCATTCATGCTCAACACCCTCCAATGTGGCTGAATGAAACAATTCTGCAAAGAAGAGTGGGCCAAAATTCTTGTGAAAGACTCATTGCCAGTTATCGTAAACACTTGATTGCAGTTGTTGCTGCGAAGTGTGGCACAACCAGTTATTAGATTTTTCACGTAGTGCCAGGCAGGTTTGGACAGCTTTTTTCCTTAATAAAATAAACAATCATTTAAAAACTGCATTTTATATTTACTTGCATTATCTTTGCGTAATATTCAAATTGGTTTGATGATCTGAATCTTTTAAATGTGACATATGCAAACAATTAAAAAAAACAGGAAGGGGCAAAAACCTTTTCACACCACTGTGTGTGTGTGTATAATATATATATAATATATATTATATATATATATCTGGTTATGGTATGTATGTGTATGTATGTATGTATCTATAGATTACTATATTATATATAGATACATACAATAAATAACATATACAAATGCCTCTCATTTTAAAAACACACCGCACCCCAGGATATATATGACGGTAAATTCAAAGGAACATCAGACAGGGAATATAGGCATAACTGCTAACGAGAGTGTGTATATGTGCGTTATTTTGTGTGTCCGTCATGCTCTGCCATGATGTCTCTAAAAGGGGTGACATCTGTGAAGCGCGCGTGTGTGTGTGTGTGGCAGTAGGGGAGGCTCTGGAATCATTAAGTGTAATTGGTGTGAGAGGGTCTGTGTTTCAGCATCTCTCTGCAAGAACCGGCCAGCGAAACAACTGAACCCCACCACCCGCCCGTCAATGCTGTCACCTAGCAACCCACTGTACCTCACTTCATCATGATGACATCACAACGGGGTCTGTGAGATGTCCCTTCACTGAAATAGCTGATAAAACATTTTTTTGGACAAACAAATGACCACAAACAAATTTTGGCAACTAGATTTCCTAGTTGCCAAAATCAAAGTTATCTTCAACTAGTTCAATGAAATGAATCAATTCTACGTCCTGAAATGGACCTTTGACTTGCACTTTCTTCAATTTGACACAATTGCATCTTGCATTAAAAGTGTTAAAATGAAACTCGACATGTGAAGAACATTGGAAAAACCTTGAGGAAGAATCCAGACAAAAGAGCAATAAGCAGTTTTCCTCCAATGCCGCAAACCTGCATGTCTTACCTTCTCATAGTAACGTAGCTCGTAATCGAGAATAATTCCATTGGGCTGTTCAGGCTGGGGCCATGACAACGTGATGCTTTTCATCGTCGAACTGACCTGATGCATTATGGGAACAATGGACGGAGCTGCAAAAGAGAGAGAAGGAAAACCAAGTGAAAAAAATCATTCCAAACAGCCATCTTCCCCGCTGTGTGTACTTAGCTAGTGAATTGATCTGCCACTTTCAGAAATGAAGCGCACACACACACACACAGTATGATGAAAGAGTCAGATGAGAGGCTGATTGGCATTGTTTAATAGCTTTGTGAGAATGTGCCCTTTGCAATGGAAGCCCATTCAGTTCAAGTGCTCTGATTGGCTACAGTGTGTTTCTGGCCTCTCTGTCTTTAAGGAAGACACACCTGAGTGAACATGCACAGCCTCTAAATTAACCCACTGGCCATTTCATTCCTCCTCTCTCACCCCCTCCCTCATTGCTTCCTGTTCTCCTTTGCTTCGTCAAAGTGGTACAACTCTACGCTCAGCTGATGTAACATCACACACAGCCTGTTTTCACGGGTGAATAGACTGAAGTGAGCATACGGATGTCTCACAAGCGACTACACACAAAGATACACATTCGCACCTGCTAAACATCACACACACACACACACCAAAAGCAGACAAATCATTCCCTATTACTTGTTAAAATGAAGATTCTAAAAACTAAAGTTTTATAAATCCATCATTAGAAACCTATGACAGACTACCAAGCTGAATAACAGTGGTAATATTAATCAAAATGAATTTAGATTACAGTCCTCACGATTATAAATGTAAATAAAAAAATGAACGCAAACAATAGAAATAAAAAAAGTAAAACATAAATAATGAAATTTATGGACATATATCCATAACTAAAAAATATAAATACACTAATATGACATATATATATAAATATTTAAAATCTCAAATTACAATACATTTTAATAAATAATAAAGAAATCTACTTAATTATAAACATTGTGAATAAGAACACCCGATATGAAACACTCAAGACAGGGATGCACCGGCTCGATAATAT
Organism: Sinocyclocheilus anophthalmus; assembly: GCA_018155175.1. Taxonomy (NCBI): domain Eukaryota; kingdom Metazoa; phylum Chordata; class Actinopteri; order Cypriniformes; family Cyprinidae; genus Sinocyclocheilus; species Sinocyclocheilus anophthalmus. Next base: position 50,318 of record JADLZN010000098.1, read on the forward strand.
CTTTCCAGCATTCTCAGACTGTCTCTACAACTCACCAGACTTCCTCTGATGCTTGTAAAATGGTTAACTAAGGCAAAGTGTCAACCTCCTGACCACAGCTCTGAATCTTCTCTCGCGCTCTCGCGTCTTTGCTCCACATTAGCAATTATTGGCAGTGTGCACTCACACACACACACGCACACGGCGAGAGGCTGAGAGAGTTGAAATTGCTTTTCTGCAGTTTTGTATCTGCCAGTGGGAGAGGATCCACCCTTCGTAAAGCGTGAAACACACACACACACACCACAAAACTAGCAGTTCTTTACCTTCCACATTGTGTAAGCAAAACGGCGATTACCCCCGCTCACTTGTGTGTTGTGTGAGAGAGGAGAGAGAACTTGTGTCCACTTTAAATTTCGATCTTAGGAACAACAGAAGCTCCAATCCCCTCTTTATAAAAAAACACAACAGACTCTTCCTGCAATTTTACGTACACACACTGCCACTTTACATATTAGAAAATCATAAATAATAAATAAATACTAGTACTACAATACATATAACTACATTTATTAAAAAAAGTTTAAATAAAAGATTAATTGCAAATATAAAAGGACTAAATAAAGATGTGTAACATAATACACAACCACCACACACACATATTTATATATATAATTTATATTACTATATCTTATAATATAAATCTATTTTATCATATTTTATCAAATAATTAATTAATTAATTAATTTGTTTTTACTGTATTTTGCAAGATAGAACCTGATCTGGAACAATTTGACTGGATTGAAATCATTCCTTTCTTACAGCACAATTGCCTGGTTGTTGATCATGCATTCAGCCATTGCTTTGCTTCAGGGAAACTTAGTATAAATGTCTGAGTAAATGTCTGATCTAATACTTCTCAAAGTCTGAATATGTATCACTCCACGCTGGTTGAATGTGTGTTTGCATTTATCATGTGTCTGCCAAAAATTCAGCAGTTTCGTCCTCACAGCTGGCAGGAATCCTCCATCATGACAAAGATTTGTGACTCTTCTCCTCTCATCACCCTCTTCCCCCTTCAACTCATCTCCCACCATCCACATGTCTTCCTCTCTTCTTCTTTTCTGCCTCTGGTCCTCAACAGGACGACTGCTTCAACATAAATCACAGTCACTCTCCCTGCCAAACACACGTAAGCGAGAGACAAAGCAAAAAAGACAAGAGAGCAAGATACAGCAGATGAATTCTAAGCAACATTTTCTTGAGCCAGACAACTACCACACCACTCTCCACGGGTCTCGGCTCTTTCACTAAGGGAACAAAATGCCGCATTTCCTAGTAATGACACAAACATCACAATTTAATTTGATTTTGGTTCATGAGCTTGCAATTTGATTCAATTCCAATTTCAATTCAGCATTGATTCATTTGGACATAGACCGTATGTGCCACAGAAACAAGTGTGCAGCCATCTTTAGAATTTTGTCTTTAACCTTCCGATTTTGCAGTAGCTCTATAGCATTGCTGTTGAAGAGCAATTCACTTACTTATTGTAGAATTAATAAAAGTGTGCATTGGTGTGATAAGAAACAGGATCATAAGATTTTAAAATGAGCGGTTCATTCATTAATCCGCAAAGATCTTACCTTCATGCTGTGGAAATGCAAACGGAAGACAGAAGACAACGAGCACTGTGCTGAAAAGGGGTGGAGCTACAGCTATATTATGTATAGTATGTCATTTTTTCTTTAAGGAAAAAAAATAATGCTGTAAAACCAGAGATGCACCGATGTATCGGCCAGTAATCAGTATCGGCCGTTAAAAGCAATTTTTTTCATGACCAGGGGCCGATTATATCCTGTCAACCAAAAAGCGGCAGAAAATAATAAAATCTCGTGTTGAATTTAGGGCTGTCAAAACTATTGTGACAATAACTTATAATTATATACGTATGTTTGAATAAATCTGGCATGAAGACAGGTATTTAAGAAGACTATGTTATGAGTAACTGAGTTGTATACAGACATTTCAATATTTATTTGTGTGTAATTATGATATCTGTAAACAAATAGCAGTTGAATATAATAGCTCTGTTGTTCATTGTAACCTTTAATATTATAGTCATGTACCAAATGAGAGGGTTCCCTGTTTAGTTTACAGCATTGGTTAAATTAGATTTTTTCCCTTAAGAAAATCAAACAGTCAGTAACGGCATCGGTATCTGCAGATATTCTGGATAATCGGCTATCGGTATTGGCAGAGAAATTCAGTATAGGTGCACCTCTACTATACAGTAAACCCTGTAAGTTGTTACATTACTATAATATTAATATATTACATTAATTAAACTGCTTTTCTGAGGTAGAAGTAATATTACGCGACATTGTTTACAAGCTGTTTTATTGACCTCTTTTCACTGCTGAATCACTGATTGAGTGATTGCAGACATAATATATTTTGGTTGTAGTGTATCTTTCAACATTCCTTCTGTTGTTCATTAATGTTCTTTTTGTGTTGTAACTTGTAGCAAAGAGGAAGAGATGATTAGTTTACGTGCTGCTTAAACTGAGGCGACTATAGCTATCTGTCATGCCACATTAAAGAGCACCAAAACTGTATGTATTATTTGAATTTCATAATAAAATTGAACAGAAAATTGCGAAAATTTGAGAATTTAAAATTGAGGATTTCAACTTTGTTTCATATCAAAAGTAACAGCACAAAGCTTACTGTGATTTATTAGAGGTGAAGCATGCTACAAATAATGCTTAGTGAAGTTTTCTTTTCATGCATCAAATGAAAACAGCATAGATCGATAAGAATCAATATCGTTTCATCAAAATGAAGATCAATTAAAATCGAGAAATATTGTACATTTATCTGAAACAGGACATTAAATGAGACAAACGGACCTCAGGTCTTCATTTTATCCATCAGGAACTGAATGGGCATTGTTAAAAAGTAGGTGTTACTTTACAAAACGGTTGCACTTGCTCCATCAGTCTGAACAAGATGCTTCTGCACTTTCCCTTGGCCATAAATACACAGACACACACACATACAGGCAGTGAGAGAAAGAGCGAGAGAGTATTGAAGAGATTGATAGGGTGTGACTGTCATCCAGACACTGATAGTATGTACTAGACCCATAAAACCTGCCTGAGTGACTGCTGAATACAACTCACCCCACGCTTTTCTGTCTCACTCTTTCTCTCCTCAAGCATACTCATTTTGTGTACCTCAGATCCTTGCCCTCTGCCAACACAATATCATATTCAACAAACATAAATCTAAAAAAGAATAATTTTAACCAAAAACATAGTGTCAGCGGTTCGTTCTGCATTTTGGTGATGATGTTTACAGCATGTCTGCTGTGGTTAGTTGATGCAAATCAAATCTAGAGGATCTGTTTCTGTTTATGGCTGCACTGCCGTTACTATTAAATAAAGTGAGTCTTATAGCAATCACAGCACAGAGCAACTTTCAAAATTCATTTCCTCCGCACTTGATCTGAGATTTATTGATCTCCTGTGTGAATGTCTCTTGTTTATATGAATGGATTCAAAACTCTCATCTTCTCCAGCTGGTTTATGTTCTGTTCTTCTCCAGAGTTTACTGTAGTGGCTCATGGGAACAGTGTTTGCTGGTAATTGGTTTTGTAACCACTGGTCTATGAGCTTGGTCTCGACAGAGCGATTGTGGTTTGTGCTTTGAACGAGAGATTAAAAGAGAGTAGCCTTATAGAAAAGTACCGTAGTAGTACCATGGTGCAGATTGCAATACCGCAACACTTCGATATGTAAGGATGGTTTCCCTACGGTGGTTCAGGCTGTAGGATTGCCGAATGACTAAAGAAACGTTATCAGCACGATGGTATAAAACTGTACATTTCTAGTCTATTACCACCCACTACCACTTATACCAACGACGGAAATAAGCACACTTAGAATAGCTACATATGTGGGAGAGCGTTGCTATTGTGTGACTATTGTATTGCAATAGGTAGCACTTTAAGATGAACCTTGAATCAAGACTAGTTAGCACATAATTAATAATTGAAATGGTTTAATAACCGTGTTTCATCATGGTTACACTTAAATTGGTTTCAAAATAGAGGAAGGATGATAAAACATAAACAGTTAATTGTACACAGCATGTATGTAAAATATTACCTGAGAGAAAGAGATAGAGAGAGGGGGGAATAGAGAGAGGAAGAAAAAGAGGGAGAGAGGGCAGAGACCCAAGAAGAGCTCCAACAAAGAAAAGAGGCAGCAAAAAAAAGAGCCACGCAAAGGAAAGAGACAGAGGCCAAAGTACAGTCCTCTTTTATTCTGCCGGACCTGTGACTAAAAAACAAAATGAGAGACCATTCAAACGACCAATCAGAGATTATAACTGCACACTGGCAAAAGGCGGTGGTGTGACAATTAGCAGACCCCCGGTGTATAGACATGTTGGCCTACAGGCCTTGATCATTATCAGCACCTCTGTGCCTTCAGGAATTCCAAATGGCCCTTTTGTTACTGAAGATAGGTTTGGGACAGGAAAGCAGAAGTCTTTGATAATTTTTGACCATACAGATATATACCATTGTACTGAATGAAATGCCTACAATTATGTAAACACACTGTTACGTGGGTCTGCACGTAGAGCAGTTGTTCCGGGTGTGATGTTTTTTTTCTTAGCCTTTAGGTGGAGTTGTGAGTGGGGGAATTCTTCCGGATCCTCGAAAGTGGAGTGACATCATCAGGGATTTCTACTATTTTTAGTCACTTCTTGTTATTTAGTAAGTTCAGCGAGGGAAGCAGTGGCCTGCAAGACTCACCTGTATGTTTGTTTTTCACGGGAGCTAGGTAAGATCTCTCCAGGTGGCCAGGTGTAGTCAGGGTTTTTGTATCCTTAACTGCCCTACCTGCTTGCTGTTATATTTATATATATGTTTGTGTTTGTTAAATATTTTTCTATTTGTGCAACTTGTGATCTGTGCTGTTCTGATATTTTTTTATTTAAAATTTAGTTTGATTAAAACTTGGTGAGGACGCACTAAAAAAAAATGATATCAAGCGTCTGTGATTTATTATATGTTCGGTCCAGGCCTATTGTGATTTAAATGAGCCAAATTTGGTTCTGGGCCGTAACATATTTGGGGGCTCGTCCCATTTTTAATAGTTTGAAGGATTAAACAGTTTCTTTGCGTGGCTTCGTTTGATCTGCTCGCGCGTTATTGTTACTTTGTAACTTTAAGTCACAGACGTTTTGAATTTAATTGGCTTGCATCGTGCTTTGTTTTTACCTGCCTTACTAAACATGTTTAACCTAACGGAATTGATTGCGAATCCTAGGCAAGCTGAATTATTTCAAATAAATAGAGCTGACCTTATGAAAATCGCAGCTCATTATAACGTCAGTTTTAGAATTACAATGTCTAAACGCGAACTTCAGATATTGCTAGTTGATTCAATATATAAGCAGGGGGTTTTTGGCGAGGATGAAAAACTAGAAGAATATCCGGAATCCGTTGAAGGTAGTTCAGATGAGCTTACGCTGCAAGTCAGAAGAGGTGTTAAATTTAGTTAGCCATGGGATGGGTGTCTGGGGAGTTTGGACATTGAAGGAGCGGTCGGTGGCGCGTGGTGGTAAAGGCTGAAGAGCACGAGAGAGCCTTGTTGAGGGAGAGAGAGGAATGGGAGCGTGAAAAACACGAACTCGAGTTGAAAAGGCTCGAGATGGAACAAGCTTGTCATCTTAAGGAACTGGAGCTGAAAGCTCGCGAAAAGGGCGCAACAGATGCTTCGGAGTTTGACGTGAGTCGCAATATTAAAATTGTTCCGCCTTTTAGAGAGCAGGAGGTGGATAAATGTTTTGCTCTGTTTGAACGTGTTGCGGCTAATTTGAAATGGCCGAAAACATTCTGGCCCATGTTGCTGCAGTGCGTGTTTGTGGGTAGGGCTCAGGAGGCTTACTCGTCTTTATCTGTTGAGGAGTCCCTGGATTATGAACGGGTAAAGAGAGCTGTTCTCAGGGTGTATGAGTTGGTTCCTGAGGCTTACCGACAAAAATTTCGCAATTATCGGAAAACAGATGTTGAGACCTACTTTTAATTCATTCGTGAAAAAGAATCAATGTTTGATCGCTGGTGTGCTGCTTTGAAAGTGAAAACGTTTGAAGTACTTCGCGAATTGATTCTTTTATAAGAATTTAAAAACTGTCTTCCTGAACGTGTTACAACCTATATTAACGAACAGAAAGTTCCTAAATGTTCCACTGCTGCTGCCTTGGCTGATGAATATGTTCTTACGCATAAGAACGTGTTTAGTTTTACCCAAAAATCATCGCCCAACAGCAGTAGTCGCCGGTCTCCAAGGCGTAATTTTGAGGTTGCTTTGTCAGCAGATAAAGCTGTGGAGAGTTCCAAGTCCATGTCTTCACTGGTTTGTTTCTATTGTAAGAAACGTGGACACATTATTGCAGAGTGTAATGTGTTGAAAAAGAAAAATAGTGTTCCAAAACCAGTAGGTTTATTGATGTCCTCTCCGCAGTTGGAAGGACTGGAGGTGTTAGCTTCGCAAGCTGACATGTGTGAGGAACAGGGGTATGTGCCGTTCATTATGAATGGATTTGTGTCTTTGGTAGGTAGCTCTAACTGTCAAAAACCAGTTAAAATCCTCTGTGACACTGGCGCTGCTCAGAGTTTTATTCTGCAAGGAGCATTACCTTTGTCTAATAAGAGCTCTATTGGCTGAAGCGTTTTAGTACAGGAGTTCGAGATGGGCTTTGTGAACGTGCCTTTGCGCGAAATTTAAATTGATTCCTCCCTTGTTGCTGGTCGCGTTGTTGTTGGTGTGCGACCATGTCTTCCCGTTCCAGATGTCACATTTATTTTTGGGAATGACTTAGCGGGAGGGAAAGTTTTTGCCAGCCCTGAGGTAACTGATGTTCCCTTTCTCTGTTCTACTTCTGATGAACTGAATCAGAAATACCCTGAGGTATTTCCTTCGTGCGCTGTTACTCGCGCTATGGCACAGAGACTGAAAGATGAGAGTCTTAAGTTAGAAGGAGAGTGGGACTTTGATTTGAAAGATACAAGTTGTCTCTGTCACGCGAGCAGCTTATTGATGAACAGAGGAAGGATGTAACAATGTCATCCCTCTTTGAAGTTGTTGTTCCTGTTGAGGAACTTGAACAAGTATCTCAAGGATACTTTGAATGTGGCGTGTTGATGAGGAAATGGAGACCAACAACTGCAACTGCTGATGATGATGAATGGCAAGTTGTCAAGCAGATAGTAGTTCCTTCTTTATATCGACCTGAAATGTTGAATCTCGTGCATGACAGTCCTTTTGCCGGTCATTTAGGAGTTAATAAAACCTACGATCGCATACTCCGACATTTTGTTTGGCCTGGCTTAAAGAGTGATGTAGCAAACTATTGCAAAAGCTGTCATGTGTGCCATGTGACTGGAAAACCGAACCAGAATATTTCACCAGCACCATTACATCCTATTCTAGCTATTGGTGAACCATTCGAGCATGTAATAGTTGATTGTGTCGGTCCCTTACCTCGTACGAAGTCTGGTAATCAATATTTATGTGATGAGAGGGGCGGGGCCGAGAGCCGTGGGAATGGAGCGAGGCCGGTGGGGTAATTGCTAATGCACGACACCTGCGCCACTCACCGGTCTCGAGTCCCATGGAGGAGCTCCGGAAGGATAAAAGAAGGAGTGACAACAGTGTTGGACGAGAGAGGACCAGGCCTGGACTTTATTTTGTGTTTTGGTTCTGTTTGTGCGTGGCAGTCATCCGCGAGGGGCTGTAGCGCTATTTTGTGTTTATTTATTTTATTAAAGTCTTTAAATGTAAAAAAAAAAAAAAATCTTGTTCCGGTTCCCAGACACACTGCCGCTCGGCCCTCCACCAGCTGGATAAACTCTTCCACAATGCCAGACGGCGGCACTGGACAGCCCTCAGTGGACGGCCCGACACTCCTCTGCCGCCCAGTGGACGGCGACGGCTCCTCCGGGTTCGGGCAGCCAGCAGGAGTCCCCCGTTCCCTGCTCACCCCCATCATGGCGGATGGCAGCAGGCTCCGTTCCCACGGCTCTCTGTCCCGCCCCTCTCGTCACAATTTGCTTACCATAATGTGCACGTCTACGCATTTTCCAGAAGCAATTCCTCTGCGGAGAATTACAGCACCAGTGATTGTGAAGTCACTAATCAAATTATTTTCATTGTTTGGCCTTCCACGCACTGTACAATCGGACCAAGGAACGGATTTTATGTCACGTGTGTTTAAACAGGCTTTGAATCAGCTGCATATCCAACATTGCACTTCCAGTTGTTACCACCCAGAAAGCCAGGGAAGCGAATTCAGCTCGAAAATAACATTGCTGAGCCGAGTTTTAGTCCTTGGAGTTCACCCTGTTTGCTGGTTAAAAAGTCAGACAACACGTATCGTTTCTGTACTGATTTTAGTACCATCTGGTTTTGTTAATGCTATTACAAAACCAGATGATAGTTATTCGTTGCCTCGTATGGAAGACTGCGTGGATTGTGTTGGAAACGCCGCTTTCGTTACCAAGATCGATCTGCTCAAAGGTTACTGGCAGGTGCCTTTGACGGCTCGTGCGAAAGAGATTTCCGCGTTTGTTACACCTGATAATTTTCTGAATTATACGGTGATGGCTTTTGGTCTTCGAAATGCACCGGCAACTTTTCAGAGACTGGTAAATCGTGTCATTGAGGGCATGAAAAATGTTGATGCGTATTTGGATGACCTGGTTCTTTACAGCGTGTCTTGGCCAGAACATGTATTGCAACTTGAGACTTTGTCTGATCGTTTGTCTAGTGCCAATCTCACGGTTAATTTGGCAAAATGCAAATTCGGTCGAGCAACAGGGACTTATCTAGGGAAAGTTGTTTGTGGTGGACAAGTTCGTCCTGTTGAATCTAAGGTGGAGGCAATCACTCGTTTCCCCGTGCCCACTACGCGTCTGGAACGTCGCTGATTTTTGGGTATGGTGGGATTTTATCGAAATTTCTGCAGATATTTTTCTGTTGTTGCTTCATCCTTAACTGACCTTCTCAGTCCAAAAGTACCATTTAAATGGTCTGAAGACCGTCAGTTTTTGAGAAAATTAAAGCACTTCTGGTTCATTCCCCTGTTTTATCTGCCCCGGATTTTTCCACTTCGTTTCTTCTTGCTGTTGATGCAAGTGACACTGGTGCAGGAGCTGTCCTTCTACAATTAGATTTGGCTGGTTTTGAGCATCCTGTTTGTTATTTTTCGCGTAAATTTAACAAACATCAACAAGGTTATTCCACCATCGAGAAGGAGGCACTCACCCTTGTCCTTGCTCTTCAACATTTTGATGTTTATATTGGTTCAGTTAGTCTACATGGATCACAATCCCCTACTTTTCATTAATCGGATGAAAAATAACAATCAACGTCTGATGCGATGGAGTCTGTTTTTACACACTTTTGAATTAGACATACGGCACATCCGTGGTAAGGATAATGTCATTGCTGACGCTTTATCCAGAATCTGAATAGAATAAATTGTAGTTAACAGTTGAGGTAAGATGTTTGTTTTTCTTCCCTCTACAACTTATTCACTTAAGGGTGAGGGTGTTACGTGGGTCTGCTCGTAGAGCAGTTGTTCCGGGTGTGATGTTTTTTTCCTTCTTAGCCTTTAGGTGGAGTTGTGAGTGGGGGAATTCTTCCGGATCCTCGAAAGTGGAGTGACGTCATCAGGGATTTCTACTATTTAAACCTCGATGGCGTCAATGGCTGATCTCTCTCTGCTTTTGTTCGCTGGGTCTCTCGCTTCACGGCAAGATTACCCATCGCCTCTCTACTCTTTCTTTTTCTTATTTTTTACTTTGTCTATTTTCAGTAGCAGGTAGCGCATTTGTTTTTTTTGTTAGTCATGTTTTGTTATTTAGTAAGTTCAGCGAGGGAAGCAGTGGCCCGCAAGAATCACCTGTATGTTTGTTTTTCACGGGAGCTAGGTAAGATCTCTCCAGGTGGCCCAAGGTGTAGTTCAGGGGGTTTTGTATCCCTTAACTGCCCTACCTGCTTGTGTTATATTTATGTTATATAATTTGTCTGCGGCAACAAACACACCACACACACACACACACACATATTATAGATATATATAATAAAGGTGGGGACACAATAAATTTGACGAAAGAAGAAAGAAATGAGATATTATATATTATATAATAGCACACATGTATTTTCAACCATTCCCAGAATCCACCACATGGTAAATGGATTCATACAAGTGTTGGGAGTGCCAAAAAACGACAACAACAAAAAAATAAACAAAAATGAAACATTCCTGATAACCTTCGGCTTCCTGTTTGGTGCATCATGGGGATAAAGTACAGCAGTTATGAAAAAAGTGTCTGAAATGGAATTGCTTATAAAGGTCTGTATTTCAGCTTTATTCCTAAAGCAGAGAAAAATATGTTATTTCGAAATAAATAACAATAAAACCTACAGTACAGGAGGCTGGAAAGCAGCTTTAAGTCTCCAAATGGCTAGTGCTTGAAAACAACAAACACTCCCACGCTCTTTCAGCACAAACATTATCAAATGTCCTGTTTTCACAGAGTGCTGGAGAGATGTACAGACGTGCTCACATCTCTAAATGGACTTTTAGCGTTCCTCTGACCCTGGAGGGCTGGCAGACAGGAGACAATAACTGAAATGAATCATTACGTCTTACATAGTTTAGGGAAACAACCAAATTAGACTGAGAGAGAGACCACGGTAATCTAAAAGCATTAAAGTGTTCTCAGGTTTATGGGAAATGAATAAGGTACATTTTAACTCAAAGCATAACATACACAAAATATGAAAGATCCTTTTAGTTTCACAGTGGATCCTGTACTCAATGTTCTCTATAATCCTATAAGACAAAGTTCAGAAAAGCTCAATAGTAAGTTTCTAGGAGAAAGACAAAAATTTCAATGAACATTGACCTACATTTTAGTATTAAATATTGTATAGCTTCAGCAGCTTTGGAACATAATGCACAACTACTTTTATGGCGCTTTCTTGTTCTTTTCGGCTTCAAAGCCACTGGTCACCGCTTGCTTCCATTGTTTGGTGTAACATGAGGTTGAGTAGATGATTTATCTACAGAATTACAATTTTTTTATCTAGAACTGAGCACTCAAACTATAGGAACAGTGTGCCCTTCATCCAGTTTTGTGTCCAGTTGGGGACGGGTTTCGACTACACTTTTAAATCAGCCATATCGATGAGGGAATCACCAGACACACAGTCCAGATGCCAGTCTGGGAGTTTAATAACTCTTCAGAGCCGCGGGGCTGGCGGTCACGGGTTTTATATCCTGTAGTCTTTGCAAATGATTTTTGTCTTTCTATTACTCTCTTCATAACACCAGAATAGATGTGTAATTTTTTTTTTTTTTTTTTTTTTTTGTTTTATTTATACAATACTATATATTATATTAGCTGGATAAAATAAAACACAAATTACATACCATAATAATAAGTGGTTGATCAAAAAGTTAAACATAAATGCTATATAGTATAATATATATCATAGATATCTGAGATATATATATATAGATTTTATGATCTAAACAATTATTACAATGAACATTTTCTATATATATAATAAAAAAAAAGTAAAACAATTATTAAATACACTTATTTAAATATAAAATAGAATATGAGAAACAACACATTTAAAATAATAATAAAAATTATAATTAAATAATTAAGCAGCATAATAACCTATAATATATATATGCACACACAGACTTTATTTATATGTATATATAATTGTCAACACTCAAGTCACTCTCAGATGAAAACAGTTTGGAGAAAAAAAAAAATCTCTTTTCAACAGTCGTGGTTTATAGATTTAAAAAATCCATAACTGCAGTAACAATCCCCCAGTGTACCATACATTTTTAAAAACCACTTTCACAAACCGATTAATTTATCAGTTTATCTCTTCGTGCAGGAAATGAGATACTCTACATACTGTGATACACATTGATTAGCCTGTTATATGTCCTTAGCAATTATTTCTAATTGACACTGACTCCAAATGCGCATGAAATGTAATATTAAGATGAATGGACAGACTGCAAGGTGGAAAAAAGACTGATGTTGCCCAGGCAGCTGGGTCTTTACCGATGTTCCCAGCAGACATTTGTGAGTTTTGTGGACACTATGAGGACGCGTTTCTTCACTTTAGCTGTGGAAACAAGGACGTTGTGCTTTTTGTGTTGCACACAAGCTTTGAAAATTTGACAAATAGCAACCTACAGACTATATAATGTGCAATAACTACACCCTCCATGCATCTGAAAGGTCAGCTCCTACTCCCACCCCACCTGTCCTGCTGTATGTGCCCAGACCAATAGCACCGAATGCAGTCTGTAAATGCCAAACACTTGCTGGGTGTTTTCTTCTCCAAACCACTGAACCCATAAAGAAGCACAAGGCGCCTCCGGGTGAATAAAGAGCCCAGTTCAGCACTTGACCCGTTACGCTGAAAATAACCACAGTCACCATCACGACCCCGGTGACATTTTTCATCTCAATCGCTTCGTGGGGAAATATCAGCCTGTTTTTTGTTTTTTATTGTTGATGAACCATTAGCTAATCCTAGCTTTATCATTTATCAGCTAGTTTTTTTTTTTTTTAAACAGACGTTATGTTTATTACAGAGAGACGTTTTTACAATATTTAGCTGTTGAATTCTAAAATAAATATCAACAGGGTTTTTTCTTCCTTATCTTATATTCTCTAATTTTCTCTTTTTGAATTTTTGTATGTATATGTACACTGCCTTTCAAAAGTTTAGGATCAGTAAGATTTTTTTACGTTTTTTTTCCCCTCTTCTCTTATGCTCACCAAGTCTGCATTTATTTAATCAAAAATACAGAATAAAACAGTAATATTGTGAGATATAAAAAAAAAATTAAAAATACTGTTTTCTATTATAATATACTATAAAATGTAATTAATTCCTGAGATGCAAAGGAATTTTCATCAGCAATTACTCCAGACATTTCTCCGGTCTTCAGTGTCACATGATCATTCAGAAATCTTTCTAATATGCTGATTTATTATCAGTGTTGGAAACAGTTGTGCTGCTTTTGTTGGCACCTGTGATATTTTTTGAGGATGCTTTAATGAATATAAGCAGTTAATATAAAACAAGCATATTTAAATATAGAAATCTTTTCCAACAATATAAGAACTTACTATTGCTTAGTATCAATTTAACACATCCCTGCTGAATAAAAATATTAATTTATTTAAAAAAAAAAAAAAAAAAAAAAAAAAAAAAAGTACCGACCCCAAACTTGGCAAACAGTCGTGTCTATTATGCAATATTTCTCATTAATTAAATGCTGTTCTTTTAACTTTTTATTATAATATTAATTTCAATACTTTATAAAGCTAAATGAAGATGAAAGACAAATGTGTTTACTTTTAATAAAAAAAAATACGTTTAATTTTTTTTTTTTTTTTAAACAAAGGTTATAATATTAAAGAAAATAAAATATCAGTCTCTTTACTTGTCTTAGCCCATTGGCGGTAAAGTATGAACACAGCAATCAATAGATGATGTGTTTGAGATACCTGTTTGAAAACAGTCATTATTTTTTGGTAATTCCTCAAAAGCCAAGGAGATCACACACTTCACACAACTTACTCTTTGTTCTACAAATTTGGAAAAGATTCTCTTCACCAAAATCTTACCGTTTCCCCCAAACAGTCCCTGAAATCCAGTTGAGATACAGAGCCGCTCTACAAAATCACTGAACTGTACTTTTTCAAACCGGCTCAAATTCAGGTACAAGAACACAATCACAGCTTACCTCCGAGACCCCTCCGCACGGGAAGGGCCCATTAAAGGGACACATTACGATCTCCAAAACGATAACAACTGAGAGTGTGGCTCTTAAGCATCTATCTGTCAAGAGCACCATTTAACTGTCACACATACACGCCCAGCGGCGGCCAATAGAGCCGCCTGTTAATCAGTTCTATTTACCTCGTCGTTCTGCTCTTGTACATTTAGGAGGAGGAAGAAAACTCGGCAGGTGCCTGATTCCGTGTTATGATCTCTTTGTTTGTTTGCTCTGACTCCCAGCATCACGAGAGGAGCGATTACACGACACTCTGCTGCAGATCGTGTGCAGTCATGTCTGAACTGCAGCTCAACGATTCACTTCAGCTGGAAACAAGCATCACACCGGAGTGCCAATTAACTCCAATTAGACTGGATCAAAACAAGCAAACTATAAGGTGATCGAGACAGGACTAATCACAGTATAAGAGGAAAGAGTTATAGTTTCCCTTTGCAAAACAAAGCGAAAAAGAGACACTGAGTACTGAAGAACTCGCTTGAAAAGGCAACACAGCCAAGAACAACACCTCACATTGAAGAAAAAGAAAAATCTTTCATCATTTACTCACTCTCATGCTGTTCCAAATATCTGTATATTACTTTCTTCTGTAGAGCACAACAGACTGTGCTGGTTGCTTTTTTCCATGGAATTACACTGAATGGACACTAAAACAATACAAAATAGACCTTAAATGTGATCCACATGACTCATGAACCGTATTGTTTGAAGCCAAATGAGGAAATGTGAGGAAAATTCTGAAATGTACATTTATTTACCGATAATGTTCTCAAATCAGTCTGATTCATGCATAAATCCTTCAGACATTGAAACTGATCTGACTCAACAAACGGATTCATTCACAAAACAAACTTTGCTACATCTAGGGTGAATAATAATATTTTTTTGTAAATAATGACTGGAATTGAGGGCTGAATTCTTAACACAAAGATACGGAATGGCTTCAGAAGATGTGGAACATAGTGCACAAATCAAATGGACCACTTTTATGATACGTTTATGGTGTTTTGAGTATTTTTTTTCAGAAAGCTTCTGGAAAAGAGGATGAAAATAGTCATCAAATAGTTTGGTACAAAGTGAGTGAGATAAGGATCATTACAACGAAGGACAATAACAATATAAATAACAATAACCAACTGTACCAATAACGATAACGACATAGAGAAATTATATTGTTGGAATCACATTTAAAACGATCATCCAGTTTTTTCCCCATCAGAATCCAACTGACTTAGAAAAGCTTGAGCATTTAAATCGGCAGATGGCATAACTGTAATGCATGATTATAATAAACAGAAGTTATTGTCCATTGATATTGATGCTATTATAATTATCATTGTAGTTATCTTTACAGTTACCATTCTTGTTGTGAACAGGCCTTAAGAGATGCCAGAATTAGAATTATTCTTGTAATATTAATTTCCCACAATCCCCCCCACCAAGATTTCCTATATCATTACAAAAGAAAAAAACAAATCTCAGACCTTATTTAAATGCTTTAACTGATCAACAAACCAACAGCAGATCCCTTGATGAACCCCTTCATCATCGGCATGCCTTTAAACCATGAAGTATCAAGGGAGGTAAACAAAAATTTTACAAACACCAACAATATTCCACATCCTGTTATTTTCAGGCAGCTGAATCTTAGATATCTGACGCTACTTTAAAACATTAGAGCAAAAATCAGCCTTAAATCCAAAACGAAGCTTCTAATCTACAGAGAGCAACAGATCAGAAGAGCTATGTTAAGATATCGCTGCTGGCAGGTTTGTACTGCATTTGGCTTCTAACCGACTGTTTCTGACTCTACGGAGTCTTCACACATCCAAACAAACCCAAACACATTCGCTCTTCTCCTTTTCCTCAAGAGACAGTGGGAGACACTTTGTTTTTAACACATGCTACAACAATATCCTTCCTAAATATGTTTATACATTAGTTTATTAAAGTCGCAGCTTTTAAATTCTGTACATTCTATCAGGAAATTCAAACAATGAATGCCATTTTGACACTTTTAAATGTGATAGATGGCTGTAGAGATTTTTTTCCTTAAGAAAATCCAACTATCGGTATCGGCAGATATCATTCTGAATAATATCGGCAGAGAAATTCAGTATTGGCGCATCTCCAGTTTTTATATCTTAAACTGTTAAATTGTCATTTTTCATTAATAATAAAAAAGCCTAATTTTAATACTTTATAAACCTAACCGAAGACAAATATACTTTTTATATACTATATAAAATACGTAATATTATTTTGATAAAAGAAAAAAAAGTTTCTTATCCTGTATCACTTTCCATTGAAAGTATAGTTTGAAGAGGTCATTCACCCAAAAAGAAGATATTTTGAAGAAATATCTTTCTCAAAATATCAGAAAAGAGACAAGAGAAAGAAAGAAAGAAAGAAAGAAAGAAAGAAAGAAAGAAAAAAAAAATAAATATATATTTTCTATTTCAAAGAAGAGCGAAGTGTTTTATGTTTTGATCAAACGTAAAACAAAGTATCAAATGCTCAAGTTCCACACATGAACCTCAAATTGTGTGATTTGTTGAGGAGAGTTGTGCTTTAAGCAATCAGATGGACCTGAATAATAAGCTAGAGATTAGAATATTATATTTGGGTAGGCTCTTTTGACTTGAATGTGCTAAAACCACTCCGAAAATTTAGCAACCACAAAGGAAGTGCTTCAGCATGAGTGAGTACCCCTCTAGTGAAAAGTCTAGTTAAATGTTCACTTGTGTTGTGTAAGAACCAAACGAACAAAGGGAACGAAATGCTGCCGTACATTGAAACTTAAATTGTTCTCATAGCTGGGACTGAATGTTTCCACAGTTTAAGGATGAAATTCTCCCCCACACACTAAATTATCCACAAGCGTTAACTTTGATCTGGGAGGGGGCCGCGATGGAAGCCGCTAAACTCTTGGCGCTACAGTTTTGGGTGCCCTCATTTCAGGGCTGAATGTATTAAGGAACAGTGACACGATCAAGGCTGTTTTTCATACTGGTCCCGCTGACATAGATGAAAGCGCCGAATCAGACGAATGCGTCCTGGCGAGATCCGCACAAACTTTTAACATACCAACTGCTGTGATGCTTCTGTAGAGCTTTTCAGTGAAAGCAGGAAATTGAGATGACGGGAAGTGAAGGAGGTGGAGAAAGATGGGCTGCCCTCAAAAACTGAAAGAGGAGCTCTCAAGGAAATGATGAGGATGCATATCTTTTAGCGCAGGTCAAACTAGGTGATGTTTTCGATTCTGACTTCCTGCACAGTCCAGCGAGCAGCTCTAAATGTTGAAACTGAACACTTCACTCTTAATATCCTCCCATCAGCACTAGTGAGGCCAAACGACCACTTGGAGCCTTTTTAACGTGAATGAAACGAAAAACTAGATTGGTGAAGGTAATGAAAATATAATGAAAGTAGAAACATAACTGGTCAAACCGTACAGTATATAAGTATGAGTATGTGTCAGAACATAAAAAGGGGAAAAACAATCTACTGGCACAATAGTATTGGTTTAAAATCAAAAAAGAGAAAGATTTAAAGAAAAAAAACAGGTAAAGCATATCACATTAGTTCAAAACTAATACCAAAATAAATATTCTGAATGTCTTTGCTTAAAAATGTTCAAAAAAAATCGAAAGATTAATATATTATTATATACTATCAATATATACTATTACTAAAGACTATTATATTGCTATACTAATTGAAAAATGATTAAGACCAGTTAAACCAATAAAAATACTGAACCAGTCAAGACCTTGAATCTCCAACATAACCATCTTGACTAGCTTGTACTAATAACACATCAGCATTGATCGTTGTAAAACGTGGAATGTAAACTGGTCTAAACTGGTTCATCATCAGCAGTGTTATTCTGTTGCTGTGGACTGTATTGACTGGATAAGCTTGCTTAATCAAGCAGAATCTTATCATAAATTATTACACGGCTCTGTGGAATACTTGATTCTGATTGGTCAATCGCGCCATCCAGCGGTATGTTATTCCTCGATAACAACCGGTAAAAGCTAATAACACAGGCTCATCCGGGTAACAGCAGTCGGCGCTGTACTCTTGCTTGAACTATTTTTTCTTGGTGGAAGCTTTGCGTTTGTTTAGCTAATAAAATATTAAAACTCGATTCAAAATGGTGTACAATTATTTAATTATGTCATCCTGGTATCGCGGACTCGCTCTCGTTTCATACATACGCAGCTGCTGCCATTTTGCTACGATTGTTTTGTACGCTGTAATGGATTATAAGAGAACTAAGAACACTAAAAACATTTTCGTCTTAATTCTTGTATTGCCTTAACTATTTTTGTGGTGAAATGTTGTGTAATAAGTGGTTTGACTGCACCGTTTCCCTTAAATGTCCGTCTAGTTTGAATTTGCCGCTTGCTCGCAACTGCTGTCTTCACGGAAGCTTTGCGTTCAAATATTTCAACTCAAATCAATATTTCACGTCTAATTATTTACTTATGTGGCAAGTAGCCGTGTAATAAGCGGGATAATGTACATCCAGCCGGTTGTTATCTCAGAATAAACCCCTTCAGGCTGATACAAGATCCAGGGTCCTGATCACCCTGTCGGGGTTTATTCTGAGATAACAAACGGCTGGATGTACATTATCCCTTACGTAATCACTCACCAGCCTGGTTGGTTGTGATGTCTATGGAGACGTGTTGGGCAGGATACGGGCTCTTGTTGGTGACGCCGTTGACCGCCTGGATCTCAAAGGTGTAGAGAGTGTGTGCCAGCAGATTACTGATGAAGACTCTGGATTCGGTCAGTCCCAGCTGCTGGGGCTGAAATTCCACGTTATCATCGCAATGGGAGCAGGAACGACGGTCCGCCTGGCATTTCTTACAAATAATATTGTACTCAACATCATCACGGCCGCCCGTCTCACGCGGAGAGTGCCACTCCAGAGTCACGGAGGTCTTGTTCACAATAGAGATGACGTTTCTTGGTCCAGAGGGAACACCTGATGAGAAAGTATGAAGACATGTGAGAACAGTCACTAAGCAAACTACGAAAATTATGCTGCTAAAGAAACGATAACAGCAGGGATAACATTTGCATTTGTCTAGGCTCTTTGAATTACATTACTGTAATTACAGTGATGTAATTACAACTCGTACAATGGCTTTTTATTCAATTAAAATTTCTACACTTGAATAACAGAAAATTACTCTTTTTAGATTAATTTTGTGAGTTGAAAAACGAATGCCTTTAGAAGACATATAATTGCATGATATGCTTACCACAGTGAAATAATTAAAGCACAAGAAAATCTATATAAGAATGGGAGCACTTTTCTTTCATAGGTAAATGAAAACCTTTTTTTGCATTTCCATTCCTCTCGAAAAGGAATAGTTCACCCCGAAATGAACTTCTATTTTAATTTAGTCACCTTCACTTCACTGCAAACCCGCATGACTTTCTTTCCTCCATCGAACACAAAAGGTGAAATTCAAGAGAAGTGTACTGGTCACATTTGTTCATGCAATTACAAAGAATGGAGACTTAAAGTTCCCCTGAAGTGCCTTGAAACGCATATGAATCGCTCCGTATAATTCGCATGACAGCGCGAAACCAGACTTCATTTGCCCCAATCGAAAGCATATTTACACTGACTGAATCGTTCCCTATCGCCTACATTGTGCACTACGTGTCATTCACTGTACAGCAAATACTACACTGTGAACAAGTGACCGATCTCAGCCGCAGCTTCAGCGTCTATTTATAGTGTATGGGGGCGGGCGCTTCGGATTCTAGAGAGCATTTGATTGGTCAGAAGCTGAAGTACGAGGTGACGTAAAAAAAAAATCGTTGATCCGTTTTGGCAGAAGTTACGAACTGCAAGCTTTGAATGCTTATATCTTCTAAATCCGAATTTTGTCACTGTTTTGGAGCACACTGGCTTATAGATAACCTTAAGACTAACATCTTGATACTAACACCCAAAAAACTTTAATGTGTGTCATGGCGACTCTTAAGCTTCATGCTCAAAAAAAAAAAAGCACACCATAACATTATGAAAAAATAGCCTATACAAGTAAAATACTGTAGCTACATGTACCAAGTTTTCTGAAGTCATACGATAGCTTTGTAGGACCATTTTTAGCTGATTATCTACCCGGATGAAGAACAGAATCAATTTGATTTGGGAGTGCATGAATCATTTGAATGGAATCAACCCATTCATGTTGATGTGACTCAAGTGATTCACAAATCATCTTTGCTTCTCTCAAACTGCCAAGATTTATGAAAAATGGTTTAAATCTGGTCTGTATGAACCACTTCGTACTTCATGAAAGAAATAAATTAATAAAGGTTTAGAATGACATGATGATGAGTAAATGATGATTTCTGAAGGATCATGTGACACTGAAGACTGGAGTAATGATGCTGAAAAATCAAGCTTTGCATCACAGAAATAAAATATATTCCAAAGTATATTATAATAGAAAACTATTATTTTAAATTGTAATAATATATCAAAATATTACATTTTTTTCTGTATCTTTAATAAAATAAATGCAGCCTTGATGAGCATAAATGATTTCTTTAAATCTTACTGATCCCAAACTTTTGAATGGCAGTGTATAAAACTGTCTCTCAGCTATTAATGTTTCAATTCCCTATGGTATTTAATTACAACTATTCTTGGTTTTTACAGCAGATTTCACTTGTGATAAAAGTCAGCTGTTGATATGTGACAGTAAATCTTTTCCATGTGGTTAAAGTTCAAATATACATTTTCTACTCAACTCCTAAAAAGTCTTACAGAAAGGAGCTGTGTTGTGTGTTTCCTTTTAGCTGCGGTCTCAGTCCCAGAGCGATGTGTAACTGTTTATAATTACCATGCAGAGTGGCGGCCCCCGAGCAGCCATACATCAGCTCACTAACTCAACACTGAGAGCAGCTTTTCATCGACAATCAGAATAAGGGATAAAAAGGTTTTAGTAATGGCTCTTTATCTCAGCCTCCTGGATCCATTCCTACACATTCCCTTTCTCACTATAGAGCCGCAGGGAAAAACCATATTGTGTTTCTGATAAAGCAATGACTTCCCTCAGTGCACAGAACATCCGGCCAGGAACTTAGGATTTACAGATCACGGAAAGGTTGTGATGTTAACTATAGACTGCAACAGAACCAGAGGAGAACCAGGAAAAACTCTGGAACGAATATTCAGGTTTGATTTTCGTGACCAGCCACTTCCATGAAAACATTTGAGTGACTTCTCCTCGAAATATCAAACATGGCGAGGAGACATTCCAGCTCTTGAAGCAAGAGAAGAATGATTTCACTCAGACTACGACACAATGAGCTATTGTGAAGGCAAGGCCTTGTGGGATAGATCAGGGGCTACTGGGGCCCTAAACAGGGAGCAAACAAAACCCAAATTTTGGGAGGTAGAACAATGCACGCCACAAAAGTGAAATAAAATAATAATAATAATAATAATAAAGCTGCTCATAAAATGTTAATGTAACATCCTGATGTTAATGGTCAACATTTTCTAAAGGTAAAGCACCTCCATTCAATGGCTTTTTACACTGAAATTTTTTTTAAAAATCTAAGTCTGTCTTCTGACCTATTCTGGAAACAGTGCCACAGATATTTTCAAAAGGTCTGTGAGGGTCTATAAAGCATTGGCTCTTTCTGCTCTGTTAGCAGGGAGTGTTTCATTCAGACAGTGAGCTGGTCACTATCCAAACAGTGAGGCTTTGCTTACACCGCAGTTAACACCCAAAGCACTGTTTGATTAGGTGCTAGGACAGCAAAGATGTCTTACTCACTATATCTTACAGTCAGGCTTAAGAAAGGCAGAGGGGAAAAGGCAGAGAGCGAGAGAAAGGAGGAGAAAAAGAGCAAGTGAAAAAGAGGAGTTGGTCCATACCTGGAACTAGGCCAGAAGATGTGTGTGCGAAGAGAATGAGGCCATGAGATACAGCCAGCTCTAACACAATTAGCCAGTTCCCAAAGGAAATCCACACACACCAAAAGCAACTTCACTACACACACACACACGCAAACATCACCATAACTGCACTGATACAGTATGTTTACCTTCTGGTATGTTATACTGTGTGTGTGTGTGTGTGTGTGTGTGTGTGTGAGTGTGTGTGTGTGTGTGTGTGTTTTCGAGGAAAGACCACCACTGCAGGATAACATTTTGCATATGATTATTCTGCATTAGAGAATGACACTCTGTTGTAGTTCTGCACTGATGAGGTCGGCCCGTTCTTACTGCATATCTCCAGCATCCTCCACAACTAAGCATTCAGAAACTTCCTGTAAAATAGGGAATAGCCCCATTGTGATAATCATTAATTTTGTGGGCACGTTATCACAAATACCTGATTAGTATAATTCTTTTAGTGAATGGGGCTCTAAAACAACACAGCCAATGTGTGCAAATTAATCGCGCTATCAGTGGGAGCAGTCTTGATGAATTTCACCTGTTATTATTGATAGAAACTAGCATACTGTATATGCAAACACACAATTGCTCAAAAGTTTGGGGTCAGTATATAATCTTTGGGAAAAAAATAAATAAAAAATACATAACGGTTTCCACAAAAATATTAAGCAGCACAACTGTTTTCAACATTGATAATAATAATAAGAAATTGAAAAAAATCTGAAGAAATCTTGAGCAGCAAATCAGCATATTAGAACGATTTCTGGAAAATTGCTGAAAATTCAGCTTTGTGTCACAGGAATAAATTACATTTTAAAATATATTCAAATAGAAAACAGTTAGTAGTGTAAATTAGAGAACATTTCGATCTTATGAATTCGTTATGAATTCTAATTTTAACTTAATAAATAGATATGCAAATATGCCGTATTGTTGTTTTGGGCATTTCATAACAATAACTTTCGTATGGAACCTCTTTTAGTTTTATTGTTCTCTCAGTATTCATTTTTTTCTAGTTGCTTTCAACATTTTAATATATGTGGCAATAATGAAGGTTTTGAATGACGGTTCTCCAAGTAAAGATATATCTATATAAATTAGGGATGCACCGATGCCACTTTTTTCAGAACGAGTCCGATACTTTCATTTTTGGTACTTGCCGATACCGATACCTGTATTTTCACAGCATTTGTAAAAAAAAAAATTAAATATTGGGTACAGAAACAAAAAAGAGTATGTATAATGTAATCATAATAATAATAATAATATGGAATTCATGTTATTTGGCTTATTTAGCAAACAGATATTACCTTCAGTTATTTCCACACTTAATTATGCATGTTAAAATGTATTGTATAAGCTTTTGTTACTTTCACTGTTCATTTGAATGACGCATTAGTGCTGCTCCATTGCAGCAGCTCAATACTATAATCACAAAACTTTTTCCTAAAATAATGCAGGGAACCACTCTTTATACATTATACGAGTGCATGCGTACTATTTTGGTGATGTAATTTGCATCACACGCAGTGTACACGGACACTCGTTTACAAGTAAAAACCAAATATACTTTGGCCTTAAAGCAAGCTAAACATACACACGTTTGTATTGGTGCAGAATGAGAGAGACACTTACAGCCTAGCACATTTCACACAGTCTGCTAGTTTCACTTCTGCTTTAAATAAAGTTGTGTAAGCTTGACGTTTAAAATAAAAATCCGGTTATATGTGAATGCGCTATAATTTTGTTCTGTTTTATATGTACATTTAGTTTAACGGGGTCATATGATGCTGCTAAAAAGAACATTATTTGTGTATATGGTGTAATGAAATGTGTTTGCGGTTTAAGGTTAAAAAAACACATACTTTCCACATACTGACATTTATGTTTATCCTCTATGCCCGCATTTATGAAATGCGTCGATTTTACAAGTCACATTCTAAAAAACGAGGGTGCTGTTGATTGGCCAGCTAGACAGTCGCGTTGTGATGGCCGAATACCTCAATGTGTGCCGGAAACCACTGTACGGCCGGAGCGCATGATTCAAAAACATTAAAACCCTATATAAACGAGGCATTTGTTGCATCCGGTGTGGACATAATTACTGATTATAATGACTGACTTACTGTGTTTTTACGCGTTGCGTTGCTTATCGCGCCGCGTAAACATAAAATCATGTCTTCATTTGTGATCAGAGAAACGACAAACAACAAACACTACTCTACACTGCCCAAAAAAACTCGTTAATATATAAAATATAAAAATTCTTTAAATATGAAAACGTACTTACAGCCTGTGGGTCAGAAAAGCCGGCATTGTAGTCTACTCTACCAGGATCAGGAAACAGTCCTCCATAAAATGCGCTGCACACATCTGAATATTTGGGTTGAAGTGTTCTGGAACGGTGTTGTAAATACAACTTAACCACTGATTTCTAGTCGTGTCCATTTTTGGAAGACCAAACAAAGTAGTTTCACTTTCACAACGAAACAGCGTCACACACGGCGGCCTACAGTGAGCAGAGGCCGGGGGATAAAGTGAGGAACGGCGGGAGGGTTAGAGTGAGCAGAGGTGGTTGGGCTTGAGAATGGCACGGCCGGCAATTTCGACGAAGGAGCGTCCAGAAGGACATCTGACGACTCCGGGCTGGACTCCGCTTCCTCCACGGTGAAAGCCGATCCGGCGATCCACAGCGCAAAGTTGTAGTATTTCCTCAGCGACCAGCACGGATCAGCTCCAGGCATGACGAAGCAGATATCGTCCTCTTTTGGAAGGCCAAACAAAGTAGTTTCGCTTTCACAACGAATCACAGTGTCTTCACGACATGGCGGCAACAACAAAACTACAGCGAGAATAAAAGTTACGCCTTCTTTCTTTGCGTGAATATTTAGGCGGCGTTATGCAAATCTTTGTGACGTAGACATGTGGGGGCGTGTTCGAATGAGCCATTTTAGGTAGGCGTGGCTGACTCCTAACTTTTATAAAGAAAATCTCTTTGGATTTGAGACTTTAGTCTTTGCAACTTTACAGATCTTCTTTATGCACCAAGAGCTTGTAACACTCCAAAGAGAAAGGAAAAATTGAAATCGCATCGTATGATCCCTTTAATCCAAATGCATGCGCTAATGGAGCGAACAGCAATCAAGATCATGCACCAGAAGTGCGCGCTCTCTGACTCTCTCTCGCTCTCCTTGCCGTCAAATAACTTTAGTAACTTGTGCATTGTTTTACTTACTTGCTTTTGACATATCTGACTGAACTACAAACTTTCCAGTGATGTCTGTGAGATATTAACTCGACAAGCTTGTGCATCTGTGCAGCCGCGTGCTCAATCCACTCAGCACGCTCTGCTTATCAGCTCGAGCACATCCGCTAAACAGGCGTGAATATTGAACGTTTAACATTATATTAATTACTTATATGTACTTCATAGACATCCTTAATCTTAATACTCATTGTACTCTGTTGTCTGTGTTCAGTGTTTCTTTTCTGGACAAGCTCTATTCAAACCCCTGTTGGTATCGGCTTTTGGTCGGGCCTTTACGAGTAGGAGTCAGTAAATGAGCGAGTATTGTGCAACTAATAATAGTATATATATATATATATATACACTGTATATATTACAGATATATATATATACACAGAGAGAGAGAGAGTGAGAGAGAGAGAGAGTTTTCTAACATGCTGCCTTTGTTAATGAAATACAGACACCATCCACTTCTTGCGGTTTCAAGCTCACACACACTGTTTACGATGCTCTCTACAAGATTAAAACCAAATCCTGTGAGTGAGTATCAAAGCATCAGAGATGTGAGGATGAGCGAGACAGACACACTGAGGACCAGTGACAGACATGAGGAGATTAATCTGGAAATGGACATGTGGATTATAAGGAATCGACTGGCTGCTGCTGCTGAATTTATTCACATTTAACGCTCTCTTGCTCAGACACACTGGCAAGAGGCCAACCAGACGGCTTCTACCACTTCCTGTCTTGGACGATGAGGATAAATCGGTTTTGTTTTACAACACTTAAAATCGACACAATCTTTATTGAGTTATCTCTCAGTTTTCGCATTCTCAGTAGAGTACTTGCACTGAGCTTTATAATGCAAATCTGACCGCAAAGCACTGTATACTATCATTCAATAGACTGCGGTCAATTTTTTTTTAAAAGGGTCATATGATGCTGCTAAAAAGAACAGTATTTTGTGTATTTGGTGTAATGAAATGTGTTTATGTGGTTTAATGTTCAAAACACACATTATTTTCCACAATGTACATTACTGGTTCTCTTCTATGCCCCGCCTTTCTGAAACGCATCGATTTTTACAAAGCTCATCGGTCTGAAAAAGCAAGGTGTGCTGTGATTGGCCAGCTATCCAGTTCGTTGTGATTGGCCGAATACCTCAAGCGTGTGACGGAAATGTTACGTCCCTCACCATATTGTGATGATGCCCTGTCAGGCCGGAGCGATGATCCAAAAACATGAAAACCCATTATAAACAAGGCATTCGTTGCATCCAGTGGGGACATAATTATGGATTATAATGACTTATACTGTCCTTTTACACATTGCGTTGCATCGCGCATTGTAAACATAAAACCATTTCTGCATTTGTGATCAGAGAAATTACAAACAAAAGCTACTCTACACTGCCCAAAACTCGCTTTAAATATAAAAAATATAAAAACTCTGTAAATATAAAAACGTACTTTAGAGTCAGTTCTTGAGTCGAATAGCCGGCATGGGTTCTAACGGTACTCTCCCAGGATCAGGAAACAGTCATCCATAAAATGCGCTGCACACATCTGAATATTTGGGTTGAAGTGTTCTGGAACAGTGTTGTAAATACAACTTAACCACTGATTTCTAGTCATGTCCATTTTTGGAAGGCCAAACAAAGTAGTTTCACTTTCACAACGAAACAGCCTCGCACATGGCGGCCTACAGTGAGCAGAGGCCTGGGGGCTAGCGTGAGGAACGGCCGGAAGGTTAGAGTGAGCAGAGGCGAGTGGGCTTGAGAACGGCGCGGCCAGAGGATTCGACAAAGGAAGCTTGCAGCAACCACATGTGACGACCCAGGGCTGGACTCCGGTTCGTCCATGGTGAAAGCCGATCCGGCGAGCCACAGCGCAAAGTTGTAGTATTCCTCAGCAACCAGCACAGATCAGCACCAGGCATGACGAAGCAGATATCATCCTCTTGGAAGGACCAAACATAGTAGTTTCGCTTTCACAACGAAGCAAACAGCTTCTTTACGACATTGCGGCGGAAACAACCAAACTACAGCGAGAATAAAAGTTACGCCTTCTTTCTTTGCGTGAACATTTGGCGGCGTTATGCAAATCTACCCACACAGTGACGTAGACATGTGGGGGCGTGTTGAAACACACTTTAGGAGGGCGTGGACCAGTCTTAACTTTATAAAGAATATCTCTTTGGATTTGAGACTTTGTCTTTGCAACTTTACAGATCTTCTTTATGCCCCAAGAGCTTGTAACACTCCAAAGAGAAAAAAAAAATTAAATCGCATCATATGACCCATTTAAAAATAATCAATATTTTTTTAAATAATTTGTTACAAAAGATTGGTCAAAAAATTCAGTTCTATTTACTTTTTTTCATTAAAAATCCTGAAAAAAGTACCACAAACTATTCATAAAAATTTATATTAATTATACAAATTATAATAATTTAATTTATTTATAATACATGATCTAAAATTATTAGTTTGATTCAGCAAGGATGCATTAAATTGATTTAAAATGACCGTTTAAAACATTTAGAATGACTATTAAACGA
The DNA here is from genome assembly GCA_018155175.1 of Sinocyclocheilus anophthalmus. NCBI lineage: Eukaryota > Metazoa > Chordata > Actinopteri > Cypriniformes > Cyprinidae > Sinocyclocheilus > Sinocyclocheilus anophthalmus. The sequence goes on from JADLZN010000098.1 coordinate 77,980, forward strand.
TTTTGTTGCAAATAAAGAGTTCCTAAACTTTCTATGTGATCAAAAAGGCCCTGGAAAAACTAAATAAATAAATAAATACTCGATTCAGAAAATGATCAAAAGTGACAGAAAACAGTGTTATAAAAGATTTCTTCAAATAATGCGGTTCTTGTGAACTTCAATTTATCATGCTCGTTAAAAAAAAACTGCATCCACCGTTTAAACGCTGTTTCAACATTGATAATATTAGGATTTGGAATACATATCATATATCTATATATATATAATATATATATATATATATTAAATATACTCATATACATATATAGACTATTAACATACATACATAATACATACACTATATATAGATATGATATATATATGATACATTATATAGATATTGGACTCCAATTATGACGTTGTCACTTGAGAAAGATCTTTTTTACGAACATGATGTCATAGTTACTAAATTACAAGTTTCTGACTTGTGTGCATTTACAATGTGCTGTTGCTCCTAAAACATGACTTGAAATGAATTTTAGTTTATCAGTAAATGATGGAGAAATGAGCTTTTCTTTGCCCCTTCTTAACAGCAAACTAATTTATAAGATGGCACTCAACAGATATGAAATAACATTAATGAGTGAAACAGTGCTATGAGAATGCTAGCAGTGGAATGCTACATGTTTGCTGCAAAAATGCTTTATTCATTATTCAGGAACTGAAACCACAATATTTCAAAATGAAAATATGTGTTTATAGACAAACTTCAGCTAAGTCAAAATTCAAGACCGGTCATATAAACACAAATCACACTTGAGGAGAACTAAGTTCATGTCCAAAAATCCCTGACAAATAGCTAAGAAAAGTGAAGTTTGGTCTGAGAAGAGCTCTAGCATCGTTTGTTTGCAGGCGTTTGACTTTTTGGAGGCCTCTGTGTATGTGCACATCCGTTTATGTGTGTGTGTGATGGTTTGTAGCGGGCCGCTGAAGAAAGCGTGTGTTGTGTGTGTACACAGACTTAAGCTCATAGCAGAATCACAGCGAGTCAGACGTCGCTGGCAGAGGATTAACGGCAGCAAAGCAATTACACTGCTTTACAGTCCTGTTCACCGCACCTATACACAACACTGACTCCTGCAGGTCAGCTGCTGTGTATGTGTGTGTGTGTGTGGTGTGTGTGTGTGTGTCTACTGGCTCAGAGAAACCCACAGAGGTGTTCTCCAGGGATCTGTCTAAGCGCAATCATCTTAGTGCTCTTATATCTCTAAGTGTGTGTGCATGTGTGTGCGTGTGTGTGTGTGTGTGTGTGTGCGCGCGATTCACATGAACTCTATTAAGGTTCATAAGGTGGGTTTGCAGTGATGCCATAGAAGAATCATTTTAGGTTCCACCTTTCAGTGAACAGTTCTTAAAATAACTCTTTTTCTTTTTCTACACTACAATGTTTTGTCTTATTAGTATTTTGTCTTATTTTCCAGTACAATATTGTATATAAAAATTTTAAAATGTTTATATCTTAAATATGTTTATTTACTAAAAACCCCCCACATGTGGTTCGCAACGGAGTTCTTTCTCTGTTGAACAAAAAAGCAGATATTTTGAAGAAATGTTGGTAAACAACAGTTGCGATGACCACTGATTCCAGAGTATGTAGGAGTCTATCTACTCGCATTATCTATATAATATCTATAGATACTGTGTTGTATATATATATATATATCTTATATATATATATATTATATATATATAGTTATATATATATATCCTAATGCAATGCTTCAGCAATGTTACTTAAGTCATTTTGCTTTTCAATTAAATGTATCTTGAGAATGTTTAGACATTTGTACTGGAAAACAAAGTAAGAACTTAGTAAGAAATACTAAGTAAGAAAATCATATTTTGCAGTGTAATGTAAAGAACATTTTAAAAATCTAAATAACTTTTATCCTCTTTAAAGAACCTTGTTTTTAATGGAAATGTTCCATGCATGTCAAATGTTCTTTATGGAAGAAAAGGCTGCTGAAAATACAATAATGCAGCTAATTATAAAGATTATATACTATCTCTAACTCAGTGGTTCTCAACCTTTTATTCCACCGGGCCGCACTATGGTCCAAATGCAAGTCTCGCAGGCCGCACGCATATCATTTACATATTAAGTCACCAATACAAACCAACCAGATTTATAATAGCCTATTATAGCCTAAATATTATGATATCTAATCGATTACATTCACTGAAATAAATAAATAAATAATTATACTCACCATTAATAAAACACCTGATGCTGTCGGGAGCTGACCAATTTTGTGAAACTCGGAACAATTCGGCTTCAACGGGGCCCAACTTTTTTACGGCCCTAGGGGCCGGGCTTCGGGACAATTTTCACGTCATAGTTCAGACGCGGGCAGGGCCTCGGGCTTGTTTTAGGCTTCTCCTTATTTTTATATTTTAGATATCCTTCAATTATTATGGTGATGACAAAGATTTGCAGCGCTGTTGGAAACAACACGAGACCGTGCTACCGCGACTGTCAACAGTGGCTCGACGGTGTTTAGAGTCCAGCAGCAGCAGCATGTATGGTGCATGTCGTCAGCACAGCTGAACAGTTCTGCATTCAAATGCAAGCAATAGGCTAAAGCTTGCCGAAAAGACCCAGCAAAAGTAATTACCATGAATGTGTAGGGGGGAAATAGTAAGGAGATATTTGAATTATTTACTAATAAACTAGTGTTGCAAGGATGAATTTGCCGATCCTGACTCACCATCTCCTCAATTGACGCCTTTAGAGAGAAATGCATCTTTACAGATTTTATAATGAAAGAGTTTTTGTTTTTTATTTATTTCATTAAGTAGTAATTTAAAGCTTTCTATATATATATCTATCATGTCTGTGAGGAATGTATTCGCTGAGTTTCGGTTCATTTTTGTAAGCGCTCCTGTTCAAAGACGAGACGGCAGAAAGCGCATCATGTTTGTTTTCTTTATTTTATAAAAGCACAATGTTTTATTTTCATTGTGAGTGTACACAAATAAAAGCAGACCCTTTACAGCTCCAAATGATGTATTAATCTTACCTTTATGAGTAAAACTGACGGTGTATCCACTGAAAAAAAATGCAAGTGATCGCACTGGTGCCTCTTTGTCCTGCAAAGCGTGCTTTAGCTTCCACTCTCCGAACAAACTATTGGATATAGCGCACATTTATCTGGGTTTAATGTTTAAACATTGTTATATGCTTGAACTGTTTTATATCTATAGATTTTATTTTAGGCAAGTCGTGATGATTTGAGAAGGCTAAATTGATCAAACATAGGCTATGATCAGCTCACTGCATGCCGCTGGCCGCTTGGTCGTTACTTTAAAAATCAAAAACTTATAATGAACAAAAAAATGCTTCAAACTTTTTTCTAAATTAACTTAAAAAAAAAATTTAATGCACTATAATTACTTTGCCATTACATACAAAACTGAACTATTTTAATATAGCTGAAACAGTAGTATAAGCTGTTTTGGGAGAAGGGGGAAAAAACTACGGGCTCGGGCCGGTAATTCTGATAAGCTGTCGGACACGGACCAGGTTAGGGACTATATTTGAGGCCCGTGCAGGGCTCTAGCCTGAACATCTTCAAGTGAGTGGCGGGACAAACCGAAAATTAAGGCCAAAAGTCCAGCACTCTCCTACCTTCACTGCTGCGACTGCTCTTGTTTGTATGTGTTCCGTCGCTGGCATTTTCCACATTTCGTTTTTCTCCCTTAATAACAAATGTGTCCATTCTAATGCTCAATTCTACCGAACTAATGACTGCTAATGACTATTTGAATTGAATTCTGCCAAAGTGCGCGCTTGTAAGTGTTCGTTAAATGCGTAACGTTAATTACGTGAGTACAGGTCTGCTCATATCTGAAAATAATATATGAAAAACAAAAAATTATTTTACATAAAAACATTACGCTATAACTTATATTTATTTAGTACATTTTTTAAATTAATGTAAAAACTAAAATGAATTGTAAAACTGAAAGTTATTTTTTAAATTGTGTTCAGCATGGTGGGCTGCATTTTAATTTGTGACGGTCCGCGGGTTGAGAACCACTGCTCTAACTAAAGACTATCACTAAAAAGCATTATTTGCTTAATAAATTCTTTGACAATTGAGGATGTCCCTGGACGCCCCTTAAACCAGGTTTTATCAGATACAGCTAACTTTTGCATCAATTTTGCACCAAAGGATTAGCTAAATAAACCCACAATAAAACACAGTAACCAGCGTTCCATAAAAGCCTAGACATATTAGTTACATTGAATCCAGACTGGTCTCTGTTGGCCAGTCAGTTCTCAGATAACAAGTTCTGCTCTTGTTTGGCCAGACGAAACTGCTAAATCCAAGAAAGAATGCTTTAGGCACACATATACAGTACACACACATATTCTTATCTAAATGAGGACATGCCATAGACTTTAATTGTTTTTATATAAAACAAATTATAATGTCAACAGCCTAACCCTTACCCACATCCCTACGGTACACCTAAAAGAGCTGCATGTTTAGAGAAGAAAAAGAAAAGAAAAAAAAAATAAAAAAATACAAATATTTTTTATAAAGATAGATAAATCTATCTATCTATCTATCTATCAGATTTTAACAAATGAGGATGCTCTTGGACAGACCCAAATTAAAGTTTTGTTACTTTTAGCTCACTTTTGGGGACATTTTTATTTTCAAAGTATAGCCAAGAAAACTCCCACATACTCACACAGTAACCACCGTTCCATGTAAACCTAGACGCATTAGCTGCATCGAATCCAGACTTGTCGCCAACCAAGCCCCAGATAACAAGTTCTACTCTTGCTCGGCCAATCGAAACAGCTAAATTCAAGAGAGAACGCTCTGTCTACACGCGCACACAAACTCCAGAACAGAGCTGGTCACCACATAGCTCCTGGAGAATTAATCTTGAGAATTGTGCTCTCCAATTAACCAGTGAGCTGTCAGCCATCAACACACAAACACACACTCCCAGCAGACATTTCTGAGGAAATAATTTAAGTTCTGATGGAGGCTCGAGGCAATTCGGACCAGTCCCGCCGCTCTACTCCCCGCAGAGAGAATCACGAGCCCCCAGAGAGAGAGAGACAGGAGTACAGTGAGCCCGAGACTGAGACAGCCATCCACTCAACCCCCTGAGGAGCTGAAAGAAGGGACAAAAAGTGCTAGGAATGGAAGAGATGGTGTTTTCTTCTCACTGAGGTTGAGACGATGTCATTCGGTACATGACAGATTCCTGTGAAACTCACTCTCCAACAATCAATCCTCATGTTATCAGATCACAGACTGGTTCCTGTTTATAAATATATATATATATATATATATATATATATATACACAACAGTGCTGCTTGAAAGTTTGGAAACACCTTAGACGTTTCATATTTCTGCATTAAATAGACCAAAACCAATTCGATTTTAACAACAAATCTTGAAAGTAGACAAAGGAGAATCACTCAAAACAAAGGAGACAAAAATCTATTACTTTGTCATTTATTATTGAAGAAACCTTATACAGTGGTAGATATTTGTGGTGGCAAAAGTTGTGAATCTTGTGTCAATATCTGGTGTGACCCCCCTTTTGCAGCAATAACTGCAACTAACATTTCTTGTAACTGCTGATCAGTCCAGCACAACGGCTTGTAGGAATTTTAGCCCACTCCTCAGTACAGAACCACTTCAAACTCTGTGATGTTGGTGGGTTTCCTCCTATGAACTGCTTGCTTCAGGTCCTTCCACAAAATTTCAATTGGATTAAGGTCCGGAGTCATTCCAAAACATTCTTTGGTAGAACGACTTGTGTGCTTGCGGTCGTTGTCTTGCTGCATGACCCACTTTCTCTTGAGATTCAGTTCTCGGACAGATGCCCTGACATTTTCCTTCAGAATTTGCTGGTATAATTCAGAATTAATTGTTCCATCAAAGCCATCCTGGACCAGATACAGCAAAACAGGCCCAGACCATGATACTACCGCCACCATGTTTCACAGATGGGATAAGGTTCTTAAGCTGGAATGCAGTGTTTTCTTTATCCAAACATAATGCTGCTCATTTAAACCAAAAAGTTATATTTCGGTCTCATTCATCCACAAAACATGTCTGCAGTATTCCTCTGGCTTGTCCACATGACATTTAGCAAACTGCACATGGGCAGCAATGTTCTTTTTGGAGAGCAGTGGCTTTCTTCTTGCGACTCTGCCATGGACACCATGGTTGTTCAGTGTTCTCCTGATGATGGACTAATAAACATTAACATTAGCCAATGTGAGAAAGGCCTTTAGTTACTTAGCCAGCAGTCCTTTGAAACCTAGTGGACTTTTACCCGTCTTGCTTTTAGAGTATTCTTTGTTGGTGGAGCACTCCTGGGGAGGGTAACAGTGGTCTTGAATTTCCTCCATTTGTACACAGTCTGTCTGACCATGGATTGGTGGAGTCCAAACTCTTTAAAGATGGCTTTGAAAACTTTTCTAGCCCGATGAACAACATCAACTCTTTTTCTGAGGTCCTCAGAGATCTCATTTGTTTGTGCCATGATACACTTCCACAAACATGACCAAACTTTGATAGATCCCTGTTCTTTAAATAAAACAGGGCACACACTGACAACTGCTAGTCATCTCACTGATTAAAAACACCTCTGAACAGATGGACTTTAATTTCACATTCAAATGAACAGCTAATCCTAGAGATTCACATACTTTTGCCGCTCACAGATTTGTAATATTGGATAATTTTCCTGAATAAATAAATAACAAAGAAAATATTTTTTCTTATTTGTTTGATTGGGTTCTACTTTGTCTACTTTCAGGACTTTTGTAAAAATCTGATGATGTTTTGGGTCAAATTTATGCAGAAATATAGAAAATTCTAAAAGAGTTCACAAACTTTCAAGCGGCACTGTAAATATCTCCTATATCTATATCTTATTGTCACGGGTCGCACACGCCACACAGGGGGTGATGTGGCGTCAGCCCTCGGAGAGGCTTTTTAGTGACAAATAAAATTCAAAACAATATGTGTCCAGGGGAAATCGTGTCCAAAATCACCCAGGCGGCATCGGGTGTCCTCGTCTGGCGGGCTTCGTGCAGGGAAGGCCGTGCTCAGAAGAGGGGTCCAGGTAGGGGCGGAGTGGTGGCCGCACGCGCTCCCATATCCCGTCGCGACCGCGAGGGGCGGCGCTTGTCCAACGGATGCATCCCTCTCGCTTGGACCCGGGGGGGGGCGGGAGGGCTAGAACGGCCCGGCATCATGGCCGACGACGTTGTAACAGGGTGAGGCCTCGTCCGGACCGCGGGTCCGGTTTTGCTCGCATTGGGAGCGGCACGGAGATCCTTATGAACCCTCCTGGGACCCACAAGGGACACCAGCGTGCATGCACGGGAAAGAGACCGGTCTACCGAGGAGAGGCGCTCTTGACATTTAAACAGCGGCGGCGATGAGGCTCCATTCAGTTCAGGTGTGCCCATCACACGCCGCCAAGCCCTGGCTATTTCAGCGCCCCTCCTCACTCACGCACCCACTCCTGTCGGGAGCCTGGCGAAGGGCGGCGATTAAGGGACGGGGGGATGATGATAATTAGGGGGAGGCAGCCGACTCGTCACAATATATATAATATATATTATATATAATTATTATTTTTTTAAGTCTCCCTGTAACTGCTAGACGCTCCGTAAACAATTTCAAGCAGCATTTCATAGAGAAATAGTCGTTTTGAATCACTTTCTCACCATCTGAGACATTAAAATGACCAAGTGCCAGCACAGGGCTTCCTCAGAGCAGGTGTTGTGCTGAAACGCAAATTGCACTCTGAATATGTTTCACCTGAACGCAATTTTCGACTATAATGGTGAAGAAAATGCTGAGAGAACTTTCAAATACAGGTGTGCCACCTCAAACAGCTCTTCAGGACTGCAAACACAAAAAGGCACTTTTATAGTGCAGCCTCATACTACTTATATGTTTGTATATACAGTCACAAATAATGCAACTGTACAGTTCTACCCTTTAAATTATAACATTCACACTATAATAATTAATATATACAATATTTTGCACATTTTCAAATGCCTTTTGCTTTATAAATTAGTCAACACACTAAAAAAATATTGGATTATGTTTTACAAGAACATTTCATATTTAATTCACTTGCTGTTGGTTGTTAATAGTTTGTGCAATTTACTAGCAAATTGCATCAGTGTATAAAAAAAATATTAAGAACACACTGTTTACTAAATTAAAAAAATCAACAGCACCTGTAAAACAAACAAACAAACAAACAAACAATCTGTGAGAACTGTGACTGTGTAGTATTTAGCATTAAGCTCCATTATGTGATATGCAAAACTATTTTAAAATTAATTCTGAGAGAGATGGACACAATCCAAAAACAAAATTTCCAGACTGTAACTCACGTAAATAATGAGTAAACAAATAATGACCCAGAAGCAGTTTAAAAATGGGAAATGAACAGTTCAAGATGTTCTTTTGGAAACAAGTAAATGTATTAATGCAGGCGCCCAAGAATAAACTTTCTCTGCAGCACTACATTTCTGACTGAAGATTTGAGAGAACTAGCAATCAAATTATACATGAGAATTGTATAATGTTAATTGCAGCGCTTTAGGTATGTGTGTGTGTGTGTGTGTGTGTGCATGTTTATGTGGTTTATGAGGACACAAATTTGTATAATAACATGGGTATGACATAGGTATTACAACTAGAAGGTGATTTATGAGGACATTTTCAGTGTTCCTGTAATTCAAAAGGCTTATAAATAATTCAGAATGACTTTTTTTGAAAATCTAAAATGCAGAGGAAGAGAAGGTTCTGTGAGGGTACGTGGTAGGTTTAGGGGTAGGGTTGGTGTAGGGCAATAGAAATACGGTTGTACAGTATAAAAACCATTACGCATATAGAGAGTCCCCACAAGGATAGCAAACCAAACATTTGTGTGTGTGTGTGTGTGTGTGTGTGTGTGTGTGTAAACGGCAGTCTTGTGAGCCTCACAGTAATGGATTAAATGAAACAAAAACCCTGCAAAAACAGAATTTTTGAGAATAAAGAGACGCATACTGTAAGAAAGACATACATGTAAATCTAAGTAATGCACCTCAAATGCAGATAACTATGCAACTGCTTGAAAGGGCATGATGTTTCTGGTCAGGTTGGCTCAGTAGATCTCATTAGCTGGTTCGGTTTGGTCTACAACTTACTGCCGGTGCAGATCTGTGCTCTCAAACTACTCCTGAAACAATGTTGTGACCTGACCGCTTCAGTTTAATGCTAATGATAATGACAATAACAGTAATATGTTGATGATGATTATAATGACTCACTAGTGCAGGGCATGTCTGGCTGCTCTCCGTCTGCTCTGTAGTAGCCATTCCTGCAGACACAGATAGTGGCGGCTTCAGATGTGGACCTGCTGTTGGACGGACACTGAAGACACAAACCCGTCCCTTGACTGGACTTGAACGTTCCTGGAGGACAAGCTAAAGAGAGAGAGAAAGCTCTTGTTAGTGAGCTATTTTGTTAACCTCTTCTACACTTAAAAACATCTTCAATGTAGACCCATTTCATCTGGAATAGTTGGAAATATTTTACACTTGCAGCTCTCATGGTTAAACTTGTAGATGAACTTAGCTTTCTTGTTACAGAGAGCTGCAAAACACCTTCATAATACCTTCTTTCTCATCCAGTAAATATCATAACCTTGTGTTTTTAACGGATCTGGACAAGAGCTGACAGTCTTTTTTGTAGTATGGTGACTACTAGAACAACATTAGAAGCTTCAGATGTGAGAAATTCATGATGCTCCTCTATTAACGAGTGATACACCACAATTCGAACATGCTATTGTTTTGCAATGCATTGCTAGCACAAGTGTCTGAAGGATTCAGTGTCAGTTTACTTCAGACAAAAACTTTGTGTTCATGAGAGTAAAGCATGCTTTTATTCTTATTTGAGAGCAAGGCGAGACATTTTCTGTTTGCGAAGCCTGTTTCAAGTGAAATGAGTGAAACGGAGTGCTCCCAAGACACAGTCAACCTGATGTCAGCAAAAGCAACAAGAAAAAGGCTTGAAAAAAAAGAGTGTTTTCTGATTGGATTTAGAGACACAAGCCGCTCCCCTGACTCTTTTTCCCCAGTTTACAGAGTCAAGGGAGATGTTCACACAAAGCACGTTTTTGCATTTGCATTTTTTCTATGTAAACATGTGCTAGATGGTCTTTGACTATTGCATTTGCATTTTTGTCATACAGTGGGTATAGAACATACTCACCCCCCTTTACCATAATCACATTTTGCTGAAATGAAGACGGACACCATTTTTGTTTTATCCAGCTGAATTTACACAGTGCCACTTCCAGTGGTGGAGGTAACGAATTAAAACTCCTCACTTTACTGTAATTAAGTAGTTTTTCAGGTACTTGTAATTTTTTAGTATATTTTGGGGTTTGCAGGTATTTCGGATAATTTTAATCATTCCCACGCAAATGTGGCGAGCGCTTTATTGTAAAGCATGGATAACACCGTCATTTTGTAAGCCGAAAACTGGATGCGAGCTCTCAAATAGGCCTAACTTATACAAATTAACTGCCTGTCCTCTCACACCGACAGTGCTTGTGCGCAGACTGTGCAATCGCGATCTCTCCGTGCTTTTAAATAAAAATTATTTCTCTCACTTCTGCCATCTTGTAAACTCTTGTCAAAAGTTAGAATAACTTCAGAATAGATCCACGCCTGATCCGAGATGCTTTGGAAATTCCTACTCGGAAATTGTATTGTCTGTAAGTGAAATGCATCGCTGAATGTCTTTCAACAATGCAAAGATGGAACGTTAATTTCTTTTACAATTAAGTTTATGCGAGAAATGTCGGAATGGGATATTGTCTGATTTGGTAACATATAATATCCTGCGTCCTGACCTAATGCATCTCACTACATTTGTACCAGTCTTAGAGGCCTAATCTAAATAAAAGCCTACACATATATGCTCTTAATATCCTGCTTATAATATTCATGTGTTGTAATTTCGGTACCTGAACAAAGTGAGGTGATTTGTTTAGAATTGATTCCCTGACTGTGTACTTTTTTTTTGCCAAGTCAATTCGTTTGCAATCAAATTTGAAATCACAGATTCATTGTGCTGTAAACGCTTTGCCACCAAGGTACCCTATTTTAAAGGACACAAATACACAAATACAAATTTTAATATTGAGATTTTTTTAATGGTAATTGATCAATATTTATATTTATGTAAATAAAAGCCTATATTAAAATATGTTCATCATATAAAGCGAATGTGTCTTCTTAGAAGACTTGGATTAAACCAATTTCAAAGCTTCAAATAATAATCTTGAAATAATGACTGCCTTGAAAAAATGGATGTGCAAATTTTTTTTAAAATATTAAAATATCTATATAGCAGTACACAGTAGTATGTGTTAGTTTTGCCAATGGTATTGAAAATGATTAGCTGTCATGAAATCAAAAATGACCCTACTTACTTTTTAGTGCACATACTAGTCTTGTGATGAACAATTAAACCATGCAAGTCAATACACTGGAAAAAAATTGTCTGCCGTCATAATCTTTAATCAAAAACTGAAAATTGGCTTCCGCTCTGGAATGGCGTTCTCGCTCTGATGACGTCAGTTTGACGGCTTGGGGAGAATCCTCTTGTTAAGTCATGACGTAAGGACTGCTGTTTCCAGGTCCAAGCCTCTACTCATTTCACTTGAGAATACTATCTCAACAGCCGTTTATGAGCGTTATTTAATTAATATTACATATTTAAGCTAAGAATTAAAAATTAGCTGTGCACACTACAGTCTCCGTGCTCACAGTGTCTCAGACACTAATATTTTAGCTGAATCACTGTCAGACTATCTGGGATTACAGTATGGAGATAAAGGTTAGGGTTATAATTTTTCAGTATTACATGACTTTGTGGGCGTATATTAGCACAGTTTGTCAGCACTGAAGTCAGTTGCAGCTTCCGGTTCACGGGTACTTTAATATTGATATTTTTCAAGGTACTGAAGTTAGAAATTCCTGTATCATGACCACTAATTCACGTACTTTGTCAATAAGATAAAAGTGGGTTTTGTTCAAAGTAGCTATTATTCACATATATCTTTGATATGAATGAATATTTTTGGGTAATTCATGAAATATCGCCAGCTAAAAAGTAACTAGTATCGTCTACTAGATACCTCCTTAATCGCTGTGGGGGGGGCTTGGCCATTTGTTGTGTTAAACAGGAAAGTGTGTCCAGCTGAATTCAGGTTTGAGTTTTGTTAAAAGGAATAAAAAGAATCCTAGTTTACGCGGAAGTGGGCTGCGGCTGCGGTCGGTGGTAAGACCTAAGAGTTAAAACCAATATTCCCATCCAGAGGCAGACACCAGGCCAAGGATAAGTATGTCGCTGTTATTTCTCCTATTTTCCTAACTACTTGGGTTCCTTACTGTTTTCAGGTCTTTCGTTTTTACCTTAGTAACCATGTTCGTCACTGATGGGTCAGTAACGGGGGGGGTAGGGGAGTGCCTGGGGGGTTTTGGCTCAGCGTTCGTGTGGTATGTTTACTTAGCGGTTTACTGAGAACCACCTAGTGCTCGTTTGATTTCGGTATCCGTATATGCGATGGTAGTTTTAGGTACAGGTGTAGTAAGTTGTAACTTTTTTCGTCTTTTTATCATGTCCGATATGGGGGTGGATGATACGGGTGGTGGTGGGTAGTTGATTTTACGTCATACTTCAACAGACCAAATGGAAAGTAAATAATCTATAGGTAATGTAGTGAATTAATGTATATGCTGTATGTGTGGGCTGACAAGCATGTCATTGTTTGTTGTGGTGGTTGGCGTGTGTTATGTTAGAATCATTATGAGAATCATACCTTTTGGTCTGTTCATAGGGCAGGGGGTTTTAGCGTAATTTTTTGTTTTTCATTTAAATGTTTAGTTTTGGAATGTTTGTTGTATGCATTTATCATTTGTATTTAATTTCTTTTATTTCTATAGATTATATATATATATGATGCTATGCTATGTATGTATATCATATATTTATATATAGATATTAATATATTATATACATATATATAATATATTATATTCATGTTTATAAAGTTGCTAGTCGTACGTTTAGTTTAATACTGGTTCGTGATTTTACGTCGCTGGTGTGGTTGTAGAAGAAGCTGGGGTCTGCGTGCTAAAGGGTGACTAAAGTCGGGGGGGTAAAATTAAAGTAAACGACGTACTCGTGATGAACCACCTTTTTAATTACAGCCTTTAGTCTGTTGGGACATGTCTCTACTAGTTACACTTAAAAAAAAATATAATAAAATATATAGATTTTTTTTTTTTGACAGGATTCAGCCAGCTACTCATGCTGGGTTAGCTTAGTTTGAGACAACAGCTGATCTAAACACACCATGTAAGGGTGAAATACTAGGGTCATGCTGGTCTTTCCATTCAGGGATTCTAAGTTACAGCAGAGGGTGGTGAATAAATTCTGCTTACTTTTCCAGGCCGGGTTTATCTCTCTGAATAAAGAGCCGGAGTGATTCCAGACTTGTTTATCATTAATTCTATACAAGACGGACACTTTCTGCTGGTTCAGCTGCAGGACTACAGAGATCAGGACTCTGTTTCTCTCTGATGTGATCTGATGAACTGATGAAACAGTGTACTGCTGCTGACACAGACGAAGAAAATAGAGGCACATTTCATGCCGATCCTAAATGAGTCATAGTTCACACTATTGTTTTGCTCTGAAGCTAATTTTTAAGGTTACTCAAGGTTTCTTACAGCAAAACAGTTGTTTAGAATTAAACAGAATGTTAAGACTTTTAGAACAATCTAGAAAGACAATACAATAATATTCACACATTTGTCCATAATACAACCCCTCTAGGTAGCTAATATGTTTCTTTTTGCGTTTTGCATTGCAATGAGATCAGCACACAACGTTCACATGCTCTCCACCCAACAATAGTTCATGTCAGCACTAGATCAGTGTAATCTGTCGTTAATACTTTGATTAACTGGCATTATGCCGGTGACAGACGGGACGTTTCGGCTCACGACGGACCTGGGTGGACCTCTTTGCATTTAGCTGTGTTATTTGCATTTCATGCATATGCATCAAGCTCATGAATATGAATTACAGGGCAAACAAGAATTATATGGAGAATTTAAGATGTGGGTGTGATTACCACACTTATACATTTACATATAAAGATGGATGAATGAAGGAATGGCAGTAAATTAATAAATGGAGGATTGAGATTGAAGATGTGTAGTGTGAGAGAGGGAGGGAGTGTGTCTCTCCTTTAATGAGAGAGGACAGGATAATTCATCCCTCTCACCATCCATGTGAAGGAGTGTGACCTATGCCACATGTGAAATCAAACCTCTGTTCCTGAATATCTGCAGCCTTTGAAAAAATTAATTAGATGCTGTACAGCTCATTAAAAGTTTAGAGGGTCGGGTCCACTTTATTACTCTCTTCTTTTATCTATCCATCTACTCACTCGTGGACTTATTCATTTAGTTGTTTAATAAATAAGGGGCGGAGAGGAGAATAGACATACTGTATAGGGAGAGGTAGAGCAGAGGAGAGAAGAAGAGATTAGAAGAAAAGAAAGGGAAAGGAAAGAGGAAGAGGGAAATTAAAAGAACTTAAAGGGATACACAAAAAGTAAATAGCTTAAATGGATACACATATCAGAGGAACATTTGGTGTGGAGCCCCCGTCTCACACACACACACACACACACACACAGCAGAATGTGTGAAGGTGTGGGTGTTTGACGGACAGCTTCTGACCCAGCCCATATGACACACACACAATCACACTCCATTGCCTCACTCATCCCGCACAACGCCACATTCTCAGTTACAAAACAAGGGCTGCTTATCACTACGACAACAAGCACTGCAACCATGACCTCTGACACCTGCAGCCCACTCGAACTCACCAAAACAGCAGACGGTAAAACTCCTGCACGTGGATACTCATGCAAGAAAAAGAAATATCCAAAATTAAAATCCTCCAATTATCTAATAAATTCACTTAGACTTAATTTATAAAAACAAAACACAAAGGCATTTAAGGTCAGATGCTTACAATGAATCAATGAGCGATCATTCCAATAAAATAAGTACTTACTAATATTTTTTCTTACTATGTAAAAATGTTAAAACATTTTACACACACACACACACACACACACACATATAGGCCTATATTGTCACAATCGCTGCCGGAAGGAACTTTATTAATCCAAGACACAAGGATAAATCCAACTCAGGAACAAGGAGCGACACACAAACACAACTGCATGATTTTAGACTGATTTTTCACTCGCCGACAAATGCCCGAAATCGGAGGCAATCGTGCTCGTGTCGACGGGCGATTGTACAATCACGCGTGTGAGTTATCAACCGATTCTGAGAAATCGCTCACACGTCGCCGACGCCCGTGAAAGATTTGGCATGCTAAATATCTGGAGCTGTCTGTGATTCACAATCACGCTGTGTGCAATGATTTCGGACTGAAAACTACATCGGCATGACCGACAGGCAATGAGAGACCAAGATACAGGGCAGAGGGAAGTTCGGGGAGGAGTTATAGACCAGAATTTCAGGATTTTAATAGATATATGAGCAATTATATCATACAGAAACAAGCACGAACATTTGCTTGACCAGCCACAACATAAGCATAACAGTTACTGCTAAATGATTTACCTCCAACTCTCTTTGCAGAACACCCTGTTCCCTGCATCTCCCTCCTGCACAATCTGTTTTTCTTTTTCTCCTTGTAGCTGGAAATCAGCCTCCAGACACTTTGCGGGCTATATAGATATATATATATATAGGAATATATATATATTATATAATATATATATATATATATAAGGATGCCCAATATAAAATTTGGCCGAGACCGATAACGATTATTCTTTATTTTTGAAAGCCGATAACCGATATGTTGGCCGATAAATCTATATCCAAATTGTTATATACTTTTTGAGAGCCTGATTACAAAAAAAGGTTTCATCATTAAAAGCCACATCCCAAACACTTCAACATAAGCAGTCTAGTTTGAACGGTGTATGTTTTAAAATAATTTTACTCTCCCATTACCAGATTTAGTCATAAAAAAGTCTTACAAATAATTAAAATAATGCATAAATAATGCAAACATGTCACTGGACATCATTACACGTGTAGAGAATCAAAATGAATGCGCCACAGATAGCCTCTGCACGGACAATAATTAATTGATTTTAATTTAAACCATATTGTTGATGAAAATATAAGAGAAAAATACAAGTGGTTGTTGTTATTAATAATGCATCAGTGATTTTGAAAAAGTAACAAATTAATACCACTGTTTTAAATAGCAGCCATTGAGCTGCACGTGCTAAAGCTGAAGAGCTGAATGAACACGGTAAACTAAAACGTTTTGCTGGCAGCTTATTTAACTCAAAAATGCATCCTGAGATTAATATTAATAAAACAAACATAATATTACAATTTATATATTTACAAAATGATGCAGTTATTGCGTGCAATAGTCAGAATGTGTGATCCTGTTGTAGATGCGCTCTTCCCATAACAACTCGCTGAAACACAGCAACTAAACCCAAATAATTCACAACATTTTATTATAATAATTTTCTCATTAGAATGTTACATACACGACATTCCCAATCATAGTTAATGTTGTGCACTGCTGATTGAGCTGCGTGCACTGAGCTAAAGACGATCACCGGTAAACTAAAGCGCTCTTTTAACTTAACCAAACGCATTCTATATGGAGTATAAAGCAGATATACTCATAACACAAGCATTACACGTAAATTGCTGAAAAAAAAAAAAGAGATCGAAAGCGGTCCAAACGACCCGCGCATCGTGAATTGTCCCTCTTAAGGAAATAATGCATTATTATCGGCTTTAAATCTCGGCCCAATTTTCTTATCAGGCCGTTCCCGATACAGAAAAAAGTGAGCATTTATCGGCCGATAACCGATATGGTCCCGATATCTCGTGCAATCCCTAATTATATCTATTATATCTATATTATATATATATAGTTTTTTTTTTTTTTTTAAATATTCAGTCTTGCTCGAGACGCACGCGGATCTCACTGTATTTTCCTATAATCACTTCTCGCGGGGTTTTGTTGTGAAACATAGTTTGGCGGACCGACATAGTTGTCGCAATTCTGCCTATTGTAACGCATGCAGTGTGAACCTCCTGTCGCCGATCCACGTGAATTGTGAACACAGCACGACGCTAGACTGTACCTAACCCACTCACAATATCGGAGTGTGAAAACCCCCGTGACCCACGACTTTGAAACGCACAGTGTTAACTCGGCATTAGAACCTGACAAAGACATGAGGCAAGACTACACATAATATGCTTGACTTGGATAGACATTCGGGAATCACTAACTAATCAGAGAACATAATGGAAACAGGAAAGACCAAATAATGAAACGCAGGAACAGAAACAGGGGCAAAACACGACAGTCCAGAATCCTGACATATATATATATATTAGATGTTCAGTTCGGTTAATTTTCCCGACCGACCAACAGGTAATTGTTATCGCGAACCTTAACCGTTAACTGATAGATTAAATAAGAAATAGAATTAAATAAAAATATAAGGATGAGTCGTCTGTGATCCATTAAACACTACAAAAAAACGTTTTCACAGGTTGTTTTTTTTTTTTTTTAAGTGCAAACATCACATACAGAACAACGGAGCAACAACTCAACCTGTCCAATTATCACCCATAACCTGCAGCCTCTGTAGAACAGATAATAAAAATAAAATAAATAAAAATAATAATAAATACATATCCTACACTAAATATATTTCCATTAAATAATTAACATTAAGATGACAAAACGAAAACACAATGAATCCTATGCACCTTAAAGAACCAGCAGAGTCTTTTTTTCGTCAGACATAAAAATAAATAGCAGGCCTACCTCAGTGCACAATGTGTCTAGTTTTTATTTAACTGTTTTGTAATGCCGCTCCTGCTGAATTTCTGACCATTACCGTCCGCTCCCGCAATGTGTGTGTTCCGCTCCCGCGATTTTTGTGAACGCTCTCGCAAACATTCTTATATTGTTTATAATTTTCGCGCTATCAATAGGCGGGTATTGAAATCGCTTTTGAATTCTTGCTCGCTGTTCACTTTCATGCACACTACTGTGTTAAGGAGCACATCTAATCTTACAAGATCAGATATTTGTCAGTGAGTTCAGGATCTGCTGAGCAGCAAATACTCCAGCATGGTCTGTCAGTCATCTATCCTACTCTCGACCTGTGATCAGTCAAGCTCGTGTTGGATGCAGGGTTGCAAAGTCTTTTGCAAAGACTTTTTCTCATGCCCTGGTTTGATTTTTCCCCGTGGGTAAACAAATATGTATAGCATGCTTTTCTTTCACCATGCAGCAAACTTACTTGAAATACCTTTAAACCGTTTAAAATGATAGCATTAATCTGTCAATTTTTTTTTACGTTCGGTTACCGGTCACCGGTTTTAATCTAACATCCCTATATATAGATATCTATATATATTCTTTATATTACATAAATTGTACTTGTATTATTTGGGGGTTGTAACTTTATTTCCACAAAAGTAGTCTCTTATTGCTCACCTGGGCTGTATTTATTTGATCAAAAATAGTAAAAACAGTAACATTGTAAAATACAATTTAAAAGAACTGTTCTATGTTAATATATTTTAAAATGTAATTTATTCATGTGATGGCAACTTATTTCAGATCATACTCTCCTTCAGTGTCACATGATCCTTCAGAAATCATTCTAATACGTTGATTAGGTGCACAAAAATATTTCATATTATTATCAATGTTTAAAAGATTTGTGTTACCAAATATTTTTGTGGAAACTGTGATTCTTTTTTTTTTCTCTCAGGATTGTCTGATGAATACAATGTTCAAAAGAAGAGCATTTCCTGTATTTGAAATGGAAATATTTTGTATCATCACAAATTATTTTACTGTCACTTGTAATCCCTTTATTGTATTTTTACTGGATGAAAGTAATAATTTCTTACAAAAATCTTAAAGGTAGTGTATATACAATCTGTAAAGTTGTTTAAATCACCCTTCTGATGTGGACAATTTTTGTTCTTTTAATATACTATATACCAGGAAGGTAAAAATATCAAAATATTGGTGCAATCTGACTGTATGTATCACAACTTGCAATATGATTGTTATATACTTCAACTCTAGCAAGTCAAATAAAACTATTACTACTAATTTGCTGTATAATATGCTTTTTGAATACTACAAAGTTGGGATTAAGGATACTGTATACTATATTTGGACGTGATTCCACTGGACTTCCATTGTAAGTGCACGACAGTAAAAGCGTGGCGTGTGTTTGAAATAATTTTTTGTAGTAATCTTTTACCAGAATATGAGACAGATTTTAAATTTAGATGAGCGAGGTGTCATTTTACAAGAGCGTTCATTTTGTGCTAAATAGTAGATTATCGTGTTTGCTGAACCGTCAAACTTGCAGACTCTCGAACCCTGAAAGTGGACCAACATCTGCTGTAAAATACCTGTAGCTGAAAGACACCCCCTGAGGGCGAGCGCTCAAACACAACGCACACACAACAGCCAAGCACCTGGCTTCAGGCTTCTGCTGTGGTTTGTCTGAGAAGACCTCCATCTCTGTAGCTGTAGGCGAAGCCGGAGGAGGCAACCATGAGATCGAAGCAGGAAAATCGAACACACCAAAAGGCAGGTCAATTTATTTACTACAGACGCTATATATTATAATATATATTACAATATTATAGTATTATATTATATACAGTGGGTACGGAAAGTATTCAGCCCCCCTTAATTTTTTCACTCTTTGTTATAATGCAGCCATTTGCTAAAACCATTTAAGTAAATTTTTTCCTCATTAATGTACACACAGCACACCATATTGACAGTAAAACACAGAATTGTTGACATTTTTGATTTATTAAAAAAGAAAAACTGAAAGATCACATGGTCCTAAGTATTCAGAACATTTGCTCAGTATTTAGTAGAAGCAACCTTTTGATCTAAAACAGCCATGAGTCTTTTAGGGAAAGATGAAACAAGTTTTTCACACCTGGATTTGGATATCCTCTGCCATTCCTCCCTGCAGATCCTCTCCAGTTCTGTCAGGTTGGATGGTAACGTTGGTGGACAGCCATTTTTAGGTCTCTCCAGAGCTGCTCAATTGGGTTTAAGTCAGGGCTATGGCTGGGCCATTCAAGAACAGTCAAAGAGTTGTTGTGAAGCCACTCCTTCGATATTTTAGCTGTGAGCTTAGGGTCATTGTCTTGATGGAAGGTAAACCTTCTGCCCAGTCTGAGGTCCTGAGCACTCTGGAAAAGGTTTTCGTCCAGGATATCCCTGTACTTGGCCGCATTTATCTTTTCCTCGATTGCAACCAGTCGTCCTGTCTTTGCAGCTGAAAAACACCCCCACAGCAAGATGCTGCCACCACCATGCTTCACTGTTGGGACTGTATTGGACAGGTGAATAGCAGTGCTTGGTTTTCTCCACACATACCGCTTAGTATTAAGGCCAAAAAGTTCGATCTTGGTCTCATCAGACCAGAGAATCTGATTTCTCACTATCTTGGAGTCCTTCAGGTGTTTTTTAGCAATATCCATGCGGGCTTTCATGTGTCTTGTTCTGAGGAGAGGCTTCCGTCGGGCCACCCTGCCATAAAGCCCCGACTGGTGGAGGCTGCAGTGATGGCTGACTTTCTACAACATTCTCCCATCTCCCGACTGCATCTCTAGAGCTCAGCCACAGTGATCTTTGGGTTCTTCCTTACCTCTCTCACCAAGGCTCTTCTCCCCCGAAAGCTCAGTTTGGCCGGACGGCCAGCTCTAGGAAGGTTCTGGTCATCCCAAACGTCTTCCAATTAAGGATTATGGAGGCCACTGTGCTATTAGGAACCTTAAGTGCAGCAGAAATTTTTTTGTAACCTTGGCCGGATCTGTGCCTTGCCACAATTCTGTCTCATTTGCTTGCCATGCACTGTGAGCTGTAAGCCCCCGCTTATATAGACAGGTGTGTGGCGTTCCTAATCAAGTCCAATCAGTATAATCAAACACAGTTGGACTCAGATGAAGGTGTAGAACCATCTCAAGGTTGATCAGTAGAAATGGACAGCACCTGAGTTAAATCTATGAGTGTCACAGCAAAGTGTCTGAATACTCAGGACCATGTGATATTTAAATTTTTCTTTTTTAATAAATCTGCAAAAATGTCAACAATTCTGTGTTTTTCTGTCCAAATGGGGTTGCTGTGTGTACAATAATGAGGAAAAAAAAAATAACTTAAATTATTTTATCAAATGGCTGCAATATAACAAAAAGTAAAAAATTTAAGGGGGTCTGAATACTTACCGTACCCACTGTATATATATATACACTGTATATATATATATATATATATGATATATCTATATATAAGATATATTAGTGTGTCAATCGGATTAAAAAAATACTAATTAATCACACAATTTTCTGAAATTCAATCGCGCAAATCACACTTAATCCCCCTATCATTAAAAGTTTTGTTTAAAGAGACTTTATATTGCAATATTTCACTTAAATCTTCAATTAATGTACAAACACATAAAGACGTATATTTTTTATAGGTGTTTAATGCATCTTTGTTATGACTAAGGCAAGTATCACGTTACCAATACTACGATGTTCTATAAAAATAGTTCTCCCCCTAATATGTAACACCATTGACTTAGCCATCAAATCACACTATAATGAAGAGCTATCAAAGTGCTCACTAAAAAGATTTAGACAGATGGTGAACAATATTTGAGAGAAATTTTTTTGTGTACATAGAAAAAGTCTTAGACTTTGAGTTCAGCTCATGAAAAAATGGGGGCAAAAACAAAAGGGTTGCGTTTATAATTTTGTTCAGTGTATATTACATACATGCACAGTTTTAAGGCTTTTTGGTAACATCATGACTTTTATGACCAGGACATTGCATGCACATAGTTTGTTTCATATCGCGGTTTCATATGAAATGATACAGGCTACAGCGCGCCGGCGCCTTTGTGTGTGCAATTGAAGAGCACACGCTGCAAGCACAGTACCGTTTCCGCACTCGTTTGACTTGCGCCTGACGCTGATTGAAGTGCGCGGCATCGAAACTAGTGGTCTCCGGTTGGTGGCCGTAAAGACGTTTTGTGACTGAATAAATGCACTTCTTGTCAAGAGAAAAAGTGACAGAAACAGCAGTTTTGAGTGGGGTTTAATTGTGTTAAATATTTTTAACGCATTAAACTGAAAAAAATAATCGCCTGCGTTAACGAGCTAATTTTAATTATATGTTGAGTAATTATAGGCTCTTTCAATTGGGGTTGTTTTAAGTCTTATCATAGCACTGAGACAGTGTTGGTGAAAGTATTGAACAACATCTTTTTGGCACAGGACAATGGTGAAAACACCATTCTGATTCTACTCGACCTCAGAGTGGCATTCGATATGGTGGATCATGATATACTGATTGACCGCCTGGAACACTGGGCTGTTCTTAAGGGAAATAAAGTGGTTTAAATCATATCGCGCTGGTAGATCTGTAATGTGGTGTTTTGTTTCATGTTCATGTTTTCCATGCCTTTTATTTTGTAATTGTTTCATGGTCAATGTTAGTGTCATGCTTCCCTTGCCTCATATCTCTCTGCCTTGTGTATGTGTCATGTTCTGATTGGTAGTCTTAGTCATGTGTCTTGTTCCCCATTTGTTTGTTCATGTCATGTGACCCTCCTTGTCTTCTATAAGTGGCTTCATGTTCCCATTGTGCCCTCATCGTGTTTTGAATGTATTTAACCTGCTGTTGGTGAGTCTAGTCTGCTCATGTCAAGTCTGCTAACCCTGTCTAGTCTGTTCATGTCAAGTCAAGTTTGGATTATTGTTTGGATCACTCTGTAAATAAACTAAACTTGGGTTCTCACTATGCTCGCCTTCAGTGGAATGACTCGTTACAGCATAACGACCACCACTAATGAACCAGCGATCACCTAGTTCGCCTCGATCCAAGGAATCGCCTTTGAGGATTAGGTTGGACTTTTGTGGACTTTGTACAAGGGGATTTTAATTAGACATTCGTAAATAAGGACATTTTCCGCTTATGGTTTGAGCAAATGTATATAGTTTCATGCACGCAACACTCCTCACTGGGACTCTTGAACAATTATAGCTTTGCTCTTGCAGTGAGTGGATTGCTTTTACTGGGGTGTCATGGAGGAATGACACTTTCCCCAAAGCCTGGTCAGGTCATTGCCTGCCAAGACAAGGTCTGCTTCCGTCATGCTGCCACGCACAGCCTGCACAAGTCATCGTGCTATGCCAAAACGCCTGCTCACGTCATGCAAGTATAGGACCCTGCTCACATCATTCAGATAAGTAAAGTTACTCAATGTCATTTACAAACTACCAAGCTGATCAATCATGTCTGCAAGCAAGTCACGCTATAATCATGTATGCTACCACAGGTCTCTTCCGTACGTTCTGTCAAGCCTGAGCTTGCTCACGTCATGCTGACACATCAGGAGATTCTTTACAATATGGCCGACATTGAAGAGCTTCATCGCAAGATGGCCGCCACACAAGAGTCTCTAAACAAGATGTCCGCTCTTCTAGAGTCTCGTCACGTCTCAGCTGGTCCTCCAGAATCTCGTCATGAGATGGCCGCCACGGCTGAGTCCCCGGCCGAGATGGCCGCCACGGCTGAGTCCCCGGTCAAGATGGCCGCCACGCTGGAGTCCCCGGCCAAGATGGCCGCCACGGCTGAGTCCCCGGCCAAGATGGCCGCTCACGGCGGAGTCCATGGCCAACGATGGCCGACACGGCTGAGGTACCTGGCCGAGTGGCGCAACAGCTGGGTCACCGGCCAAATGGCCGCCATGTCTGAGCCTCTCTCCACGTGCAACTATAAACCAGTTTCCCTAAGGATTTTTTTTTGGGGGGGCGGGCGGGGGGGGGGCTCTATGTAGCAAGATCCTGGGAATGCGGAGCTTGGGCCAAGACTCAAAGGACTTATTGCTAGTGTGATGGACCCACCTCTGATGTTGGTGCGAGCTGCAGGCATCCCGGTGACTTCAGCGCTCTCAAGCCACGCTGTCTTAGAGGTCATGCCATACTCTGCTGCCCTTCCTGTAATGGTGGTCACTATTTTGAGTGTGTGGGCTGCACACTGCACTCCTGAGTACTCTCCTGTCCACGAGTCTGCTCCAGAGGACTCTTCTGTCCATGAATCTGCCCCAGAGGCCTCTCCGTCCACGAGTCCAATCCATGAGGCTCTCCTATACAAGAGTCGCTCCAGGGCTTTCCTGTTGCTCCAGAAGTGGTAGCATCCGTGCAGATCTCCTGAGGTGGGGGTCCATTCCGAAACACTGCCTGCCCTGTCTGGCCACAAGCCATTCATGAACTCGCTTGTCTGTCCTGTCACGGCCACGGGGCCATTCATGAATCACTTGTCCTGTTCGACCAACAGAGGCCATTCCATGAATCGCTGTCGGTCCTGCCACAGCAAAGGAGGCCCGTTCATGAACCACAATCTGTTCTGCCATGGCAAGGAAGCGTTAACAAACTCACTGTTGCCTGTCATGACCAAGGGAGGCGTCATGAATTCAATGCTCGTATGTTACGGCCATGGAGGCCGTCCATGAATTCACTGCCTGTCCTGTTACGGCATGGCGCCGTATGAACTCAGTCTGTCTTGCCACGGACAAGGAGGCCGTCAGAAACTCACTGTCTGCCTGTCACGGCCAAGGATAGGCGTTCATGAACTCATGTCTGTCTGTCACGGCCAAGGACGGCCGTCATTGAACTCACATGTCCTGTCCTGTCAGGCCAAAAGGAGGCGTTGCATGAACTCCTCGCTGGTTCAGTCACGGCATGTGGTCTGTCCATGTATCTGCACCGCCACTGGATTCCTGTTCTGCCCGTCATCAAACGCGCAGCCCTGTTCTGCCTGATCCACATGGGGCCCACGATATGCGTCCGACATGGGCCCCCTCAGATCTGCCTGAATACCGCATGGATCCGTTCTGCCTGCGGCTCCGCCATGGCTCCCCTCTCTGCCTGTTTCTCTTCACGGGCCTGGCCCTCCATCCCGGCCCCCTGGACCACCTCCAGTCCTCCACCCCCTGGACGTTGTGTTGGTTGGGGTGGATGTTACATTAAGGCGTCAGGAGCCGCCCTTAGAGGGGGGATATGTAATGTGGTGTTTTGCTTCATGTTCATGTTTTCCATGTCTTTTATTTTGTAATCGTTGATGGCTCAATGTAGTGTTTCATGCTTCCTTGCATATGTCTCTTGCCTTGTGTAGTGTATGTCTGATGTAGTTAGTCTATGTGTCTTGTTTCCCAGTGGTTTGTTAGTCATGTGAACATCCTGTTTCCTATAAGTAGCCTCATGTTCCCATTGTGCCCTCGTCGTGTATTTAAGTATTTAACCGTGTTGGTTGATCTAGTCGTTGTGTAAGTCTGCTCATGCTCGTATGTTCAAGTCAAAGTCTGTGTATTGGTCTTGTCTTGGCCATCTGAAATAAACTCACTTGGGTTCTCACTACGTCACACTTCAGGGGATGACTCTTACCAAGACCTCCTATCTGCCTGGGGAAAGAAAAATTACCAGATTGTCTCTTCTGGGGGTACCTCTGGGTGGATTCTGAACCAATATGATTCCCTATCTGTTACCCCGTAGGCTATGGCGTTATTTACGTCAAATGTCGAGAGCCGACGTGTTGTAACGGGAAAGTACATTTGCTATGATGCAGCGAGCACGAATCTTCCGCTCTCACGCGGATTTCTTGCTCTGCACTTAAAAGTGTCTTTAGAATAAAAGTATTCTAACTATATAAACGTGGACTATAACGTATTAGGGGTGCACTGATACCACTTTTTCCAGTACTCGCCGATATGATACTTTTATTTTTGGTACTTGTCGATACAGAGTACCGATACCAATATTGTTATTGCATTTGTAAATTTTTTAAATAATGGGTACAGAAACCAAAAGAGTATGTAAAATGTTAGTTGGTTAACTTCATTTATCAAATAGATACAGTCAAACCTAAATTTTATTCAGACATCTTCAACATTTCTCACATTATCACAGTTTATAGTTTATAAAATGGTAATAAAATATGACAAGGACTCATATTTTAAACTGTGTCAGAACAAATTCAGCTTGATAATGTTCGATAACTTTGATAGAAAGGTATGTAAAAATACAATCAACCAAAAATAGACAAACTGTTAGTAGACAGTATTTACACAATCAATACTTTGTGGGCAAACCCTAGCCTAATGACAGCCTGTAGTCCTGGGGCAGCTGTCACCCCCTCATGCAAACCTCAACTTCATGCTTTTTTCCCAGATCGTCTTATGAATAATTTGGTCCCAAAGTGTATCAATTTTACTGGTAGTCCAATGTATGAAGAATTTTTGGGTATAATTTATCACAGTTTACTTTTTATTTTGCTGTCCTCACTTACATAAATGAATTTTAGTGTCCTGCACCCACTAGTAAAAATTATATCTTGTGTCTGAATAATTTTTGGTTTTACTGTATATCCTTTGGTTATTTTCACTTAATTATGCCCATTAAAATTTATTTTTTAAGTTTTTGTTACTTTCACTTTTTTTTTGCTCTTTGGTACATCATCTTTAATTTAATAGCCTTAGAGCTGCTCCATTGCAGCGGATTTGTACTGTAATCACACGATTTGCTGTAAAAATGCAGGGAACAACTAGCTATAAATCTCCTAACTGTGATATTTCAGAAATAGAAGTCGCGTTTTTTCTTCTGAAACGTGCTGCGATTTATTTTCCAAAGCCACTCATATAATGCAGAAACAATCAAGCAAGCAAAACGCGCGCAACGCGTGCACTTATTTGTACTGATGCAGAATGAGAGGGACAAGTATAGCGCATTTCACACAGGCTGCTAGATTCATTTTCACCAGAAAGTCGTGTATGCCTAAAGTTAAAAATAAATAATGTTTATAGTGAATGCCCATATAAACAGTCTTATTTTTATGATTTAATTTGAATCCAAATGATGCGTACGTGTGCTAAGTAAGTGAACATCAAAGATCACACAACAGAAATGCACGCTCTCTCTCTCTCTCTCTGTATCTCTCCCTAACGTTAAAGTAGTAAACTTGGAATTGTTTACTTACGTGTTTTTGACACACCCACGGAACAAAACTTTCCATGATGTCTGTGAGAAAGATATGTTCACTCGACAAGCTCGCGCATCTGCGCAGCCGCGCGCTCAATCCATTCAGCGTGCTTTGTTTATCAGCTCGCGGACATCAGCTATACAGTCGTTAATACTGAATGTTTAACATTATTTTCATTGCATACATATACTTCGTAGTAGCCATCCTTAACTCATCTCTGTGGCTGTTGTCAGTTGTCGGTGTGTCTTGTCTGAATATGGCATTTATCCACAGTGTGTGGTTATCGGCCGTTGGTTATGGGGCATTTTCAGAGTAAAGGAGCTAGGGGGTCTCGATACGATACCAGTTAGCGTATTGGTATCACTACTTCTAACTAAATTTATATTAATAGTAATTTTTCATATTAAGGTTTATATATACTAGATTCATATTTTAATATTCTCTATATAATATGTGGTTGTGTGTGTGATAAATCAACAAAAAAAGTATAACAACGAATGAGTAACTAAGTGAGTATGGACAGCTTTGTAGTATATTCATCTAGTAGAAGGCACCAACTTGTCTTCACAGTACTTAGTGAAAAAAAACTAAACATAATCTACAAAAATAAATGTACAAAAGTGCTGAAATTATTTTTGTATGACTAAAACTAAAAACTAAAGGGATAGTAAAAAGTAAATAAATAAATACCATTTTCAAACCACAATAAATGTGTTGCGTGAACGTAATGACGTGAGACTGTGTATCGTCCCTCAGGCTGCTGTTTACAGTTTAAGCTACTGCTTAATACGGAGCGCCTGGAGCTGAATCAGCAATTGTGAACGGCTCACAGTCAACGTGAGAAAGTGTGTGTGTGCAAATGCCGTTAAAAATGCATCTTTATGCCTTTGGAGCACATCCTTAAGGCACACATAAATAAAACACTCCCACACGAACCTGCATGTCCACTGGCTTTCTGACACTGCAAAATGCTATTCTCACTGCAACATTTTTCACTAATTGTCTCGCGCCTGTTCAGCATGACATTAATTAATTCAGGGCCTTTTCTCTCGGTCCCAGGCGCTACAAGGGTCAACTCGGCAAAGAAACGATGACGGAGAGGAACTGAGGACAAGAAACGAGGGAACAAGGCATGAAAAAAAAGCAACGAACAACAAAGGTAGCAAAAAAGCACCCGGAACCTGCCGTGGGACTGGGTTTTAATTTGGCATTAACGCTACAAACTTTTTCTAATTGACCTTGTGCATTAGGAGCACGTGGCTCCGGCATTAAGCGCATTAATTAGCGTGGGGACGTCTCTCTGCAGCGTTCTGTCAAAGCAGACACGGAAAGAAAACAAATCCAGCCAGCTTTTCTGTTCAATCTCTGCCGTGGCAAGAGAAGCCATGTTGCTGAAAGCTGAGATCAGCTGGCACAAAGCCCAGCTCGCAAGCGGACTCATTCAGGCTGGGCTGGGAGGAACGGGCGTTTATTCCTCAAAAGAGCAATAAAGCCATTACAGCGAGCAGGGAAAAGAAACATCGCTCATGCATGGCTGCTGAAACATCAGTCAATAGAGCAGGTTTTCTATTGAGCATGTTTATATGTACACTCATGCAGCCAGGCTTTGGACTAGCAGTATGAAGCTGGTTTACACAGCAGTTTAGAATCGTCACCTTTGACAGAAAGAATGATATGTAAAACAATCAAGCACAATTTGATTCCTTACAAAAGCAAAGTGGACAGCAAAGGATATCTTCTTGATTTGAGTGTAAATGTCAAAAAATAAAAAATAAACTCTTTTTAATGGGATAGTTTACACAAAATATACAATTTACTCAGCCTCATGTTGTTCCAAAAAGTATGAGTTTCTTTGTTCTGTGAAACACAAAAGAAGATATTTTAAAAAATGTTGGTAGCCAAACAGTTTTGGTGACCACTGAAAAAAAACAAACACACCAAACCTCCCACAGATTCTTTTTTGTTCCACAGAAGAAATACAGTCAAACAAAATAAAGTCAAACAGGTTTGGAACAACATTAAATGATGGTAAATTATGACATAATTTTCATTTTTGTGTGAAGTATCCCTTTAAATATTTCAAGACTTTCAATTAGCCACACATGATTTATCAGTACATATTAGATATTTTATTATTATTATTTGGGTATCAGTAAATATTACATATTAAATCGTGCATGCTCGTTTTCCCAATTGTTTAATATAGTTATTATTTAACATTTGGAAATTAATTTATCTTTTAATTTGGATTTTCTATTGTATTTAAATATTCTAATTTTTTTGTGTTTTAGTGCTTTCTTACGTTTATTTAGACAAAACAGTACAGAATTTTAATATTAGCCATAACCTGAAAATAACTATTGACTGATCGCTCAAAATTGTAATATGGTGCACGCCTACTTTTGAAGATTTGTACATATACATTGTCAGAAACCAAATTGTTTTTACCGGAAATGTTTTGAGAAAAAAGTCCAAGCTGGTTTTCTAGGTCAAGTTTTAATACTGCTAGAAAAGTTCTGTATTTTTGCTTTTCTAAGAGAGAAGGAGAGGGGAAAAAAATCTACATGTAAATGACAAAAGGAATGAGAAATGTTTAATTTTACTATCTATACCTTCTGTCATATATTATTATATAAGGCATATGACCTTTAATGTCTTTTAAACTATAATTACATTTAGAAAAAATACATCAAAAGGCGATTATGCAAGATTTCTAATCAGGCACTGAATAGATTACCTGCACCCTAACTGCCAAAAATTGCATCAAACCAGCATATTAGACCGTTCCCTGATGCTTTGAGAAGGCTCTTGCCATTTTTGTGTGAAATATGCATCAGACGATCTGCGAACAGTTCGTAGGCGAGTCGTCTGAAGCTGAGACAGCCGCTTAGTCAGACTCCATCGGTGTTAGCTTCATCACCCAGTAATTCCCACACAAATTTCGCTAGCCTCTCACAAACAACAAACAAACCAAAGCAAAAGACTTAACCAAAACTCTCTGATTTCAGCCTCATAGAAAACAACCCTCTTTTTTCCTTGAAGTGACGTTTTAATGAGTCCAATTTAAAGTTCAAGGAAACTGCTTGCGTTTTATCATTCTTTACAGCACGTGTAAGTAAAAGGCAATACAATATGTCTAGATTATAGTTCCAACATTGTGCTCTCGCTCAAGTACGTTATTAAAAGCGTGAGACTGCACTTCATACGCCGTAATTGAAAATGGAAATTAATTCTAAAGGAAATAAGCTACATGAGTTTGCATATTCATGTAATGGTGGGTGTGAAGTCGGGGAGGGCAAAGAACATCATGGCCTTTTTTGATTAACTTTGGTTCAAGGAATATCAAATATCTCACAACACAAGCACTTTACAAAGTGAGTCACATCCACAGGCAAAACGTTTAGCCTTGCAGGAAATTCTTCGTCTGTAATGTTAATTAAAATCCTGATCTGCATTCATTCGGCCATAAAGAGGGATGGAAGATAAGCTAAATTAAATCTGCAGCTATCAGATGAAGCAGACAGAGAGAGATAGAGAAATACTAAGTCAAAAAGGCCGTTCACACCAACAGCGATTACATCGTTCGAGGTCACTGTACTGTATCGCAATGTGAACTACATTGTCTGCACTCCCATTGGTAGGCGCTGCATTATGTCACTGCATGTTTGCATAAAGCTGAACTCCGCTCAACGGGTCGCATTGCTAACAGTCTCATTTCGACTCAAATCTCAGAATGAAAGGCTTCTGGTTGCTTCATCAATGTGACGGGGCTATCAAAACTGCCTCTAGCATAAACACTGCATTAGAACAAAATGGGCTTCAAAGAGCCTTGACCTGACAATAGACATGCTGTTTGACTCTATGCATGCAAAGTGTTGCCGCTGCCATTTTGGTGAAGTTCTGAACTAAAACAAAGTCTAATGCGACTCAAATCAAAAAGCATTTTGTAATTTACAGCACTCACCAGCAGAGCAAGAAACCAAGTTCATGAACAGAAAGCACTTTAATTACTGCAGAATGAATGAAATGGCACAAACCGTTTAGCAGCCAACTGCTTGTTATTTATGATGGTTGGTTGCATGGTGAGAACGCTTGCAGCAAAATGCGATGCGATTTAAACTGTAACCTGTCTACAATCTTTTATTCATCTCTCATGTGACAATGGGTGGATACTGAAATCCTGCTTTCTTACTGTTATCAAAGATATATGGCAACCAATAGAAAAACCCATTGACTTGGTGAAAGCTTAATGTTTGTTAGTTTTTATAGCACCATTAATGCAACCACTGTTGCCCAAAGTGCTTCACAATCACTAATACAAACGCATAAAAAAAACATAAAACCACAAAATATAAAAGACATGCAGAGAGCGACACACAGAGTCATAGCCAAAGTAACCAATCAAAACACCTCATCATGTAGATGCCCAAAAAGTCTCTAAAGGATGTGCCTTTAACAAAGCCTTACATTTAGTGACTTACTGACCTTACAGAAAGAGGGAGATTATTCCAATGTTTGGGTCCAACACAAGAAAAAGCTCTGTCACCCTTTTGTTTGTATTTAGTTCTTACAACACAAAGAAGATTTAGATTTTTCGATCTCAAAGATCTGGAAGGATTGTAAAATGCCAACAAACTCGAAAGATAAAAAGGGACAAAATCATGTAGCCCCTTAAAAACAAGTAATATGATCTCATAGCTAATTCTGTACATAACCGGCAATCATTTCAGTGATTTTAAAAGCGGTGTAACTGACTCAAATTTCTTGGCTGACTTGAGCATTCTGGCAGCAGCATTCTGTACTTTTTGAAGATGTGCATATGCTCTGTTATCAATTCCAAAATAAAGAGAGTTACAATAATCCATTTGTGAGAAAACAACCACCATGATCACTTTCTCAAAATTAGCAGTCGATAAAAAAAAGTTTAGTTTTAGCTAAAAGACAAAGATAAAAAAAACTTGACCTGATGACATTTATTCGTTTGTCCATTTTTAGGTCTGAATCCAGAACAAAACCCTACATTTTTTACACTAGTTGAGATTGAACCAGACAGAGGGGTAGAGTTTAAGCATTGGGACACTTCCTGATTTCTAGGGCCAAGCACAATCTCCTCTTTTTTTTGATCATTTAGTTTAAAAAAAAAATTTGCTGCCATCCAGGCATTGATGTCCTATAAACAGGCCAATAAATTATCAATAATAAGATAGATCTGAGTGTTGTCCGCATAACTGTGGAAGGATACATTATATTTACCTTATCCATATGAAAACATGGATCCTAAAGGTAACATATAAAGGGAAATAATATTGGTGCAAGAATCGAACCCTGAGGTACCTCCCAAGGAAGCAAACTGGATGAATTTTCTTTCCCAGTGCAGACAAAGAAGGATCTACCAGTGAGATATGATTTAAACCACTTTATTTCCCTTAAGAACAGCCCAGTGTTCCAGGCGGTCAATCAGTATATCATGATCCACCATATCGAACGCCACTCTGAGGTCGAGTAGGAATCGATGGTACTTGAACCCATTCGTCCAGTGCCAAAAAGATTCAATACTTTCACCAACACTGTCTCAGTGCTATGATATATATATATATATATACACACACACACACACATCAAACCATATTTAGTTAAAATTTGTTGGCTAAAATGTTTATTTGCACTGTCTTGGATTGATTTTTTACAATATAATTCAATGAGATTAATATATTTTATGTGCGGCTTCAGCATCCAAATTGTTTTGGGAGCCATTCTTTTCGTACTGCTAACACTCCAGTGGAATAACACTGAAATCGTTTTTTTATTTATTTGTTTATTTTCATCCTTGCAACTATACGGAAAGTTTATTGTGAACTGAATTGTGCCATTCTGTGTTCTTTTATTGAAAAATGCTTAAAAAACAGCAGAACATGTGTTTTTGAGTGTCTCTTATGTAAGTTGATCCTTGAATACAATGTTTATTTTTTCCACTCTCTTCCTTTTATCTATTCACAAGCCTTTCAGCAACATGGTTGTGTTTTATGAGATTTAACAGTAATCAAAAATGGAGAAGAGGTGTGGTATCTAGACTATCTATCATATATCTATCATCTATCTATCTATAAATCCCATCCATCCATCATTCTATGGCTATCTGTCTATCCATCCATATATCCATGAAATGTGCGTGTGATTGTGTTTGTGTGTTTCTGACTCACTCTCATTACCTCAGTCTGTTGCTCATGAGAGACAGGGCCTGTCATCATACGCACACAGGTCAAAGGTCATGGTGGTGACAGTGCCCTTTAAGAGACCACTAATCTGTGTCAATTTTCCACACAACAGCGTCAAAGTGTGTGTGTGGAGAGAGTGACGGAGATGAGAGAGATGCGAGAGGAGATATGAGACCAGGCATGAGACGTAGGAGAGAGAGAGAGCGAAACAGCCTTAGAGTGCATTAGATTGCATCATTCTTGTTGTGAAAGTGCAAGTAGTATATGTGTGGTGTGTGTGTGGATCCACTCTTGTGGTATTTTCCTCACCTTACCCACGTTTCGTGACAGGAGGTATGAGGTGTGACCAGATCAGAGGGAAAATGTGGGTTCATCTCACAGGCAGAGAGCAGGTTATTGCGAGTGTGCGTGATCAGATGTTGAGGTAGGCCTCATACCTGTCCTGACTTAAAATCCCTGTTTTGTGAGAATATTTCTAGCTCAGCCCTAGATGCTCTGTCAATGTCTGCCACGCAAAATGCATGTCAGTTAAGTCGACTTCATTTGTTCCAATACATGCCCGATGAAAACACCAGCGTAAACACCATCTCCAAATCTTAAAACTCACTCCACTTATTGTCAGAGAGTAAAAACAATTCGTTGTAGTGTGCTTGTTTAATAGAATCGCACAAAGAACAAAAACAAGGGGATCAGCAAATAGCCCATATAAATCCACACACCACCACAATAAAGCAATAGGTATCTTTTTTGCTACAAAACAAACATGTCATTATATCTGAAAAGTAAGCAGTAGTTCTCTGAATTTCCCATCTGGCTTTTACTCCCACTAAAAGATGTGTGAGGATCCTTAAACACAGTTTTCAGGAGAAAATATCTAGCAATGTTCAATGACGTACAACTAATTATTTGAGTCTTAGTGTCTGGAAGCCTAAACATTACGGAAAAAATGGAAGAGTAAAAAAATAACGCACCCTAATCACTAGTGATTAAAAACGTAACAAAAAAATTTAATGGACCAAAAAGGTTCACATATCTTGGAAATACTAGAAAATAGAAAAAATACAAAACAACACGGAAAAAAAAACAAATCCAACACTTAGTACAGTATACGTTAACTAAAATTACACGCACATCTAACTAAACAACGTATGTCATATGTAGCAAAACCATGGTAATTATCAATAAAGGGAGGTGTCGGAATGAAGAGCCTCACACATAATAAATGGCAGTGATTACTGCATATTGTACTCAGAGTGTGTGAAGTGTGTAGCGGAACGCACATTCCAGTTTGTACACGTAGTTTTGTGAAACAAGGACCTGACAGAAACCTGAATAGCCCTCAGCAGGCAGTTTGCCATCGGACTAACGCCACAGCTCTTCACAACTCACTGGCCGACGCACAAGCATCTCATAACTTAAACAGTAGCACTAACGCGTCACACTGTGTGTATAAAAGTCTTCTTGAATGACTGAATCCGCGGGACACGATCACAACAATGCCTCTGTCTGTATTTCCCATTGCTTTTGAGATGGGGTTGATGGACAGGACTGTGAGAGATGAGATTAGTGGTTCTAAAGGCCTACACTGGCCAGAGTTTAGATTTCGGCGGGTGAACGAACGCAGTGCTTGGCCAGCATGTCTCGTCATAGAGTGCTCGACATGACTCTCTCCCTCCAAATGAATCCCCAGTGCATTCGGTTTCTCTCAGCGATCTCGTCGAAGGCTTATACCACTCTATATATCTATCTATCTGAGCTGTAATTTAGTTTATTATTATTATTAGGGCTGAAACGATTCCTCGAATACCTTGAGTAACTCAAATAAAAAAAATAATTGAGTCAAATGATTTGCCTCGAGGCTTCGTTTAGTCCATGTACTGTAACTACACACGGAACACCGTGTTTCCCCACGGACCATTATTACTGACGCACAACCCGATAAACGCTGGACCAGACCATAGATGTATAAAAACAGGGACCAGACTTAAAAAAAAAAAGTGCTGGACATATTTAAGACCGTAAATCAATATGGTGGCTAGTTATAATGTCCCTAAATTAGCTATGTTTTGTGAAAGACTAAACGCCATTGTGCATAAAAATACCACAGAAAGAAAGAAGTTAGTCAATATCACACGAAGAGAGCCAGTTTTCGCCTCTAAAATCAGCATGATTACAAATCTGATTTTATCTAACAGTTCAATAAACAAGAAGGTAATATTATGAGACTTACGTTTTAGACACTATATTGCCTGTTTTTGCTTTATTTTGCCAACAAAAATAATTCCAAACACAGCCACAGCGCTGTTTTGCGTCTCTGTGCAACATGACGGCGTTTCGTTCCTGAATGAATCAACCGTTTAAATGATTCGGTTCAATCGCAATGACTCACTTCTTAACAGTGACTTGCTGCCACCTGCTGGCGGTTTAATTTCACATTTAAAGTATATTTTCGTTTTTTAAAATAATTTTAACTATCAGTATTCAATGTTTTATGTTTAAAATAACAAAAATATTATTTATGCATTTGTAACTGCAGGTTAAATGCATTCATGTCCCTCTGTGTGGGAAATTCATCCCATGCAGCTTCTGTGTTTCCTCTGCATTGCAAAGATGAATTTTGATACTGATATCATTTGTTTGGTAACAGCCAAATGTCTTTTATTCTAATTGACTGATTAAATTTAAGAATTTGACTCAAAAGATAATGCCTGCTTATAGAAAAATGGCTTTATAAAGGAAAAATGGCCATAAAATGTAAAAATCTATTTAAACTTGTTGGAACAAATTAATTTCTATTACTGCTGTGAACTGACCCGCTCACAGAATATGAAGGATATCCCCACACATAAAACCGGATTTTACACAACACACACACATAGTACGTAGAAAAGGGACATTTAAGAGGGTTTTCTCCAGATAACTCTAATTTCCTGTTGCAGAAAAATGGTGTTTAAAAATTGTTGTATGGTTCTCTTGTTCTTGTTCCAAGTTTACCTCCTTCCTCTTCCACTGATTTTTGCCTCTCACAACAAGACACGCGCAAAGCCTTCAAGAAGTAGAGACAGTGACAAGGTTATATGGTCGGTTTGAGCTTAGTTAGGCTGAACTTGAAGGTACGTTGGGATGACATAAATGCACGGTTGTAGGCCCACGCGCACTTATTATTTTTATTGACTATTATATTGATTTATGCGCCTTGAGTTTCGTGGTAGTGTTTACCTTTTTTAAAAGTAATGTGCATGAATATAGATTTAGTAATATTTAAATATATATATTTGTTTTTTTTTGTTTATGATAGATTTGTATGTGCAATTATGAAGGCATATTTGGCAATTTAATACATAAAGGGGTTAGTTTTCACGGTTTTAATGTATGCAAATTTCAGCCATAACATTACATTTTTCTAAAAAGAAACAAATTAGTTGTTTATTTTAAGAGATCTATCTTATTTTCTCTTGTATATTTAGTATTGTTCTTTAATAAAGAAAAATTACTTCTTATCTGATTACTCGATTAATCGATGGAATAATTGGTAGAATACTCGATTACTAAAATAATCGATAGCTACAGCCCTAATTATTATTATTAATAATTTTCTTTCCACTGTTTGTTTGCTGGACTTGTTTGTTGCTAAAGATTTGATTATTAATATTAACAGAACATTAGTAGAAAATGTATTAAATAAAAAGTTTTAGTTGATAAAACATTGCTTACTAACTTAACTAAAAAAATGCTTAAAAATAAAAAAAAAACTTACTTAAAAGAATTTTGGCTACGGTTCAGCACTTACAAAGGAAATTAATGGGCTCAATTTTTGGAAGACTTGAAAGTTGAATTAAATGTGAAGCTTATTTTATAAAAAAAAAAAAAAAAACAAACACAAATTCTTCTGTTAAAACTTGTGTATTTGGGCTGTAAAGCTGAACATTTTTTACAGTTGTTTTAAGTGTTACTTAGGTGATAGTTACAAAATTGTGTAACAATAATGCAATCCCCCCCCCCCCCCCCCCCCCCGAAAACAAAATGTTATTGACATTACAACTGAATACAATATAATAAAATGTTAATGCCGAGATTTCAATATTCATAGGAGGTTCATTGTAAGTCGTAATGTCGTAGGATCATATAGTGCAAATAATGTATGTTTTAGGTGTCATCAATCCATCAGTATTGTACATTTTAATGTCTGTGCAAACGCAAGTAAATGAACGTTTTGGAGAACCACATATTACGTAAAATACATACAAATTCTCATGAGATCACGTTGGTTCTTCCAATAAAACCTCTGCCTTTACTGTATGACGACTACACTTTCATTTCCAGAAAAAAAATCTATTTTATCCTTATGCTTCACTAAAAATGGTATTCAGTTTATCCCTGAACATACAGAAACATCCCCTTCTCTTGAGCTTATAGCCTCATGCTGCAGCTAATAAACTGGATAGAGAATTATGATGCTTTATAAAACAAAACTGTCTGGCTCCATTAATGCTTGTCGAATGAGGGTTAAAATACACACAAACAAAGAAAGATACACAGAAATCAAAGATAAAAAAAATGATACGGCACATAAGAGCCGGCACATAACCATAATGGTTAGAGCATATGCTACAATGCGTTGAGCCGCCATGCTCACCTAGGGTGTCCAGATGGGACGGTCCTGTGTTTATGAACCATGACATGCATCCCAACGTACTTACTGTCAGGATGCCATTTCTCATGATAATTAGTCATGACTTTAGCTTGATTGCTATAAATATAGGTCTTTAATAGACATTTAGCAATGCAATGCATAGCCTTAAAGGGACAGTATGCTTAATTACTAATGGATTTCTGCTCTCATCATTTTCCTGAACCCTCATGCCTGTAGTTACTATTAAACGGGGTGTGTCTTATGAATGCTGCTAAAAGCTAATGATTATTTTGTGTAATTGGTGGTGAACATGAAAATGGGTTTGGTGGGTTAAACGTTCACCAAAAAAAAACACATTATTTTCCACATACTGTACATTATCCAGAGTGAGCAAAAGGACTGGCAGAATCACTCTGGACCCCTCACATCCAGCACACTCCCTCTTTGAACTGTTGCCATCTGGTCGACGCTACAGAGCTCTGAGCACCAGAACGACCAGACACAGGAACAGTTTCTTACCTCAGGCAATCCATCTCATGAACACACTTGACAATAACTGTGAACACACACTATTTATTCATCATTACACTTATTTATTCTACACCACACTCCGTCTACAGGTTCAATTGCACATAATAACCTGTACATACAAACTGTCTATGGTATATACCTGTACATACAATTGGCGATTGTATATTTTGTGGATTCCTTAGTTACTTGTGTCTATTGTTTATTTTTTATTATCTGTGTTTGGTTCTGGCACGGTCATTCTGTTACACGTGGGAGCTTATGTCATGAAAAAAACAAATCCTCGTAGGTAAAGCAATACATGGCAATTAAAAAATCATTCTGATTCTGATTCTGATTCTGATTATTGTTTCTCCTCTATGCCCCACATTTCTGAAACACGTCGATTTTTACAAAGCTCATCTTCTGAAAAAGCGAGGTGTGCTCTGATTGGCCGCTATCCCAGACTGTCATTGTGGATCAGCGCGCGAAACCGAAGAGTAACCTCAGCGCGAGTGATGGAATAAATGTCTTACACGCACACCCACCATTCCAGACCGTTTATCGTTGATAGCCGGTGCCAGGGCCAGAGAGCGACAGAGATCGATAAAACCGCAGCATGAACACACCCCATACAATACGGTATTTTCGACGGCAAGTTGTTGCATCCAGTGGGGACATATACTGATTATAATGACTTATACTGTCTTTTTACGCGTTGCGTTGCGTTGCATTGCATCGCGCCGCGTAAACATAAAACTGAGAAATGACAAACAACAAGTGCTACTCTATGCCCAAAGCTCGCAATCATCAAGGTGGCCGACGAAAAACAAGGCGGGCATACAGTGAGGGCGAACAAGCCCCGGCTTTGAGTGTTGCCTGAGGGCCGGGATTCTAGAGTGAGCTGAGGCACTGCTGGACTCCGCTTTGTCGACAGGTGAAGTTGATGTATCCATCAGGCGACCAGCACAGATCAGCTATAGGCATGACGGAGCGGATATCGTCCTCTTTTAGAAGACTAAACAAAGAAGTTTCGCTTCACAACGAAGCACACAGCATCGTCACGACATGGCTGCAGCGTCAACAAAACTACAGCGAGAATATAAGTTATGCTTTCTTTCTTTGCGTGAACATTTGGGCGGTGTTACGCAAATCTTCCCAGATCGTGACGTAGATATGTGGGGGCATGTTAGAAAGAGCCGTTTTAGGAGGGCGTGGCTGACTCTTAACTTTTATAAAGAATATCTCTTTGGATTTGAGACTTTAGTCTTTGCAACTTTACAGATCTTCTTTATGCACCAAGAGCTTGTAACACTCCAAAGAGAAAGATCAAAATCGCATCATATGACCCCTTTAAAGCCTGTTTCTGTCACAGAATAAAAAATGGTATTTGACTGTTTTATTCATAATCAGACGTGTTATTTTTCACAATATTGAGTTTATATCTTACAATTCAGTTTTTTTCTCAGAATTATGATATAAACTCAAAATCGCAAGATACAAACTTAAAATTCTGTTTATATCTCATGATTCAGTTTTAAAAATAAAAAAGGTAATTGCGACCTCTCATCTCACAATTCATTTTTTTTTCTCACAACTGTGAGTTTGTCACGAATTACTTTTCTTCTAGCTTTTATCTTGTAATTCTGCATTTATATCTCACAAATCTGAGAAAAAAAATCTGAAGAGATATACACTCAGAATAGTGAAAAAAGTCATTTTTAGATAAAAAGTTGTAATAATCTTTTTTTTTTTTATGCCATGGTGGAAAGTAGATTATTTACATTACTAACCTGTTTGACTTCCACTGAACTCAAAAGGAAATATTATAAACAAAGGGCTGGATCTAAACAGTAACGCTTTTAAGTGTTACTGTGCATAATAAAATCACTAACAATCTACCGACAATCTACAACTTCTTAATCAAGGTCATCTGGTTACCCTGTTCTCACCTGGCAATATGAATGTGGCTTCCACTTGTGCCATTTTCCTGATACCATTCAATAAAGTGACAAAATGTAGCAATTAACTGAGAATGGTTTCATAAAGAGGGCCACTCTCTTCCCAAGAACCAGCTCACTGATACGATCGATCTCTCCCATCTCTCTAGTCCTGACAATGACAGCCCACCTGACCAAAACGAGCTCCCATAATTATAAGACACTTAGAGTGGTGCTGTGAATTTTAAAAGAAGAATTTTGATGTCTGAGATGGTAAAAACCTTGCTCTCGCTGTAATTAAACTCGCCTCAACTATTAGCTTTGTCTTGCTAAGAGCTGGTCTCTCTTTAAGCGCCGCAGCTCATTAACTGCAAGGGAGGGTCGATTAATCCATAACAGTTAACGAAAGATGCTCACGCACGGCCTTCCCTTCCATTTCCTTTAATGTATGTGTCTCTAACACTTTAAATTCCTGTCATCTATCTCACTAATGCTCTAAAACACACATGCACTTAAAAGAACTCTACAATACGGTATCTACACTAAGAGGAAAAAATTCTAGTGCACACAAGTATATTAATGTCCATTGCTTTTTAGGTTAAAATTGCCTAGAACTGCTTGCGCTACAAGAATCACCCTAAACACAATAATTGTCAATAGATTCAGCATAATTAACTTAGGATTCATGCTAATACTAACATATTAACCCTCTGGGGTCTGAGGGTGTTTTATCTCTTCTGAGGGTTGTTTTTGGGGCCGGAGAAGTTTGACTTGCCCGAAATTTTGTGCTTTTTTCAGTTGCTTATAAACATTTTAATGGCTTAAATGGTACAAACCCAATTGGTCTGCATACAAATTTTAGATTTATAAGTATGTCATTATACGATTACTGGCAGTCTCAGCCTTATTTTTTTTTTGTTTTCAGCTAAAAGCCCTTAATACATTTTAAATATATGGTAAATATATGTTGTAAACTGTGCTTCTTAAGGAAAGGAAAGGAACGGAAAGGAAAGGAAAATTCAAATGCTGAAAAAAGTTAGTACAAAGATTAAAACAAAAAACTAATTAAAACTAACTCTAATACATATTAAATATAATTACAACACACACACACACACACACTACACACAAAATTTCTATATATTATATAATATATTAAATATACTATATATATATATATAATTATATATATATATAATTATATATATATATAATTATATATATATAAAAAGTGCTTATCGATGTAAATATGCTTAAACAATATTATTAAAATATTATTTATTATTAATATATTCATTTTTATAGCTATTTTATTTCTCTATATAAATAAAGTTTTAATATTAATAAAATATATGAATAATTATGTACTATATGTACAGTATTGTG
Organism: Sinocyclocheilus anophthalmus; assembly: GCA_018155175.1. Lineage (NCBI taxonomy): Eukaryota > Metazoa > Chordata > Actinopteri > Cypriniformes > Cyprinidae > Sinocyclocheilus > Sinocyclocheilus anophthalmus. The sequence goes on from JADLZN010000098.1 coordinate 119,980, forward strand.
TGCGCGTGTGTGTGTGTGTGTGTGTGTGTGTGTGTGTGTGTAGATGAAAGCAGCCATGCACCTTTTACCTTTATCATGACTGAGGGACAAAGTGATGGATGCATTTTGCCTCGAGAATGTGTGTGTGCACTGAAAATGTACTAGCTAATACACTAATACAGCATCTTCAGTGCTGAGTGATCTTTGCTGTGTGCGCACTACAAGAAACAAAGCAAGCACTGTGTTTGTGTGTTTTAAAGGAAGGGCGGCAAACTACCTCATCCTCAAACTAATTCAGGAACAATGCTCCAAAAGCGGGGCTGGAGGGAGACGCAGATCCAAAAGATTTCCTATCTTCCTAGATTTCCTAGCAAAATATCTGCACTGACAGGCCATCGCTCCATGTGGAAATGTTTGTGTGTGTGTTTGAGCCATCGAGGTGCGAGTCTGAAAATAAGCTAACGCGAGCACAATCTCTCCTCTGCTTACGTCTGTCCCAGCCTAACTAAATAAGCTCTCTCTCCCACCTCATTACCTGCACAGCCTGTGAGTGCTTCTATTGTGTATGAAGCGGAGGAGATGAAAGCAGGAGTCTAAAAGCGACACGCTTCGCTCGCACTGCTTTATTCTGTCTGCTGTTTACCCCTGAGAGAAGCGCCACCGCCATTTGAGCAGCAAGCTTTTACAGTCATATTTGGTGCTGGATTAGTTTATTTGTTTTGACTCTTCTGTCACTATCTGACTATCTCACGCACAGTTGATTCATGTTATTTTACTGCAGACTGGGGTGTGTCGAGATGTTTGTCTGAGGACGGGAGACTTGCAGATGTCAGCTAAACAAATGTCAGTTTGCCATTCTGTTGAGGTGATAAAAGAACAAGATGTTAAACGTTCCTTCAGTTTGTTTCACAAAAACCTGTTGGCTATTTACCAAACATCTCCAGATTGATTTTTTTATGCAAAGGTGTTGGTGTTGAATGTTTCCCTGGTATGTTTTCTGCAAAATGCTAGTCATTAGAATTCATTACGGCTGGTTATGTTTCAAATGGCTCTAGAATAAACACACAGACAGATGCATATAAATAAAAACAGATTTATTTTCAGGTCTGTTTACTAACAGCAAAAACACAACAAATGTATTATTTATGTTATATTTGTATTGTTGTATTAACTTCAATGAATTGGCTTGCTTTATTGATAAATAAATAAATACATAAAGAAAAAATAAAATAAATATAATAAGCAAGTAGATGGAAACTATGGTATTTAAACTATAGGCTATATATAATATATATATATATATATATATACCTATATATATATATATATATATAATATATACAGTGTATGTAATATATACACACACACAAACACCACACACAACACCCCCACCACACACACAAACACAAAATAACCAAATTAACAAAATATAAAACATACCAGAGAAAACTTTTTTGTTTTAATCTTTTTGACGTCATATAAACATTCTAACTTTACCTTGTATATAGCCATAAAGTCTCCGTATCGAAACAAACAAATTAAATAGCGATGCAAGGATTGTAGTAATACCGATTCTCTAATACATTTCTATATATGTTTCTGAACCATACACACATAATTAAAACTCAGTACTGGCAGAGGTTACTTTCCAAATGTCTCCTAGAATAAACAAATCATATAAACAGGGCAGACATGACTGAAACAACTGCATTTATGCTTTATTTAAATGAATGTCAGTGGGCCATTGATCGTACATAATATCTTAAGATGTTAGTCCTTACTGTAATTATTCTATGACGCACTCATCACCAATATTCATAACCATGCTGAATTATAGATTTAACAAATAAACATATTCACATTATTTATATAAACAACTGTATAAAGGATGTAGTTGAGTTGTAATTTCAGGTTTGTTTAAACTCGCACTGATTAACGAAGCAAAAAATTGCCAATTCAGATCTGTTTTTTAAAAAAATGGTCATTTATTGTTAGCTTTAGTGAAGTGTCTAATTAACAGAGCAGCTCAGTATGCAGGATTTTCTCTCTTTGATATTTGAAAGGAAGTCAGAATATTTAAATGTGCCAAGCTTTGGAGGTGAGTACACACACACACACACAAACACACACACACACACACACACACACACACACACACACCTGAGGCCGTGCTGACTTTGGTGACTTTGTCAAAGACTCGCAGCCTCTGGCCAAGAGGATTAAACCACATGTGCATCTCTCAAGTGATCCGACATACGAACGGACTAACAATTAAATAAGGAATAAACATGGTAATGATAACAAACAGATGGGCAAGGTCAGATACCCGGCTTTCCCAATTCCTCTTTGTTAGGAGTGTGTTCAGCATGTCAGCAGCACGTTACATAACCAAATAACAAGTTCCATATGCCACATGGCCTTTGAAGGCACAACCTGCAGTCTGGAGTTGACAAGGGCCCGTTACATAGAATGAAAACATCAAACATCCAGAAAGTCCCATCTTAAGCCAAACAACCCAGTTGTTGTCACACTAGATCAGAGTGTCATGGGTACAACAGCAATAGTGCTAGATCACAAGAGAGCTGGTACCATTCATACTGCACACACACGTTCACATGCACACAGAAAGACCTAAAAAGGGCCTAAATATAGTCCTAGAAAGATTCTCCAGGACATTTATTGCAAGAAATGATCTAAGACACTGGTTCTCAACCTTGATTACAAGGCCCACAATACTCAATATTTCCTCTGCGAGTTGCAATGATGATAAATCTGCAAAGCTAGTTTTTGACAGCACAGATCAATAATAATAAAAAAAACATTTTTTTGTGCTTTTTTTACTAGTTTTAAATTTAATTTTAACATTGGTATCATTCATTCAACTATTAATATCTTTACATTTTAAAAAGTTCCTATTTTATTGCTAGAATAGTAATAGTAATTTTAAGAGTAAGTTTTAATTAAATCTAGATTCAGATTATTAAAAAGATATAATATATACATATATCATTCCTACCAACCTCACAACAACAAAACCAAAAACAAACATTAAAAAATTTAAATACGAATATAATTAGATTATTATTAGTCTTATATTATGAGATTATTTTAATATACCTAAAAAAGACATCTAAAAGACAAACAAATCCATCCAATTCAATCTGTTAGTCATCATGGAGCACTATTAAAGCAAGATAAAATGAGCAAAAATTAGAATTTAATTTTTTTTACACTAATTCTTAATTTAAAAGTGTCATACCATACCATTTTTTATAAATTATGTATTCTTTTTTTTGTGTGTGTTTTTTTTTAATTAATTTATTTTATTTCTCCTGTGATTTACCTGTGAAGTTACTCAAGGTTTATTGCTTAAAGTAAGAATTTAGCTTTTTATGACCACTTTTCCCACTCTGACCCTTAGAAATAAACAGGCTGTTTTTGGTGTTCTGTCTCTTCATAAAAGAAAGGAAAAATGGCACTCTGCTATACTTACACATCAACTGCCTGTTCGCAGTCATGTTCAGAATCATTTGCAGTGCCCGTCCTTCAAAAATATTTCAACCCTGTTAGATCAGACTGATGTGATCAGCAACCTTTTAAACGATAACCTTCAGCCACTGTTTCCTAATGCTGGGATTCAGACAGGTGCTTCACACAGCCATGAACAACTGATACCATGGGAGAACGTTTATGAAGACCTTTAAAAATATCCATAGTTCATTATTTTAAAGAACCTGGAACCCACTACACTCATGTGAAGAACTTATAATGTGACATCAAGAATGCTTTAATCTCCAAAAGATAATTTCGGAACCTATAAAGTGAAAGACTAAATGTGCTACAAAAATAAAAGAATAAAAGATCCATCTATATTTTTAAGAGTGCCACTCGCACATACTCGTACACCTCCTCTTGTAACGTCGCAGTAGATTATGCCAGTTCCCTCTCAGAAGGGCAATTTCTTCCTGAGAGGCATGTAAGACCCTCTGTCGCCTTGATCCAGTGTAGGTCGACTGGGGTCCTGTGACTCCTCAGCCCTGAGATGGATTGCTTTTGTGTAGGCTGAGATTTGCCTGTCTAAATGCGGGAGTCTAAGGAGCTTTCCGGAAGATTAAGGCAGAGGGGACTCTGAGGGCCCGATCCCCGGGGCGTGGGGGCCGCGATAAAGGTCAGCAGGGTGAAATGAGGTCTGCCCGTCCAGACGAACATGGTCTGACGGTACACAAAATGACACACCATTAGCATCAGCGCTCTACCAGAAAGAGAGCTAAGACCCCCATTGTTACTTCCCTTTAGAAAAACAGCAACCGTTTGGGCGAAGAAGAGAGCTGAGAGGGAGGAGGAGGAAGAAAAAGAGTGATTAATCCTCTTTAAATGGCTGATGAGGGAGGAGAGATGCCGGATTGTGCGTCTTTTATGGCCTTTTCAGATTTGTAAACTATCCGTGGAGTAAAATATGCTAATGATGAATAAATGCACTTCCAAAAAAAAAAAACATTTCCCACAATATTCCCGGTTTCCAGCAGGCCAAGGGATTATTAAACCGTTCTATGGCACTGAATAGAAACAGAAGGTGTTTTTCAAGTCGACAGCCCAGAGCAGAGGTCTGTGTGTACATAAAGCTTTGGGACGTACAGAGTTCAGCAGCTGCTTCATATCCGTGGACCGCCTTTTCACCTTCAACAGGAATGCATAACGTGCCAACACCAAACACATATTCAATCTGCGATGACTTATCACCTCTGCAGCTCACCGCATTCATAAACTGAGATAAGCCATCGGATAACCAGAATGTAAGCAGGGCAGTCTGAAGAAATAGATCTCAGAAATGTCATATTGACACAGAGGATAAATAAAATAGCCTACTTTTTTTTCTGATCAGCAAAGTCAGGACCACTCTGAAGCATGAAGAACCGGCAACTTGCAACTAAAATAAAAAAATAATAAAATACGGAATCCACAATAATGAAACATGGGGGGGGGGGCTAAATACAAGAATTTAAGGACATGTCTTAAAAAATATAAATTAAATGAAATAAAATAAAGATGCATATATTGGTACTTGGTGCTTCACCACTTTCATTCAAGTTAAATTTATAACTATGTAACTAACTAACAAAATATAAAACATGAAGCCATACAGAATTGTGAAAAAGAGTAAATGGTTAAAATGTAATTTGGGCAACTTATTTTCCTTCTTAACTTTCTAAATGTTTTCAGGACTTGTGTCTGGTGGACGTTTAGCAAATTTCTTGCCACCCTGAGGAACCTTAGAGGAGTCAGTTTATCTGCCAGCAGACAATCACGCTCCTGGAGAATCTCTGAATTCTTTCTGCTGCTGCCACAGACTCATCACAGAACCCAAACCATAATGCCATCTGAAATTACATCTCCACCGCCTTTCTCTCTTCTGTCGGCCTTCGGCAAATCAAAGGATGGTAAGTAAGAAAGACGGAGAGGAGAAGAAAGATAAATATTACAGTTATTGCCTTGCAACAGTGCACCATAAATCTCATTTGTACGCTCGAGGCGATGTTGTCGGGTTTCTGCAAGCCTTCACCTTCAAGAACATCTAAATGTTCAGGTACATGTTGCGAACTTGTGAAACAGCTCAGAATAATTTGATACTCTTTTCTCAAAATTAGTAAGGAAACTTTTTGAGACTTGAACCAGGTCTACTGTTCTGCCCTCGGCCTCATCAGAACATTCATTTGGAAACCATTCATAGTTCTGAATTCCCATCCACAGATCTGCTTTCCCAGATCAGATAGGACACCCAGGTGTGAAATTGAATGACACAACCGTGCATTATGCACAATGCACAATGGCACCGACGCTGATGGCTGCCTCCGTGGCGTGCTCTGCAGTTGTTTTTATGTTTTTGTTAGTTTGTCCTGTCTTTAGTTATATCCCTGCAATCAGTTTCACCAGAGACGAATTGCTGGACATTCGGAAGTACACACCACCCGATATTTCACCGGTTTTCGACTATTCGGATGTTTTGCTGGACATTGTTGTCGGGGGAGCTGTGGCGCTGATCAAGCGCTTCAGGACGCGCAGACGGGGGAAGCGAGCCGGCGCGCTCGTCAAGCTCAGACAGCGCGGATTCAGAACGCCGTTGCCTAGCATCCATCTGGCGAACCTCCGCTCTTTACCCAACAAAACAGACAAACTCATTCTGCTCTCCCGGACAAATAAGGATTTTTCTAACTCTGCTGCTCTGTGTTTCATGGAAATCTGGCTGAAAGACGCCATTCCGGACAGCGCGTTGAGTCTCCCGGGCTTTCAGCTGTTCAGAGCAGATCGCGACGCAGAATCAACGGCGAAATCGCGCGGCGGCGGGACATGCTTTTACATCAATGAGAGGTGGTGTACAGATGTAACTGTGTTAAAGAAGATGTGCTGTTCAGATCTAGAAGTGCTCTTCATCAATTGCAAGCCGTTCTATTCGCCGCGAGAGTTTTGCTCATTCATTCTCGTCAGAGTGTAAATTCCTCCGCAAGCGCACGTGAGCTCAACTTTACAGAAACTCGCTGATCAGATCACAGACACAGAACAACAACACCCGGACTCTGTTTTAATCATTCTCGGGGACTTTAATAAAGCAAATCTCTCTCCCAAAATACAGACAGCACATCACATGTCCCACCAGAGACAGCAATATACTGGACCACAGCTACACTGTTTTAAAGGATGCATACCACCCTGTCCCCCGAGCAGCGCTGGGACTCTCTGATCACTGTTTGGTTAATCTAATACCGACCTACAGGCAGAAACTGAGATCAGCTAAACCTGTATTAAGGACTGTAAAAAGATGGACTAATGAAGCAGAGCAGGATTTACAAGCCTGTTTTGACTTCACTGATTGGAGCGTCTTTGAATCTGCTGCCACCGATCTGGACGAGCTCACAGAGACTGTAACATCTTATATCAGTTTCTGTGAAGACATGTGCATTCCTACCAGGACTCATTTAACTTACAACAATGACAAACCATGGTTCACTGCAAAACTCAGACAGCTCCGTCAGGCCAAAGAAGATGCTCACAGGAAGGGGGATAATGTCTTGTATAAACAGGCTAAACACACACTAGAAAAGGAGATCAGAGTGGCAAAGAGGAAATATTCAGGAAAAATAAGGATTAAATTCTCTTTCAGTGACTCGGCATCAGTGTGGAAAAGTCTAAAAGAAATCACCAACTACAAGACACCAGCCCCCAGCACTGTGGAGAATCAACACCTGGCAGACGATCTGAACGAGTTCTACAGCAGGTTTGAAAAAACACCCCACACCCGCCCTGAACACCTATCCACACAACCATTCACACCTCCAGCAACCCCCCTCTCCCCACACCTGCAATTCAGATCAGCGAAAAAGAGGTGCGCCAGGTCTTCCGGAAGAAGAAAAGGAAAAAAGCACCAGGCCCAAATTGTGTTACACAAGCCTGTCTGAAAACCTGTGCTAACCAGCTGGCCCCCATCTTCACACAGAAATTCAACAGATCACTGGAGCTGTGCGAAACCCCTTCATGCTTCAAACGCTCCACCAACATCCCCGTCCCAAAGAAACCCAAAAATTACTGGACTTAATGACTACAGAACCTGTGGCTCTAACGTCTGTGGTCATGAAGTCTTTTGAAAGACTGGTGCTGGCCCACATGAAGGACATCACTGGACCCTTGCTGAATCCTATTCAGTTTTCCTATAGAGCAAACAGGTCTGTGGACGATGCAGAAAACATGGGACTGCATTATGTTCTGCAACATCTAGATAGACCAGGGACTTATGTGAGGATCTTGTTCGTGGACTTCAGCTCGGCCTTTACCACCATCATCCCAAACCTCCTCCTGCCCAAAAACTATCTCAGCTCTCCGTGCCCACATCCGTCTTTCAGTGGATCACCAGCTTCCTGACAGAAAGGCAGCAACTAGTGAGGCTGGGAAAACTCACATCCAACAACCGCACCATCAGCACTGGAGCTCCTCAATGCTGTGTTCTCTCCCCACTGCTCTTCTCCATGTACACCAACGACTGCACATCTAAAGACCCCTGTCAAGCTCCTGAAGTTTGCAGACAACACAACACTCATCGGCCTCATTCAGGACGGATGACGAGTCTGCTTACAGACAGGAGTTCAAGCAGCTGGCTGTCTGGTGCAGTCACAACAACCTGGCGCTCAACACGCTAAAAACTGTGGAAATGACCGTGGACTTCAGGAGAAACCCCTCTGCACTCCCCCCACCCACCATCATGGACAGCACTGTGACTGCAGTGGAGTCATCAGGTTCCTGGGCACCACAATCTCTCAGGACCTGAAGTGGGACACTCACATTGACTCCATTGTGAAAAAGGCCCAGCAGAGGTTGTATTTCCTCCGCCAGCTGAGGAAGTTCAACCTGCCACAGGAGCTGCTGAAACAGTTCTACTCCGCCATTATTGAATCTGTCCTCGGCACTTCAATAACTGTCTGGTTCAGCACAGCTACAAAATCTGACCTCAGAAGAAGACTTCAGAGAGTAGTCCGGACTGCTGAGCGAATCACTTGTACAACCCTCCCCACTCTCCAAGAACTGTACTCATCCCGAGTGAGCAAAAGGGCTGGCAGAATCACTCTGGACCCCTCACATCCAGCACACTCCCTCTTTGTACTGTTGCCATCTGGTCGACGCTACAGAGCTCTGAGCACCAGAACGGCCAGACATAGGAACAGTTTCTTCCCTCAGGCCATCCATCTCATGAACACTTGACAATAACTGTGGAACACACACTATTTATTCACTCATACACTTATTTATCTAACACACACCCTCAGTCTACATTTCAATTTGCACATAATATACCTGTACATACAACTGTCTATTGTTATATACATGTACATACAATTGTCGATTTGTATATTTTTATTCCTTATTTACGTTCTATTTTTCTATTTTTTATTATCTGTGTTTTTTTTCTGTCACTGTCATTCTGTTACACTGGGGAGCTTCTGTCATGAAAACAAATTCCTCGTATGTGTAAACATACCTGGCAATAAAAACTCATTCTGATTCTGATTCTGATTATCGCTAACCTCACAAACATCAGATATCTGACAGGCATATTTCTACCTAAACCCATTAAAGTTACACCCAAACTAATAATGCTGTGCCAAACCCTAGCAATCAATTTTGCTGTCAACTATTTACATAGGTAGCTACATTAACTCTCATTAAACTCTTTATGGGCATCACTTAAAGGTGAAGTGTGCAATTTATGTCAGAATTACAAAAATAAACATTTTCAAACAACCCTGTAAATGCCTCTTACACCTCATCACACCCTTATGATTATACTTATACTTATGATCTTATCCTTAATATCAGTGGATCTTTTTTTGTCTGCATCATTTTGCTTAAGGCTGGAAAACACATGACTTTATACACTTGTTGACTTTGTAAATAGTTAGAGAAAAACTGGTCATTATATACTACCCAATTAAGATTCATACACAGATTTTCCAGTCTTTCCAAACACAAAAAACCTCAGACAGAAACATGAGCCTCGTTGCTAGGAGAATCATAACAACTGGAAACAATGTGCGTTCTAAAATTGGCTCAAATTATCACATGTGTTTGATATCCTCAGAATGGATGGATTGAAATCAGTCAACTCTCTCAGACTGTCCAACATCTGCAGACTGGCTTTGACTTTTGACAGCTAAGGAGAAATGCCCAACAGATGTAACTATTTCAGCAACGAAAACATGCTGAAAAGTTCATTTGCACCTCGAATTAAGTCAGGAACCCAGATTTGAATATGTATTGCCTGCCCTCAGGAAGAAAATGCCCCCCCAAAAAACCTGGCTGCATTCGGGTCATATTCTACATATGTAGCTTAAAATGGTTAGGAAACACACACACACACACACACACACACACTTGACTGTATTAATTGGCACAACTTCACTTCATTTTAAATTATTTAAAAAATACAAAAATAAAATAAATTATTAATGCATTTATAAATACATTATATGGATAAAAAATAAAGAGTGCATTACTATAAAAAAAAAATTAACAAAATAAAAAAATTGTTGACCAGTAAAGAGTAATTATGGCTCAATCCTTTCACCAGAGATAAAAAGGTTAATAGTGGATCCTGATTTCAGCATTTCAATGATTCTGTGTCATTTATATATGTATTTCACCTGTAGTGAAATGTCTGCTACAGACATACACATTTAAGTTACGCTTCCATAGATGTCATTTTCGCTGAAAGCAATCATTGCAGCAAAAGCAATCTTCTTTGGCCTTATTTTTTTAATGAATGATTGGCTTTTTAAGTGCAAAATACACTAACATTTTAGCATGAATTCTGTCATTAAAAGTCAAATCATTCAAATATTTCTCTCAGTTTTCCAGAGAGAGCATAAGTAACTACAGGTACCAAAATTTGTTTTCCTTCACAAGTAGACGATGCCTTCTTGCAAACTGTATCTATGGAGGACGAGTTCTGTAAACCTGTTTGGAAACAGTCATTATTTTAGCACCCTCAGAATGTATTTTTACAGAATTATCTATTATATAGAATAGATTCTAGTAGAGTAAAAACATTCCAACACTGCGACACACTGTGTTATTACATACATGCTATTTTTCTGTCTGCTGTGGCAACACACGCATCTCCAGAAACGAAAAAGATCAAGAGAGATACAGACAGGAATAAAGAGAAAGAACAACTAGGAGCCTGTGCTAATTCAGCATTCATGAATACTAACTGCCATGTAAACAAAAACACAGTTAGGGATTGTCAGTACTCAGTACACTATTAATTTCCTTTTCTCCTGATTTTTACAGTCACGGCCGTCCCCTCGCCTCTTTCATATTCCTACAGCTATTTGATATTTCGTGCAGGCATTTGAAGTAGGCAGCCGTGGCAGGGGATCCTCGCAGTCTCTCTCAATGCCGCTCTGTGATCAATAATTTGTCACTGAAATGCTGTCAGCTGCGCGGACGTTGCCAGACCGGGGCCAAAAAGGGCCCCTGTTGTGTGACTGCCGAGAGAGTCCCAGCAACCACCCAGTAGCGGTTTACAGATCTGAGGACCCCTGGTGCGACAATATTGAGCTATGCTCTTGCCCACCTGTTCTAGTGACTATCACTTGATATGAGCATTTTGCTTCTTTAACTCGCTTTGAATATAAAACGACTAGCTAAAGCTGACAAGTGAATGTAAAATAGTAAAAAACTAGTGTGTTTTTGGATGAGTCCTTCAGCATTCTTACATATTCTACACTTTCAAAAATAATGGTTCCAAAAGGGGGTTTTCACAGTGATGCCATAAACAAACATTGTTGGTTCTTCAAATAACCTTTCAGTGAACCGTTCTTAAAACAAACCTTTTTTTTCTTGGTGTAAAGAACATTTAAAAAAATCTAAGGAACCTTCTTTTTTTCCTACTCTAAAGAACTTTTGTTCTATTGCACTATAGATCTAACACTCATTATCAATTTTATGTTGTAGCAGCTGTGTTGCTTACAACATACCAGTGTCTGCCTGGCATGTTTTTACCCTTCTATGATTTTTAATTGTAACAGTAGCAAACCTACAAGAGTGGTCAGGTGTTAATTTGCACTTTAAAATTCAAAATCTTACAGTACTAAGAGGCATACTTAATGTTGGGTACGGAAATTACTAAGAAACCGCATATATATAGTATATATATAATATCTATATATATATATATCAATAAATAGATCTGTTTGTGCCCCCCAGGTAATTTTGTCCCCACTCCACCACTGAAAAGCGTATTATTAAACCCTTGACGCACCCAAAGGCTTGTTCGCTATGCCTTGGGCCGGCTCTGGGTAGCTTCGGCCAAAATTTTGGTGCATCCCTATTGCTTTTAGGCTTCTTTCTAGACTTTGTTGAAGATTGATCCTGACAAAATATGATTTGATTGTATAGAAAAGATGGCAGCAGCCTATTAATTATAAAAGTAGGTAGATGCATCTTATTGAAGTATAATTAAAGACAGATACTGTTTACATCACATATAAATAGCATTAAATTTAGTTTACGATAAGTGCAAATAGTGATAGAATATTTTAGCATAAAGGGTATAAGAGACATATATTGGGTAAATTCCTATTCAAAACAACTTCAACAGAGTACCTGAAGAATTGTCATATAACTCTCCATCTTGAATAACCTCAGTGAGAGAGAGCAGCAATGCTTATGACTACTAATGCAAGCTGTGGGGTGAATCCAGGGCTGCAGGTCTGGAGATGGAGATGAGCTCCCCAGGTACATGAGTTTAACACGCAGATTACATGCTTCATATTCCATCATGATGACATGCTGGACAGAGCTGCTGACGGAAGTAAGTGAACTGTGTTTTTTGATTCGGTCCGACACACCCACACTGTGTACTACATGTACTACTCATAATCTAAAACAAATTGCAGAAAAAGACTTTTGAAATTTATAAATGATTATATAAATTTATTATATTATATAGATTACGACTCAGAATATCGACACACCTAAGTCCACATAAAAACTCTGAATCACACTACATTAGAGTAAAACCTACTTATTCCTCAAAGTAATTTATATATTTTACAACAAACAAACTTTCTGAAAAGTATGGCTTGAAAAGTCCTTCTACCATCTTCTTAAAATAAATGCCATTTGTTTTATATTGAATTATATAATGCAAAGTCAAGCAATTTTAAATGTGGCATAAGTGTCCGAATACATTTTAATATGTATTCAATGATACTAAAATGATACAAAATGCCATTCTGGGACATGAAATGGACAGTTTGAAATAACTGATTCATGGAAATGAATCAAACTTCCCAACTCTATCAGCACTTTTACAACTGAGATTAAATCAGACACGCCATTATAATACTGCTGTCTTAGCATTCTCAAAATCACAAGCCATGACACAAAATCAGCCTACTGGCACAGGCCTAAAAAACCCTAATGACTGAATATCATCACAATGTTCATGATGTTGCTCCATTTCATATTGCCAACACACACACACACACACACACACACACACACACAACACTGAATATTGCAAATATTTAATATATCACCCATCCCTAGCAGCCAGTAATGGATCTGAACTGTCAAACCAAGCTAGTGGTGAGACTTTATCAACCAACAGAAAGAAACTGAGGAGTCCTGCAAGTATCTGCTAAACTTTCAGCCTCTATACAGTATGTGTGTGATCGAGTTTAATTTACTAGTGAATCAGAGCAGAAAAAGGAGCACATTTAGAAAAGCAGCCCACAGTGAAGAAGGGAACCAAGATACGAGAGTTGTGGATGTGTGATGTGGATGATGTGGCTCTTCATTAAGAGCGAGACACACTTTTCTTCACCTATTCAGTCTATTCAGCACACTCCCATGCCAGAAGTCTTTCTAACCTGTCTGTCTCTTTCTCTCGGTATCTCTTTGTCCAGTCACCATGGTCTTTTCTCAAGCCACATAATAGAGCCCAGAGCTCAGAGAGCTCTTTAATTGGGTTTCAAGGTGTCTTCACACAGCGTGCGATTGTGCGGATGGCCATCATTAGGCTGTGAGTGTTTGTACACTCTAATAGTGTATTATTGCCACCTCTAACGGCGTTCAGACACAGGAGGAACTAAAAGGAAGCTTCTGAATGCACCACACACCAGCAGACTTCCTGCCTTTTTCTTATTTCTTCATTCAGATGCTCATAGAATGAAGGCCACCTCTACTCTCTGTCACAGTCCAAATAACTCTGCACTTTTCTCGCTCATACAAACAACCGGCATGCTGTGCAAAGCCCCGGTGCATTGTGGGAATGTTTTTGAAAGCGGCAGCAGTCACAATACCCAAACAGCCTCATCACGGTCAGCGCTGTCGCCCTTAATGATGTTCACTACAAAAAAAAAATATAGTGTCATATTGACATGAAAATGCAACACCTAGCCACCTCTGCTAAGAGACACTCAATTGCAGCAGAATAACTAAATTATTAGTGATTTATTTAATGGTAGTTTGTATATAACAATTCATTTTTTCTTATTAAGTAATGCTTTCATTCTACTATTATTTATCAATTATTTTTTGCTTTGTTGACATTTCAGCATTATCATAGGCACTTAGGCTACGTTCACACTGTAGGCAAATGTGGCCCAAATCCGATTTTTTTTTGCTCACATGTGACTCAGATCTGTTTTTCTCGTGACAGTGTGAACAGCACAAACCACATGGAATCTGATCTTTTCAATTCCGATTTGTGCCACTTCCATATGTGGTACTAAATCCGATACAGGTCGGACGTTTTGCAATGCGACCGCAGTGTGAACAGTCATATCGGAATTAATGCGACTTTTACGTCACTCTAGATCAACATTCGTCACGATTCTGCACTCATGGGAGTCACAGTTGCAAAAGTAAGTCAGTGGAGTACAGTGACGTGTCAGAACTCATATGTATTGCAGTGACAACTCTATATACAAGCAAAATATGAGGGCTCCTATCATAAAAAAAAGTTTCAAAACTCTGCTCTCTTCTGTCACATCCTTGTCTTTATTTTTCATATTGCCAGTGCATAATTTCACTGGCTTCTGCGGCAGATCATACTATAAATAAACGCATAATTGCTTACTTTATGTTTACTTCTGCATGACGCCTGCGCAGTTTGCCAGATCCCAGTTTTTTCCAGCAGAATTGGGCAACTTTTTTCATCTGGGTTGCCCTGGGTTGTTTTTCAACTCTGTGGGTTAAAGTGACCCCACTAACGCGATATATAACCCCCAGAACACGATTGGGCTAGTTTTGGACTAGTTTGAGAAGCAGTTGGGCAGATTTTGTTGTGAAAATGTGGCAATCCAGTTCGTATTGTTCTTTTTAACATGCGGGTCAGTTCATAACCATGATCTTTTCACACTGGAAATCTGATATTGGCCACATTTAAAACAACAATGTGAACAGCTATACAAAAAAAATCGAATCGGAGCAAAAATCGGAATTGAGCACTAAAGCTCGCAGTGTGCACGTAGTCTTAGACATGTCATAAAAAAAACTGTTGCAACAAAACATCAGTATTAAATACACTAACAATTAAAAAGAGAATTTTAAAACATTTAAAATGTAATAAAATATAAATAAAATTTAAAATATAGATTTTTTATTTAAACAATATAATATATATAGTCCCAATCTAATATCGCTTTCGAGTAAGCTGATTTTTCTCCTGCAGCAAAACATCTGTATTAAACAGACCAACAATTAAAAATAGAATAAAATAAAATAGAATATTCAAAAATTGTATTTAAAAATGTAAAATATACATATTACCAATCTAATATCTCTTATTTCTAGTAATTATTATTTTGTTGTTCAACAAAACATCAATATTAAATAGATCAACAATTAAAAATAAAAGACTGGGACCTCCAGAAATGCATTCAAATATACTAAACAAGTAAAGCTATCAAATTAAGTGTTGTTTTAATCAACTGACTTTATGTATGTGAATAATTCACATGCATTTATAATATAATCAGCCCACATGAGTTGTAATCCCTGCATGAACGCTAAAAGAAAAGCTAATCTCACTTGTAAACAGACCTATCAGAATGAATATTTAAATTAAGCAATGTCATCATCCCTAAAGGGAGAATAATGATATGTGTCACCTTCCAAACATTATCAGAAGTAACTTTTTAAAACCTGCTTTTTTATGGTTAAAAAATCAAGTGGAGAGAGTAACTTTCATATTCAGCCCAAATATGAAGTCAAAATAACTGAAGGACCTCAAAGCAAATGAAACACTGAACAATAATATAAATTTGCCATAATGGGCCCTATCATACACCTGGTGCAATGCGGCGCCAGGCGCGACGCAAGTGTTTTGCTAGTTTCAGCCTGACTCAGTTGTCATTTTCACGTCCTGTGCCATGTTGTTTAAATAGCAAATGCATTTGCACCCATTTGTGCGCGCTGATCTGAAAACTAGGTGTGTTCAGGCACATTGCTGGCAAATTTCTATTTTGAGGCAACTGAAATTGACTGCACCATTGACCAACAGAAACCTGGTCTAAAGTCTGGCGCAATATTTTTTCTTTGTTATTTAAAGAGCGCGTTAGTAATATGCGCCTATAGATGGGTACACTTTGCTTATTACACACACAGGGACGCGCAGCAGAACACAAACATTTTTAAAAATAAAAAATTAAATTCCGCCATGTAAAGCGAACCCGCCATGGCGCGAGCGCAACTGGCTTTTAAAGGGGATGGGAGATGAGACTCTGATTGGTTTATTGCACGTTATGCCCAAAAAACACATTGCTTCTCAAGTAAAAGAAAAAATATGTCAAAGATGTTTCGACATTTTTACTGGAAAACAACAAACTTATTGAGTAAAAAAAAAGATTTGTACCCCTAACTGTGTTAAAATGACTAATGAAATCTCTATTGCTTTATAGTGTTCAGCCATACATTATTTATTTGAGCAAAATGGTTTTGCTATTGCTAAAGCACTGGATTTATCATGGGTACTTTGATTGCTGCACTTTAGGCTGTTTGGATTGTGTTTCCACGGGCCTCGGAGGTCTCAAGTGAATCAAAAGCCAGAAGTGATCTGTGAAGATGCTTTTCTGGTCCTTCTGCTTCACATTGTGTCAAACAAAACACCTGTTATGGTTAAAATCACAGAAACACACAGCCTCTCATGCCTCATTTCTTCAGTTCTGACCCGTTTTACATCTTTCTTAGAAAGACCCGTCTCATTTGCACTGCTGTGTACACACACAAACCTCAGGTATACTGTATCTGAGTCTAAAAGACAGAGTGCTAGGTAATACGAGCCTCTAAAGCAGAGTATTAAATATGCACTAGACAGCTCAGATAATGGAGAGCACTACTCCTGAATAAATAACCAAACAAACAACAAACTATCAGCCAATCTACAAATCAGCGCTGTCAGAGAGAGAGTGGAGATAATAATATACACACACACACCGCAGGCGTGTGTATTTATGGGTCCCAACTGTCCTCTCCTCTTTCTTTCACGTTCACACACACACACACACACCACACTGAGAGAGCTCTGTTTATCACTCTTACAATCACACAGACCAGACCGGGGATGGTTTCTATGCTAGTTCCTCACCATAATATAACTGTCTACATAGTCAACCGCCTTCTAAGGAAGAATAATAACAAAAATACAACCCTATGAACTCAAGAGACTGATTTGAAGCTACTGTTTAGCGCTGAATAAATTCAATTCAATATGTTTTGTACGGCAATTTCTACAATACAAATCATTCCAAAAGCAGCTTAATAAAGAATCCTGCCCAACAAGATTCAAACCGATCATGTCAGTCCAGTTTTATTTTCTGTACACTTCTCAAGGAATTCACTGCAATGCATTTTGGGATCGACTAATCTACTAAATACATAAAATACCAAAGTTTGTGGTCAGTAAGACTTTTTTAAAGTCTCTTAAGCTCACAGAGACTGCATTTATTTGAGAAATATACTGTAAAAATAGCCAAGAAATAATTTGTTGATTGAAAAATAATATATATTTGTTATTTAATATTACTGTTGTCTATTTGAATACATTTTAAAATGTAATTTATTCCTGTGATGCACAGCAGAATTTTCAGCATCATTACTCAAGTCTTCAGTGTCACATGATCCTTCAAAAATCATACTAATATACTGATCTGGTGCTCAAAAAAGAATAGTTATGCGGCTCGATATTTTTGTGGAAACAATGATATTTTCCAAGATTTTTTTGATGAATAAAAGTAAAAAAGAACAGCATTTATTTGAAATAGAAATATTTTGTAAATCCGTTTAAGGTGCCTTTGCTGAATAAAAAGTATGCTTTCTCTCAAAGAAAAGAAAAATCTTACTGACCTCCAACATTTGAATGGCAGTGTATGCAAAGAATAGCTCAAATTAAGCAAATACTTAAAATTTGGCCAAATTAGGTCTTAGTAATCATAATTTTGCTGTCTACTGTTTGAAAATAGAAGTGAGTAGGCCTATGATTCCTAAAAATGCTGTCTAGGTAAGCAGCTCACTAGTGTTTGAAGAACGCTCCTCCTGCACTCCGCTTTAACCTGGTCAAAGAGCAGCTATGAAAGGTGACAGAGATGATTAGAAGTCATCGGTGGCTTTTTCTGTCTCCACACGCACACACACAGAAAATGCTTTTTCTAGTCAGTGTTTTCAGCAGGTCAGATGACAGCTGTTTGTAGCGCCTGAAGCCAGCATGGGTGAGCTAAACGAGCAAATCTGAGGTGTGGGAAAAACATCATCTAAAGTGACAGGACATTTTTTCTTTCAGTGGACTGTCCCTCTGCTCTAGCCGTTTGACCTTAAAAGAACCCATAACAAACATCACAGAAATAATAATCAGTGGACTGATTTATGCTTCCTTTTGAATATGTTCATATGCTTATCAACAACTGTCTGTCAAAGAGATTGAATAATGTATTTGTATTAGTTTTTTGCGTACATTTTTGGGAATACTTCACCCAAAATTGCCAGTATTTACTCACCCTCATGTCATTCCCTTTATGACTTTATTTTCCTCCAGTGAACACATACCGTATTAAGCAGAATATCCAGGCTTCTCTTTTCCATGTAATGGAAGTAAGAACTGCAGCTGCCAAAAATCAAACAATGACAGTGTAAAAGTACCTACTTCTGAAACACTGTGTCAAGAAATTATGAGAATTTTAGACTTCCCGAAAATCCTCCTCTTCGCTGTTGAGGAATAGGGGAACATGTCCTGTCCCATGGAAGAGAGTCATATGGGATTAAGGCATGAGCGAGAGTAAATGATAATCATTTTGGTGTGAGCTTCAGTCTTCAAGATTTTACCATTTTTAAATGCATATTGAAAAATTCCACACATATTACCCCACAATCAGCACATGTAGGCTGACTTGCTTTGTTGTAGTCAGTCAAAAAGAAACAAAAATAGTATTTCACACATGCATTCGCTCAAAATAACACGCAGCAACTGCAGTTCATTCATTAACAACATGAGCGATTATCTGTGATGAAACAAAATGCCAAAATCAGGGGGAAAAAGTCTCTTATCTGGGTCAGAACCAAAGCGTGCAGCAGTGAACTAGCAGTCGATCAATCATTGGCCTGTGTGCAGAGCAGTTTGATTGATTGGGAAACAGATTTTCGCCTGCATGTTTCTGGCTCTGGGCCTCGTATGGGGCCTCTGGTGCTGGTGTAGGCTTTCCAAACCATTACCCTGACCTGAGCAATGACTGACCCATGCTTACTGCTGACCTGATGGCCCGCTGAAGCAGAAGAACCCAGAAGAACATGTGGTTTGCTCCAGATAACAAGTAAATATGAATACATTAAGCAGAGCTCACAGGAAAATGCAGGCCGGCTCATTCAACCCTCAGACAAGGATCCGTCAGAGCTATAAAGCATGCTAACTTCCCAGATGAAAACGCTATGGCTCAAAGGATGCTCTTCATAGTTAAGAATAATTAATGGAGTTAGTTATTGCTAGAAGCAACTTCATTCTCAAGTTTCAAAAATATTCTAGAAAAATATAGATAGACAGACAAACAGGTAGATAGCGATGATGATATAACAGAAAGACATAACCAGTCCAGTCAGATAGAAATGAAGATCACACATCTCCTCATCAAGCTGCACAATTTTAGATCAAACCTCCAGTCTTCATTACGAGTGATGCTGCCTTATCAAACACTAATAAACTGTGTGTTTGTGGAAGTGGGCGTTCAGAATCACATGAACCGGTGATTTCACAGCAGCTGAAAGCTCAAAAGTTCCACTTTAAAGTGTCTGTTAAAAGGCATCCAGTGTTCTTCCAGAACTCACGGTCAGAGTTGATCTTCCCTTAACATGAAGCCAAAAAGCTCTCTCTCTCCGTCAGAGCAAAGCTAGGGAAGTGCTCCTCTTCTGTTTTTAAAGCTTTGTGTACATGGTGTAAACACGAAGATCACAGAGATGGAGCCGTGACACTTCTGAGCGGCAGCACCGAGAGGAGGGTTCGTTTGCGCTCTTCAAATGTGTAATTAACCAGCATTAAAACACACTCACTTTTCAAACCGTGTGTCCTCGATGACTTTTGAGAGAGCAGAGGGAAAACGAGAGACAGAGACAAAGAGGGGGAGCAGAGACAGAGAGCGAGAGAGCGGCAGGGAGAAAGAGAGAGACGGACAAACAGAGGTCACATAGCCACTGCAAAGTTTTGAAAGTAACAACAGCATATATCTAAAGGAGTAAATTCGCAGAGTTACTGTTCTGTGTAAAAATAAAATAAAATAAAATAAAATAAAAATAGCTGAAAAAAATCCACACATTATTTGGGAAGTCCTCATTATTGGCTTGTGATAGTTCAGTTAGTAGAGTCAGTGTTGGTATTGTTAATTAACATTACTCGAACATTTCAAAACCATTTTTTTACTTAAATATTCTAAATCATATAAAAACCATAGGAATGTTACCTTGGTAACTAAATACAGAGGTGACTAAAAATGGCAAAGTAAAACTGAAATTAAAATAAATTAAACCTACATATTTAATATTAAAATATTTTAAAAAAACTAACTAAAATAAAAAACACATACAATTACTAAACCTACGAAATTAAAAATAAACTTATAACAAAGCCAATTTAAAGATTAAATAGTATAATATAATACTAATATCATAATAATAATAATAATAATAATAATAACAACACTGTTTTGGCTAAACAGTCCTGGATTTCTGGCACAAAAAAAAAACTACACCTACAGATTTGCTGGGTGAGTAGTTATACAGTTGGACATACTACTCTGATTTATGTTTATATATTGAATTTGGTTATTGAATGTGGTTGTCACTCCCCTTAATAACTGAATGTGTGTGTACAGAGCAGCTTAAGCATTTAGAAGAAATGGAGGGAGAAAGAAACACGCACACAGATAGGACCTGTCTTGGAGAGAGAGAAGCAGGAGTCTAAATTACTACTTTCTGCCACACAGTTCTCCTCACTCCAGTCTAAAAGCTGCTTCATATTATCAGACACTCTGTTTTGGGCCAGGCAGCAAAAAATCTAACTTTAGTTGCAGCATTCCTCGAGGTCAAAATAATATTATACGGGATTAGATTTCTCTGAAGACACAAGTTGTTTTGGAAAACAAAATAGTAGGTGATTTGTTCTGTGATCAACACACAACTAACAATCACAAACAATCACATTTATCATTGCTTTTAGAGATGTGACTTCTTCAAATTCCGAAGATTAGAACCAAAAAGCCTTGCTGTCCAGATATCCTCTGTTTGCTTCGGAAATTTGGCAGCCGGCGTCAGAAAACCATCATGTACACAAATCTGCATCCTCAACACAAGCCCCCCATCTGCTAGCGCTTGTTTTGGGTCATTTCGAGGGATATTTGAGAGGGGAAGAGGGTTCTTCTCTCCGGGAAAAGCACGGTGGATCATCTCAGTGGAACAGAGGTTGGACTGCACAGTCTGAAAGATGTAAACAAACTTCAGCTAGATGAGTGGGATCTTCCAGATGTCCAAAACCTGAGTTGTTTGTAGTATGTAATGGTATTAGTGTGTGAGTGTGTGTAGGGGTGTTTCTGTACCCGATGACTAGCATGTGTGTGTTGTTTATGGGTGTTTTTAATAGAGCTCTGCTGTGTTTGGCTATGCTTGATTGTGCGTTGTATATAGAGCAGTAGGTGTGTGTTTATGTAATGTTGAGAGTGCTTTTCAATGGCCTTTTGTCTGTGTATATATAAAGCTGCAAGTGCCTGCATTCATGTTTTGTGTGTTTATTGGTCTGTGTCGATCTGTTTAATGTGTATACAAAGTTGTAGATTTATAGCTTTATAGTCTATAGCTACATAGCAAAGTTGTGAAATTAATTTATGCAAAGAATTATGCAAACAATCAAAATATCACATACATAATATAAGATAAATGCAGATATATTACAGCTAGTGTTGGGTTCGAGTCTTTAACCAGTCGAGTCCGAGACAAGTCCGAGTCCAACGAAACTCTATTATTTATTAGTATCTTAACATTGTTTGAACAATGTTAATAATTGACATCCCGTGGTAACTAGGATTTACACAAGCTTGAGTCTGGATCCAGAACCCCTGAGAAGAGATGATGCAACCCCTCAGAGGACCTCAGATGATGCCAACCCTGAAACACCATACAGAACTACCAAATTTTTCTATAAGTTTGATTACAACATATAATAATTGCTTTTAATAGTGTCCATTGTCTGTTTGATTACGTCTTTAACTGAATTTTACAGTACATTTCTGCCATATGTACATTAACTGTCACCACTGATAAGCTACTAAATATTGTAGAAACTTAATTTGCTGTAAAGTTGCTTTGCAATGATTTGTATCGTGAAAAGCGCTGTACAAATTAACTTGAATTGAATTGAATAATAACCTTTACAACTACAAAAATGCAATGTCCATTTAAATGTAACAAAAGCAAACCTCTATTACATCAAATTAAATAAAATTAAAATTTAATTTTATATTAAATTAAAGGGCAGGACTTGACTTTATTAATCGTTAAAATTAGTATAAAAGTAGTATAAATTCAAGGGTGGGGGTAAAGAAGTAGGGGTAACACTTTTTTTTTTTTACAGTAAGGTTCCATTAGTTAATGTTAGTTGATGTATTAACTATCATGAACGAACAATGAACAATACATTTATTACAGTATTTATTAATCTTTGTTAATGTTAGTTAATGAAAATACAGTTGTTCATAGTTCATGTTAATTCACAGCACATTAACTAATGTTAACAAGCACAACTTTTAATTTTAATAATGCATTAGTAAATGTTGAAATAACATTAACTAAGATTACTAAAAAAAGTGGCCCCCCCCCCCCCCCTGTAGAAGTATTGTTATGCTTATTTCATGTTAACTAAAGTAGTTAACTAATGTTAACTAATGAACCTTATTGTAAAGTGTTACCGAAGTAGGCTAGGTATCTTGGTGAATGGGACCTTAAGAGCAGAAAATGCACCTTTTATCTCAATAAAAACAAGCTTTATATTATTTTTACGATTTTTAATGAAATATGAATTTTGAATAATCAAAATTAGTTTGTCTCAGCTTATTCTATTCATCAGTGTTTGAAACGATTAACAAGAAGAAACTGCATCTTAATTTCTGGGTAAAAAAAAAAAAAAAAAAAAGGCCCAAGTCACGGACCCCTTAGACAGGGCATTTTGAATTTTTTCTAGGATGAAAATGAGGCTGTGAGGGATAAACCTAGTCTGTACAAGGTCACACTGTGTATACTTTCCATAAGTCACAGCCAACTCACACCTGTTTTATTTTTTATGCATTTATAGTTACATTAATTACAATAAATTACATTATATAAGGAATAATTGATGACGGGCCATTGAATTATTAGAAAATGCACACTCAAGGTGATTTTAGACCCATAAAAACGATTGCCTCAAAGATGTTAGAAAAATGATTTTTCTTTGAAGCTATAAACTGCCACTTATACAAAAGCAAAAAATAATAAACTATTGTAATAAAACATTCTCAAGCTTACTGAAGGCAAGTAAACACTCCAAGTATTATTTACAAGCTAAATGATAAATAAATATATTACACAAAAATACAAATGAAAGTTTTTTCGTTTTTTTACGTTTTTCAGTAGTAAAGGCTTTTACAGAAATAGCCTACTACAGACATTTCCTGAAGTGTATGTAAAAATAATCTTCACTGTATACATTAAATATAGATTATGCTTATTAAAGTTAATAAGTGATTCAGTCAAGAGCAGTGAGTGATTTTCTCTCATTCTTTTGTTTGATTAACATTTATGACGCAGTCTGCGGCTGCAGGTTTACGCTGTTGCTTTAAGATCTGACTCATATATTAAATATTTTGACACATCTGTATTTCTCCCAGCTTTTCAAGTTCACTTAAGACCAAACCCATTGACTCATTGACATGAATAGTCTCCAAGACAGGCATTTTGACATAACTTTTCATGCAAGTATGTAGCAATAACAGAACTTAAGACACCCGTCGGCTTTCAAGTACTGGACAAGACTTAACAACACATGCAGATACTGAATATCACTTTGTGTCAGTAACATTTCCGTCAACTGTCCCTGGACTCGGTTGGACATGTTTTCCGAGTCCGAAAGGTTCGAGTCCGAGTCCGTGACAAGTCCGAGTCCTTTAAAAAAAATTGTACTCGAGACCGGACTCGAGTCCGAGTACCCCGCTCCTATAAGTCCAGCTAAATTCCGAAATATTATTTATTAATGCATTTACACAATTGGAATACTTTTATCCAGCAAGCTTGATAAATTGTCAAAAGTGACATTAAAGACTTTAAAACTTCCACATTGTTAATAATAAGAAATGTTTCTTGAGCAGCAAATCAGCATATTATAATGATTTCTGAAGGATCATGTGATGCTGAAAACTGGAGTAATGCTGCTGAAAATTCAGCCTAGCCATCAGGAATAAATTAAATTTTATTAGAAAACAGTTATTGAAAATTCTAATATATTGTCAAACTTTTATTGTATTTACTGTTTTTTATCAATAATGGAGCGTGGTGCGCATAAGGACATTATAGACTTAATGTTTTTTTTTTCAATATCTTTAAATATGAAGACCCCGAATTTTTAAACAATAGTGTATATCAAATTAATTTGGGTATATTATAGATATATATATAACTATTAAATAAAATAAAATGACATGTTTTACATTTATACTTTACAACATTTACATTTACACCCCATATGCTGACAAACATCAACATTGTCACCTCCAGGGAAAACAATCCAAGGTGCAATTAATTATAGAATGCAAATCATTATTTCATTTTAGAGCATCCAGAAAGGTTTTTTTTCATAACTTCATGTAGGCTAGCGATGATAGCAAACCAGCAAATATTCACAAGGCTTTTCTGATGTGCATCTACTAACTAATTTATTCGGTAAATGTGTTTCTATCGTAGTTTCTGCATGTTAAGCACATTTTGCAAACTTTTATTCATGGTGTTTACCTACAGATTTTTTTTCATCCAAAAGCCTAAAACCAAAATTTGCATAAAAATACATGGACAGAAAAGCAGCTTATATCTACTGTCGATACATTTTCATATCTGTCTACTCCAATATTAGTTTGAATATAGCATTAGTGTGAATTAGTCTATATCTGTGTGTATTTGTGTATATCTGTTTATGTGTATACAGAGTGAGAGTTGGTATAAAGCTCTGTGAATGTGTTCGTATGTGTAGATAAAGATATGTGTGGTGTGTGTGTGTGTGTGTGTGTGTGTGTGTGTTTGTAGAGAGCTATCCGCTCTCTCCAGGTGTGTGTCGGTTCAGACAGCTCTTGCGGTGAGTGTATCTCTGTTCAATTCCGCATCCTGTGAGGGGTCGTCCGGCCTCTCACCCCTCTGTCAGAGCGCTCACGACACACTGGCAGAATATAGACCCAAATCTGCACCCCAGAACAGTCTCGGCTTGACCCAGCCCTGCCTGAACCATTTTTACTGCAGAATCCGAGCTGAGCTGAGCACTATGGCTAATGGGGGAGGTTATTTTATTAATATGCTGATTTTACTCCGGGTGACAGCCATCATCTCTTACCCTGAGGGTGAGATCTAATCCGACTCTCACACAGATATGTGGACATACTGTATACACGCAGTGATTATTCAGACTCCCTCTGAGCAGGGTCAAAATAACAAACCCAGCCGTGCATTAGACAGATAGAGTGAACAAGGGAAAGTGGGTGACAGAGAGAAAAAGAGGCAGAATGAGATACATTTTCCTGGAGACACACTGGCTGTGTTCTAAATAGTAAACTAACATACTACTCATACTATTTTTGCAGTAACTATGACATCAAGTATGCAAATTATCTAAATGCATGGAAAACCTGGATGAGCTATTGTTTTTGCCAAAAAGTGCAATATACAGCGCAGCACAATGCATACATTATCGTATTCCAGAATGCAATGTACTCAATTTCACTGCAAAAAAAGTAACTTTCGAATGTATTTATTTATTTTTGTCTTGTTTCTCAGTACAATTATCTAAATGTTCCTAAATTATTATACATTTACTTGAGATCCAAAAGCACATAAATGCTGTCTTCTAAGAAATGTATCAAAATTAAATGAGATTTATGTTAAAACTGAGGAAAAAAAGGTAACACATTATAATAACTTTAATTTATAAATCATTAATTAACATTATATAATGCGTAACAGATCATTAGTTCATATTCAATAGTCTATATTCACATAGCTAGAAATATGAGATAATGTTCTTGTTAATGTTTACTAATGAACTTACTAAACGTTAATAATTAACATATGATTATTTAATGTAAAGCTGTAGTATTGTTGCTGCCGCCATGTCATGAATATGCGGTGTGTTTCGTTGTGGAAGCGAAACTACTTTGTTTGGTCTTCCAAAAGAGGATGATATGGCTTTGTCATGCCTAGAGCTGATCCGTGCTGGTCGCTGAGGAAATACATCAACTTCGTGCTGTGGATCGCCGGATCAGCTTTCACCGTGGACGAAGCAGAGTCCATCCCAGGGTCGTCACATGTGGTTGCCCGCAAGCCCTCACCGCGCTGTTCGTCGAGCCCGCCCGCCACACTGTCATTCCAAGCCCGCCGGCTCACTCATCAAGCCCGCGCCGTGTGGTGAAGCTGTGGTGTTTCGTTGTGAAAGCGAAACTACTTTGTTTGGCACGACTAGAAATCAGTGGTTAAGTTTTTTTTACAACACTGTTCCAGAACAGTTCCAACCCAAATATTCAGATGTGTCCAGCGCATTTTATGGAGGACTGTTTCCTGATCCTGGTAGAGTAGATTACAATGCTGACTGTTCTGACTCACAGACTATAAGTATGTTTTTTATATTAAAGAATTTGCCACTGACGATTCAAACATGACGCGTCACAAATGCAGACATGGTTTTATGTTTACGCGGCGCAATGCAACCATAAAAGACGTACCTTTCCATCAAACGCTTGAGGTATTCGGCCAATCCCAACGCATTGGATAGCTGGCCAATCAGAGCACACTTGCTTTTTAGAACGATGAGCTTTGTCAAAAAATTTATGTGTTTCAGAAAGGCGGGGCATAGAGGAGAAACAATAATGTACAGTATGTGGAAAATAATGTGTTTTTTGAACCTTAAACCGCATAAACACATTTCATTACACAAAATCCACACAAAATAATGTTCTTTTTAGCAACATCATATGACCACTTTAATACCTTTATGAGCAGTCATGTCAATGGCAAAAAGTGTCCCGAAAGACCTGAATTTACCCTATTCACACATCTTTACTAATCATTTATTAATAATTTGTTCATGTTTTTGCAGTACCCAATCTAAAGTTGAGACTATTCATAATTTGTAAATGTTTACTAATCATTTAGTATCTTTATGGTCATTGGACTTTTAGCAAATGAAACAAGGTTTCTGTAAAGGGTGGCTGGTTAAGTTTAGGTAAATGCTTGCTAAGGACATAACAGTTTGTAATTTTGGTGCAAATTTTTTTTTGTATTGCCTCAAAACTCACATTAGTATACTAATCTTCAGTACAGAATATTCCTTGAATCATAAATAAACAGGGGGAAACAAATCATTAAAAAATTTTTTTAAATATTTGTTAATTTATGAAAACAATATAATATGAACAGATTGAAACGTGATCCCTAATAGCAATCAAATTGACCCCTGTACACTGTTGACCACTTAACCAACCCTTAAACCTACCCCCTGATAACGGACCACCAAAACCTGTCCCTAACCTTACCTGTATCACACCTCAACAGCAGCAAAAGCTTTTAATCAGTTTATAACATCCGTTAAAATCATTTGTAGATTTTCAATAAGTGCTTGATCATATGGAATTGAAAGTTTAAAGACATGTGTAAGCATTTTAACTTACATTAAATAATGATTTGTTTGAACATTATCTAATGTTCAATAAGTGTATTAGCAAACATTAACAAACACATTATCTCACGTTTCTAACTCTTTGAATATACGAATGATGGCATTCGCATTATATAATAAAAGTTTTATATGAATTATATTACATGATATTAATGTACTCTTACTTATATTACCTTATACCTTGTATTGATTAAAGTTATTATACAGTGTTACAGAAAAAATAATTATGGTTCATTTGTTGTACAGCAAACATTAATTTATCTTTCATTTTGTCTCCAGGTCACAACTATCTAACATTCTTAAATCTACATATATTTACTTGAGATGCAAAATTAATTGAGCAAAGTTAAGTGAGGTTTATGCTAAAAACAAGGAAAAAAATATGGGGAAAGAAATAAAAACTTAATTCAAACATTTTTCTTACCCCATTGGTTTTGTTTTATTTTTATTATAGATAGATAGATAGATAGATAATAGATAGATAGATGATAGATAGATATATAGATAGATAGATAGATAGATAGATAGATTTAATTCTTGCTTTCAAAATTTGTACTGGAAAAAAAAGTTCAAGAAAATAAGTGTTTGCTGTACAACAAATGATAATATTAATAGTAATGGTGCTTTTTTTTTTTTTACATATTTTTATTTATTTTGAATAAACAAACAAACAAAATTAAAACAACATACTTTTTTACTTCTAATAATCAGCTGGACACTGCTCACTAAATTAAATACGAGGTCCTAATGAGGTCATTTGACAATCATAATTCACGTAACAACAAGCATACTATTGTTCACGTTATATCAAGAAAACAGTAGGCAGCATACAGTGTATATATTGTGCAGTATGCAGTAAGTATGCAACAATCCCTTCCCAGACTCAAAGCTGCTCAGACTTCCTTTGAGACACATTTATAATAGCTCAGCCACCTTCATTAACCCAAAAGACCAATTATTCTAATCAACCTCTAATCACCCTCTCCTGGTCCAAATCGACCAATGAAAGCAAAGGGGGGTGGGGAGGTTTGGAACCAGACGGCCATCAACAAAAAGAGACTAATGAACATTAAAAAAAAATACTTATTAACCCAGGTTGCCTGCACTGGTAAAATAAACCCTGGGAATTTATGGAAACTTTATAAGAACGCAATGTGTGTGTGCATGTTCAAACTGCAATATATTACCCCATCAAACGCCTTTATGGGAACTCACAGATCAAAGCGGCAGTAATTAGTGGTGACTTGCTGTGTGCAAAATCGTTAATCCGCTAACACACTGACTTTTAAAAACCGTGGCCACATTTACCTGACAGACTTTACACCAGACGCTAACACCCGGCAAAACCTCAACCATCTTTAATCTTCAAAGTTTATGCCAACTTTATCATCTCTTCCAGATCACAGAGCATTCCAGAAGACATTTGACACCGCGTCTTCAACCGGCGCAACACGACACATTTTCAGCGCCACATTTTCCTGTCACTTCTAGCAAATGTTGGTATGTTTTTGTCCATTTACAGGTATATTGTTACTTTTAACTTCATTTGATCCTTTAATAAGTTCAGTTAAATAGTTCATATTAGCTGAAATTAAAGTTAAATTAAGTTAAATTGGATGTTTCCTTGCATGTGCATGTCAAAGACCAAGGTATATGTAATATAATTCGAAGGGAAATACTTTACCAATCCAAGAATAATTCATGTTCAATATGAAAAAAACAACAACAACAACAACAATATCAGTGGTGATTTATATGTGTGTGGGAAAAAAAACAGGTCTTAACCCGGACTACATGCATCATGACCATCTCTCGGTTGATAAGAAGACCTTGCCTGAGGATGCCAATGAACTCAACAAGGCCACCATCTGTGTGGTGTGTGTATTTGTGTGTAGAGGCACCTGTGGTCCTCAAAGTTGGCCTTCCAACGATACGTGTTGTATCTGTTCATTGATCGAGACAGATGGCTGTCAATCAATCTTATCATCTCTCAACACGTTTGGTCCAGAGGGAGCCAATATGGCACTGGCCAAATCGACCAATCGCAGACCTTGAGACAACAATATGACCATTTGTGTGTCAGTGTCCACATGAAAAGCCAGCGACTAAATACAAACAAAAAAAGAGAAACTGTGTTTATGGGTCTGATTTGCCTACCAGAATAGTACAACCTGAACATATATATTAAATTATAATATACTATTTATTATAGTGGTTGACCAATATGCCATTATCAACAAATTCATAAATGGTCCCATTTGACTTTAGCTACATCCTTGCCTCACTCAACCTAACATCAACAATCTTCAACACCACATTCTGCTCTCTCTCAATCTCAAACACATGTACACATCGCCATATTAATCCAGCATAAATCAACTCAAACTCAAAACCTGCTGCATGGAAATCTTCTCAAATAAATCACAAATCTGTGCATCTCACAGCTCAATTCACAGGAAGTTCATTCGTCAAAGCTCTTGCCGAATCTTCTTAAGTTAGAGCTCAGGAAAAAAGACCAGCTTAGTCACTGGGTCACCAGCAAATGTTGGGTTTCGGAAGCTGTTTCTCACACTTGTCTACTAGCTTAACCAGCAATAAGTCTTTGATCAATCTTCTAACTAGAAAAACATTACTGGTAAATATAATGACTATGCCATACTGGTCCATGAGGTAAACCAGCTCCAAACCAGAATAAACCTCAAATAAAATGGAAATTCATACAGTTTCGACAAAGAGGAATGTGAATAAGTCAGTGAGAAAAGCCAAGCAAGACACCAGAGACTCTCCCACATTTTCCTTCAACTGAAAAAGATCAATTTAAAACACCTAAAATAAATGAGCAATCATAGAGAAGTGAACCAAAGATCAACACTATTGAAACCCAGCATCTTACCTCGACAGACATTCCCGTTATCCGGCTCGAATCCCGCCTTGCAGGTGCAGCTCCCAATTGGAACCATCCAGTCCCCGTCGCCATTACAGTACAACTTAATCGGCACGTCTACTTCCTCAGAATTCGGGATGCACATCCCGCGAGCAATCACCAGCGAGGTGCTCTCTGCCCCGGTCATGGTCTCTGGAAATATTGCAAAGTTCTGCACCACGCTTGGGCATTTCTTATAAAACACACGGACAGACAGCAGGGACATGCATGCGCCATAGTCCTGAAATGCCAAATAAAAGCCGTTTTTCGACAACGGGCCGAAGCTCCGCACCTCTGTGTTCACTTTCATCAATCTACCACCAAAATCCACTTGCGAGAAGCTCTCGTCTGCCGCAATAGTGTCCACTTTCAAATACGGAGCCTCCATCCAGAACGCCGTACCCTTGGTGGCGATGACAGAGTCTGTCTCGTAGTAGTACAGGTTAAAGGTCTCCTTACAGGATCCAGGCACCCGCGGGATGCTGCTGCAGTCTCGGACGGTGAAACGCATCTCCACGTAGATACGCTGAGCGCCACGTCGTGCAATGAAGGTGGTGAGCAGCCAGTTGTTCTGGTTGGACTCAAAGACGTTGCACACCTGGTACGTTCGGATGGTGTTGAGGTTTTCATCATAGCCGCTTACTTCCTCCCACTGGAAAAGAAACACAATAGGAGGTTTAGCACAACAGAAGGAACGATGGCAGATGACCATACATTATTAAAATGACATAAGAACGTTACTGAAACTAAAATAGAATAAAAATAAAAGTTATTTGTGGGGAAATGCTTACAATGTAGAACTGGAGTCTCTTATTACAAAAAAAAAAGAATAAGACTTGTTTTTGTTGTTGTAAATGACTCAGGGAATTAATATTTTAAGTGAATAATTCAATTACTTATTCACACCACACAAAAAGACACTCGTCTCCACTTACTGGTGTAATGATGTAACATAGAAGGGCCACTGAACAAATCAGTGAACGAATCTGATTGATTCTTTTAGGTGAACTGAATCACATAATTCTTGTCAATTGGTAAATACATTGTACACAGTAATGTTCATTTTAGCACCCAGAGAATTTTCTGTTTTCAGGTCAATGGTGTGAAAAAACCTTTTTTTCAACTTAAAATTGCAAGAGGTGCTTGCTGAAGTGGAACAAAGATGAGAAATATCACTGTTGGTCCATTTGATGCTATCGATGTGGAACCATGGCCTGAACTCAGACAGGTGTCTGCCTTTCATAACATATTGATACAAATTGAGTTTCCAGAAACCTCTCCAACCCCATATTCCCCACCCAAAAAAAACATCTAAAAGCTTTTAAACACTACATCACTTTGAAACTTTTTTTTCCGTCTCTGAGATGATGAAACCTTTATGGCCTCTCTTTCCGAGTTTCAGATCACAAAATCGGTCTCCCTAATCACCTGAGGTGGGCGAGGGAGCCGCTGCCATCTGCTTCGGTCCAGACCAAGTGCGGCCAGCCACTTACCATTACAATATTACCATATTATAAAATGTGATGCATAACAAATTTGAGATTATGCGCTATCGAATTACAATTAGAAGTAAGTGGAGCAGTATATGGCTGCCCTCCTGCAACCCTGGTAAAACAGCACCACTGGCAGATTGTGACTCAAGGCACAGGCAGAAAGAAAGAAAGAGAGAGATAGATAGAGTGCAGCCATGTTCAGACTGCTGCTGAAGACAGTTCTGCTGATGGTTGTGGACAATACAGTCTAAAAAATCAAAAGTTTCAAAAAGGGCCTGACAGCTTGATGCATTAAAACAGAGATTTTCAGACTTTTTGATGCCAAACCCCCCCAAATATGATGATGCCCTCGTGAGAGCCTCCCCTCCTAAAATATAAACATATCAGCATATTTTCACATATAAAGACCTATATTTACACTGTGAATTTTTGTTCTATTTTTTGTTTGTTTTTTGTATTTTTGCATTACTCCGTACTTAAGCCAAATTATTGAAATATTGTCTGAAAAATACAGATTTTGTGTGTAGTTTTACAGTTAAAATTTGACAGCCTTATAAATATATATTAATGACATCATTAAAAAAATTAAATAAAAGGGTTCTAGGAGATGTGAAAAAAAATGTAATGCAAAAATGTAAAATAAAAAATACTAATTATACAAATATTTAAAAAAACATTAATTTTTTTTATTCCTTTTTTAATTATTTATTTGTATAGTTTTTTGTTATGTTTTTTAATGTATTGTAACATTTTTATTAAACCAGTTTGAAAACCCCTGCCATAAGTGATCCTTATTAAAAACGTTAATTCACCCTACAATGAAAAATCTGCCATCATTATCTCGCCCTCATCTCATTTGTTCATCTTCACACAGAATATGTGAATCATAAATGTGAATGAGATTTGACAGCAGTGGTGGAGGGCAAGACTTCCGATGATTAATAACTTATAATAACTTTGGTCTTTTCCTCACAAAATCATCATGTGGCTTCAGAAGACTTGACGTAAGTAATTCTGAATATTTTCATGATAATATTGGCACTTTTTGAAGCTTGATGGCCCCAGGTCACTGTTGGTTATCACTGCATGGAAAAGAGCAGCGTCAACATTTCAACCCAACATCTCCTTTTGGATTCTACAGGAGAAAGAAAGTCATACAGATCTGAAACTATATATTTAAACTATACAGAGTAAATTTCAAAATTTTCATTTTAACCATAGTTGTCCAAACAGATACAATCCATGCAGCTAAAAGCCTGATGTTTTACTACTGATCCGATCTAAGTTCCTCAGTCCCAGCGGTGGATAGCTGTGAGGTAAAAGTAGGGTCATGTTGTCTGTACGTGATTGCTTGCTGCTTGAACCGCTCAGCTTACTGTTAATGCTGGATAACAAGCACACCACCGCTTGGCCCTGTGGGTTATCTGTGCCTTTTAACAGAGCAGGCTGACCGAATGAACCATCCTACGATATCCCAGAATTCCCTTGAAGTGGCACAGCCGTGGGAGAGGGAAACAAATACAAGGTTTGTGAGTGGACTCTTGAGGACTGTAAAGTTACTGTATAGGTGCAGGAAGTGTGTGTGTGTGTGTGTGTGTGGGAGCTGTTTGTTTTGTCTAAGTGTGTGTGGCCTCTGGACGGTTATTCACTCACGGACCCACACCAAATAACAGTCTGATCCAAGCAAACCTTGAAATTGTAAGATTGGCGATTAAGATGTATGTATACCTTTGCTGTTTGTGTGCGTTATGAAAGCAGAAACAGAGAAAAGGGGAATTCGAGTAAATCTAATCTGAACAGTGATGTATCAACATCCGTGTGGCAGCTTGAAAGCCAGGAGGGGGAAAAAAAAATCGATGCGTGAAGTGTTGGCAAAAACAGTATCATCTCTACTTCCAGAAAAAAAAATAAATAAATAAATGACTTGAGGCAAAGCAAACCGCTTTGAAATAAATCAGCCAAAATGAAAAATCTGTCCCCAATTAACTCACACTCAAGTTGTTCCAAACGTGCATGAATTTCTTTTTTCTGTTGAACACAAAAGAAGAGATCTTACTACTGTTTTTTTTTCTTTTTTTTCCCAATGGCTACCACCACTGTTTGTGTAGCCACTGCCTCCAATATTTCTGCTTTTAAAGGATTAGTTCACTTCCAGAACAAAAATGTACGGATAATGTACTCACCCCCTTGTCATCCAAGGTGTTCATGTCTTTCTTTCTTCAGTCGTAAATAAATTATGTTTTTTGAGGAAAACATTCCAGGATATATGGACTTCAATGGGGACCAATGGGCTGAAGGTCCAAACTGCAGTTTCAGTGCAGCTTCAAAGGACTCTACACGGTCCCAGCCGAGGAATAAAGGTCTTATCTAGCGAAACTGTAAGGATGGTTTCCCTACGGTGGTTCAGGCTGTAGGATTGCCGAAACTCAAATAAACATTTATCAGCATGATGGTATAAAACTGTACATTTCTTGTCTGTTACCACCCACTGCCACTTATACCAACTATGGAAATAAGCGCAGTTAGAATAGCCAAATATGTGGAAGAGCATTGATATTATGTGACTTTATTGTATTGCAATAGGTAGCACTTTAATTTTAACCTTGAATCAAGACTAGTTAGCACTTAATTAATAATTGAAATGGTTTAATAACGATATTTTGTTATGGTTACACTTGAATTGGTTACAAAATAGATGATGGATGGTAAAACATAGTTAATTGTACCCAACATGGATGGAAAATATTCCTAGAGAGAGAGAGAGAAGAAGTGTCAGCCAGTGAGGTTGGTCGTACCTCCTTCGGGCGCTTTCCTCATTCTTGCGATATTGCGCGTCCGCGGCGGCGACGGTGTGGCACCTCTGCTCATTCGTGTGTACGGGCGTTCTTTGATCTCGCCTCCCGCCTCCCGCGTCGCCTCCCAGCCAGCTCTCTGCCTCCTGGCGTCCGGTGACCGCGACTGCCGTTTGGCGCTTCTCTTCTCTCCCCATCATCGCGCCGTCACTCGTCCTGGTGACGGGCGTCTTTGCCTTCTACCCGTCCTTCTCCTTCCTGCCTTTCCCAATGCTTCGTCGCCTAGAAGTTACAAGCGACCTTTCCGCCATCTCGTTCACTCCCGCTATTCATCCTATTCCTGTTTTTCTAGTCTCGCTGTTATAAAGACAGGTAGCGGTGTAGCAGTGTGTAGCAGCTGCATGGCTTGGGCAAGACCAATTGTATAATTTTGTTTTTGGGCATCCCCAACTAAGATCCTCTCTTTAAACATGCATACTCTACGCCTATTGTGAAACAATTCGAGGACAGAGAATAGAGAGGGGTCCTCAGAGAGATGTTCTAGGAGGGAGAGAGGGAGAGAATGGCGAAGAGAGAGGGGCAGAGCCCCAAAAAGATTCTCCAGCCGGCCATCAGAAGAAGCAATCAAAAGTCAAATGATGGGAGCCAATGAAAGAGCCAGAGCAGACAGGCTTGACAGTCCTCTTTTATAGAATCCCCTTCCTACCATGGTGACTCAAAAACAACAATATACTTCTGAGACATTCTACAAACTTAGACGACTTCAGCAGATTACAACTTCACTAACCACTGTGGCATTGCATGGTGTACAATTAGCATACCCCCGAAACTGTTATACTATGTTGGCCTCCAGGCTTGAGCGATTGTCGACCCCGTCTGCTCTGTGCTTTCAGTAATGCCAAATGGCCCTTTTGTTACTTAAGATAGGTTTGGGACAGGAAAGCAGTAGTCTTTGATAATTTTTGACCTTACAAAACCATCTGTCAGTTTCTAAATAAAATAAAAATGTACATACTTTTTTTTTGTTTTACGCACAATGCATGCGCCCTAACGCGCCGCAATGCACGCTGCCAATACCCGCATATGTACTCACAGTTGATAAGCTCACATTGGCGCAGTTAGCTCTTCGTCTGTGTGCT
The DNA here is from genome assembly GCA_018155175.1 of Sinocyclocheilus anophthalmus. Taxonomy (NCBI): domain Eukaryota; kingdom Metazoa; phylum Chordata; class Actinopteri; order Cypriniformes; family Cyprinidae; genus Sinocyclocheilus; species Sinocyclocheilus anophthalmus. The sequence goes on from JADLZN010000098.1 coordinate 156,291, forward strand.
GCGGTTCAAAAAGGTAGGGTAGGGTGAAAAACTCCATCTCATTTTCTCCTCCAACTTCAAAATCGTCCGGCATCGTTGTTTCACCTTTTTTTGTAAAGGGCATTTGACTTTCTTTGCATGTTCACTTTGCATGTAAACACTGCGTCGGTACTTCCGCCTACGTCATGCGTGACCTTTCCAACATGACTACGTAATGCGTGAAGTCGAGCTAGTGCAAGACGTGCATTTGTGGTTAAAAAGTATATAATTATTTTTTTTTTAAGAAAATGACTGATGGTTTCGCTAGATAAGACCCTTAAGATAAGACCCGGCTGGGATCATGTAGAGCCTTTTGAAGCTGCATTGAAACTGCATTGAACTATCATTCATTCAAGAATGATATTGGACGTCACTACCTCTCTCACAAACTCAGCAAGGGGGAGAGCTAGAAGAGCTTACATTTCAGTCTGTTCCTCACACAAAGCTATTGAGAAGACTTGGAATATTTTTAATCATTAATGAACTTTGAAAGTTTCCAATTATTTTAATTGCACAGAAAAGAGCAACCAGTTGCATTATTCAAAATTCCTTCTTTTGGAAGAAAGAAAGTGAGTCATAAGGGTTTGGAACAACATGAGAGTGAGTAAATGATGACAGAATTCTCATTTTGGGTGAACTATTCCTTTAATGTTCCTTGATATATTCAGCAGACTTGGGTTTAATTTAATAAAGCAGGGAACGCAAAGAACAAATAAAAAAGCAATGATAAAAAGCCATCTGTGGCTGACTCGTTCATTCAAGCAAATCCACTTCACTAGAATTAATTCCACAATTCTAAAATAATGCCTCTCGCACGATTTTTATTTGTTAAATGTAGGATTAATGCGAGCAGACACCCGCTGGATGAATGTAACTTTCTACACAACATCACGATTCAATAAATAATTTAGACAAAACCAGATAAAAATCAGAAATACTGTCCACAACAGTGGTAAATCTAAATATAGCACTCCAGAACAGTGCAATTTCCATTTCATGACACATCTGTCATAGTTTTTCACAGCAATTTCATATCTCCAAGTTTAATTACACATACTGTCATTTTACCTCTTTTGATTGCATCAGGTTGAATTGTTCTTTCCGGTAATTCAAAGAGACAGTGACTGTCAGACACCGGGGAAAAATTCCGCCCTCCCTTTTATGCTTTTCATCTTATTGAAAATTTAAATTGACATCTAATTGACCATTTCTGTTTCCTTAATAATCGTTTTTATTCTTACTGTGCATAATTTTTCAGATATTTAAAGAGAGGAAAAAAAACGTTTTTATAATATTGCCTAATCAAGAAAAAAATATATACAGTGAATTACTAAATATATGTATTTTTTTCTTGATTATGCAATATTATGAAAACTTTTTTTCTCTGCCTTCCAGCTATGCCATCTCCCTCTACCACTGTTTAAATGTAAGATATATAAAGACATGCATTTATTTATTTATTTTTTATATATTTACACTTTTTATATTTAAATATAAATAAAATGGCCTGTTGTCTTTAAACACAGTGCCAAGCTCGATGGTAACAGGCCGAAGGACTGTATCATCGCCTCCTCAGAGACGGCAGACTTGGAAGGCATTGCTCTGGAGGAGAAGGAGGAATGAAGAGAGAAAGACGTGAGAAGAGAAGAGAGAAGTGGGACTGGTGTGGAGGGGTGGGAGTGTAACATAGCTGGCATGATGAATGAGTTTACAGAGATCCTGGGCACAAATGGAAGCCCTTTTTCGTCTCTTGACTGCCAAATCACTCCCCACCACCCTCACCGCCCCCACACCTCTGTATGAGGATTTATCTCTGTATTAGATGTACCCGTCCAATCTGGCCAGGGCGCTGCCATTAATACCGCAGGGCACTGGGCCCATCCCTCCCTCCCCTCCCCTCCGCATCCTGGTCTAGGGACGCTTGTCTCTCTGTCTGCTGAAATGACCACAATCACTCAACCCGACTCACGCCACAGGCTACGGCAGACAGAGCCGAGTACCAGCTCATACATCACATCACGAACTGTGTTATACCATCAGAGATTTGCACATTATATCATGTGCACACATGCATAGACACGAGCTCTCGCATCAACACTAACACAGTCATAATCGGTCTGGGCATTTGGCATAATGTAATGTTATCATTTGAATCTCTATAATAGAAGAGTTACTTTTTTCAATGCAAACACATTATTTTATGACAATAATCACTACCATTCAAAAACCGTGGGCTCCTTAGTGGTAATCTTTATTCAAATGATCTCCAGTAGAATACTTTCTGAGTTGTGCCACGGAAATATTTATAATTTCAATAAATGCTGTTTATTTTAAACGTTTTTATTTGATCATAATAACTAAGTTCATAATCATATGCAACCTATATATCTATTTATATAAAATAATCCAATATTAAAAAAAATAAAGAAATAATATTAGCAGCACAACTGTTTGTAATAATTGATAATAATGAAATTAAGAATAATAATATGAAAACCGTTTTCAAGATTGCTAAAGGTCGTTTTGCACTGAAGTCATGCTCAAAATTCAGCTTTGTCATCACAGGAATATATATTACATTTTTGTCATATATTTAAACCAGAAAACAGTTTTACTGGTATTCTTTTACTGTATTATTAAATAATTGGCAGCCTTTTAAGAGACTTCTTAAAAAAAGTCTATAAAGATATATATCTAAAGATTAGTATATAAATCTATCATTTTTAAAATAACTTAAATAAGTTTTAATGGTTTTTAATAAATATGTCCACAGAGTATTTGATCCCACGAAATGCTAAAATGTTTTTAATCATTAAGAACAATTGGATTTATTTCCTCTACTGGTTTTATTCTGATTGGGAGAGAAACGTAGATCTAGTTTGCAATAGTGAGCTATACCTTCTTCTTATAGAAGAAAGATTTTATGCTTGTATCCTTTTCCCATAACATGGTCAAGTGTTCAGCCTACAGATGACACACAACACAGTGTCTACTTTGCAAGCGACTGGCATAGAGAAAAAGAAACAGAAAGAGGCAGAGAGAAAGAGAGGCAACACTGATGTATTGTAATTGGTTACTTTTAACAAAATGTAACAGATGTTAAACGTTCCCCTGAATGCACGCATACCCAAAACACATAACCAGAAATGTCCTCCACAAGACTGGAGGCACACACAAATAAACAGCGAGAAAAAGGTCAACAGAAATGGCAATTTGAGGATTCGCCATCTCAGACTGTCTATAAAATGGTGATAAAGCCATTAAAACTGTCCAGTGTGCAGGACAAAAGTAAAATTATTTTGAAGCCCTCTGGCTTGGACTATAATGATCATGCTCATAAACTCTTGGAATGCACACTTTCATCAGCACAGATCTCAACTAGAGCCGAGCGCTTCTCCAGCTGGGATTTACAGGTCCGCTCAGACACGGGAGGGGTCACAAATACATCAAAGAGAAAGACATGGAAAGACACACTCCGCTTTTACAGATTTAATTTGGAGACCTTCATTATCCAGTGTATTTAATGATACACCGCTGAGTAAATTTCCCCTCAGGGATCAATAAAGTATCTCTAACGGTTATGGGCGAGAACTGGACATTGTCAACCCAACACATTAATCTCCAGACACAGTCAGAGAGAACAGAACATTAAGCACATGGATTGAGTTAACCGCACACTTCGATTTGAGTGCATAGTTAAAAACTATAAAGGATGAAATTTCAACATACCAAACATGTGCACAACATGACTTATTTATGGAGCTTAGAAAGCTATTTTAAAGCTGAGCTACAAGCTACTCAGAATTAGTTACAATCAAGTTACAATTGAACATTTTTTTGTTTGTTTTGTTTTTTCATTATGTTTCACATTTTGTTTATTATGCATTGCTCTGCAACATAAAACAAAAACAAAAAAAAACAAAGCTGATTATGCAGACTATATAATTATTAAAATTATCTGGCAGAAAAACAATAAGGATTTTTTTTTAGTTAAACTAAATACAACATACATACATATAAAGTATACATATCACAAAAAGTAATATTTGCAATTACATAGAAACATTCTGTAATAGAAAAAATGAAAATAAATATTTCATATCAAGTATTAAAATTTATTAAAATATCAAATGTTTAATGTATTCATTTTTTAAATATTTATTTATTTAAAAACTACAACATAAAATGTTCTACATGGACTACTGGAAAAACTAATAAATGATTACAGGAATAGGTGTTTTTTTTTCTCAATTTGTTGAAATTCACCATATGAATAATTTTAAAATGAATCTAAAAATGGCTAAAAAGAATCTTAAAATACTTTCTAGAAGATTTAGCCTAACACGCATAACAAAAAAATTACAATTTCTCAGTAAGCTTGTGAATTTTTGATAGTGACTGTAGGCCAATCATGAGAAAAGAAGGGAAAACGGGATCGGGAAATGATGCAACCGAGATTTGACCTCCCTTTTCCTACTTGAGCACCATGACTCGACACGTCAAAGCCCACGCACTAACCGCTAGGCCTCCAACCTTGTCACTTTCAGAAAGGCACATGAGATTTAAACCAAAAAAGGAGGAAAAGAAAAAGCACCAGCACAACAAAGGCATTCCATCATCCGTCACCTTAGCAATAATGGAGTTCCAGGATCCCAACATCCATTTCCCATCTATGACAAGGCTTTAAATAGCCATGTATGAGCGGCTGGGTATATTTTGGTTTCGCTGCGCTTGTGTGTGTGGGTTAAAAGTGTTCTTAAGCTGAATAATTCAGACGTGAGATGAGAGTAAACAGGGTTAGCAGGAGCGGTAGAGAGACCCAACCTATCTGAACTGAAGAAAATAATTACCCCTCGACTCAAGTTCACCATAAACGCTGATCTCTAGCTCTTAAAATAAAGTTGTTTGGCTATCCTACCAGTTTATGGCCTATAAATTCACTCCGAATATAATTTCTTGCTCTAAAAGTGTAAGGCATTCAAGACATCTCCTTCAAATATATGGATTCACCAGGTCGACCGCTTTACTTGAATAAAATATTTTATGACAAGCTTCCTATTCTTGAACATTTGTTGACTGACTTGCCTGGAAGCCCCCCAATGAGCACTAGAAACGCTGTGGTTTAGTGCTTAATGTATTGTGTTAATGACCATGATTTACACAGAGAGAGAGTTTTGCCCAACAACACAGTGCCTACTGCTGTTAGGACTCCAACATGATGGCACTCATAAACAACCATTCATCGATGGTCTCTGCTCGAGAGAATGAGAGAGCGGATGTTGGAGAGAGGAGAGGAGATGAGAGAGATAGCAGACGCCCGAGAGAGAGAGAGAGAGAGAGACAGGACTGTCCAAATAAGACCAAAACAACAGACAGCTTGAAAATTACGAAAATTCTTGGAAATATTTCTCACTTGGATCCCTAACACACACCTCCATCCAGCAAAAAAAGAAAAATCTTATTCAGATGGTCATCAGCCGCAACCTCTGAAGCTGAAGGCAGTTGTCACGGTTACAGAGACTCTGTGCTCTTGAGCAAATCCAAGGCTGTTCACTTTTATTAGAGCTACCAAATGTTCTGAACGAGAGAGAGAAACTGAAAACGGCCTTGAACAGTAAGCACTGAGCCAAGGTCCTCTGTACTATGAGACTGAACTCTCAAGGCAATAACAGCAGAACTTCCTGTTCCTCCAACAGCCTTCATGAACATGGTGGGCTGCAGAAAGATCTGCCGAATTTCAATGCTCACTTTTCACAAAAGAGTGCTCTTAGTTTCATTACCATATTTATATCCATTCTGCACATTTTCCAACATCATTAAAACAGAAATAAATGTGGAAAAGCAAACAGATTGCCTGTTGGTCTAAGAGTCTTTTTGCTGAAAGAGAAGAGAGAGTTATTATCAAAAGCCCAAAAGCTCAACTTTACATAAAACATGTGACACTTGTGTGATAAAGACAGTATGTAAATGGAAAGCCATTTTATGTTAGTATGAACTACACTAAAAAACATTTGGTGTAAAAACCATTTCCACTTAGAAATTGCTAGTGAATTCCGGTTGACTATTAGACTAAAGAGTTTTCCCTCAATAAACTCCTATTGCTGCTTATTAGTTGTTAGTGAGGTAGTTGTTGTAGTAGTTATGTTTAGGTATGGGGTAGAGTTAAGGGATCTAGAATATAGTCATGCAGAATAAGGCATTAATATGCTTTATAAGTACTAATAAACAGCCAATATGCTACATTAGTAATATGCACACTAATAAGCTAGTAATTTATATTAAATAGTGTTGCCTAATCTCAAGCCACCAAGCTACAAAGTATGACACTGTGAAGAAAAAAAAGTTTGAATTCAAAATAAAATGATGTTCTTACTATTTTAGCCATATTATGAATTCAGCCAGCCTTTGGCATTTAGCTTTATTTGCCTGCTTAAATAATGTTTTGGTGTAATTAGAGGCAACTAAACACTTTCTCTCTTCTCTAAAAGCAAAACGACCCTTGCCCACAAGGAATCTGTTACTTTTTCACATTGACTGCATTGACTGTGTGGGAAAATTTGCAGAAGGGATATAAATATGGTTATTAAACTGAGAGTGCCACATTTTGGGTTGTGAATATCATCTGTTTAAAAATCTGCCGAACAGTTTTCACCACAAATAAAACCTAATGAAACCGAAGTTCTTGGTATAAAGGTCAACAGACAAAAAAACATTTCTGAAATTTCAATCCCTCCATGCTGTTACAGAGACAATCAATGGTTCTTTTGTGTAGGAATAGTAGATTGTATTAGCTAAGGTCATATACGAAGAAGAACAGTTCACAAAATCTGACCTCTAAGAAATGAAGAAATAAATCATCTTGACTCAATTTAAGAGTCTGACTTCAAAACACAAAACACAAGATTTATATCAACTACAAAAACGCATATGAAATTCTGGGTCCAAATTCATGAAACATTTTTAAGAATATAATTGTTCTTAACCGCTATTTTCTTCTTTTCTTACTTAAAAAAGTTCAGAATTTTTTGTATTATTATCTTTTTTATATTAATTTTTTATTATTAGCGTATCTTTTTCTTCTTCGTTGAAGAAAAAAACTTCAGGAAGTTACCAATATTTGAACGGAACCTCTTAAAAATTAAGGAAACCTCAACTTTCCTTAATTCACAAAGGTAAGATGAAAAAAGATTAAATTACTGGGTTGTTTATTCATTATTATTTATTTTATTATTTCTGCGCTTATTATAATTTTTCTGGTAATCTGCAGGCAGTGCAAAAAGATGACCTTTTTATTGTATTGTTAGGTCTTCGGCATGACCTGCCATTTAAAAAAAAAATAATAATAATAATGTTAGATGTTCTTAACTTCTTAGAAGTTCCTCAAGAACCGCACTTAGTAGGAATTGTTACTACATTCTTGGAACTTGTTGGAAATTTCTTAACTTTAAGATTTTCACCATTCGGGCCCCAAGTTGCTGTCAGTAGAAGACCTTCAAAACCCTGCTGTAACATTACATGTACATCTCCAAATATGCCAGGTAAATACAATAACCCCTTCAGAGGAACAAGTAATCAAAGATACTCAGACTGTCAAGAGTTTTTGAGTAGCATTACAGCAAGACTTAGTCAGCTCTAAATGTCACATACACAAACAACTCTTGCTCACAATACATGATGTCCCTTAATGTTTAAGTCGGTTATTTTAAACTGTCAAGTGGACTAGAGTTTATCCCAGTAGTCAGAAGTTTAGATCTTTGCGACTAGACACAGCGGGACACTCAAGTCTATGGAAAAACTTGTCTTGTTTTTTAGGACAGGACATTAAATCACCTCCTCAAAGTGGCCTTGGCTGAGTAGTGTGTATACGTAGTGCTGTTGCTAAGTATAAAGGAGAACAAGACATTAAATATACAAGAAAGAAGGGCAGATATTCTTGTGTACATCCACTTAAGTGATCTAAAGGCAGAAAATGCAGCGAGAACATCTTTTCTCACACAGAGTGGGGGGAAAAGCCTGTGCGCGCTGCCACTTGTCACTAAGTGTTAACTCAGAACTAGTTACAAGTCCATCGGCAACAGACTTTACAAACACATACTTTCGTCCATTTGTGTTCTTAAGTGACCCAAAGCACTTAACACTGAAAAATCGCTTTAAAACACACACGCGTACTGCACCCTGAAGTGTGCGAGGGATTGCACTTTGTGTAGTGCCGTGCGGGCCATCGCTCTTCAGAGAACAGTGCTCTTAATGTGCACGAGTAGAGACGCTTTTCCTCTTGATAATTTGGTGCAAAACTACACTTAACCTTGAGTTCATTCTAAAATAAACCAGCAGTGCACACTGAAAACATTAAAATACTAGATTTTTACATTTTTTTGAGTGCCGCTTGTTGGTGTAAAACTTACAGTGACAATGCTGGGTGTTTTTGGTGATACACACACACACACACACATTTTATATATACACCCAGCACTTATATATATATATAATAACTATATTAATACATTATATATATATATATTGTAGCGTCTGCGTAGAATCATGCATGATCTTTGGGTTTTTGTGGCTTAAGAGACCCTTTTAGCCTTTGACATTTGCATATAAATTACAGTTTGTATGGGGGTCTAAATTGCCAAATGGCTCGCCATCAAGGAGATTCTAACCAGTCCCCCCACTATCATCTCCCCATCTGACTTCAAACACTGTCCAAAGAGCTGTAAATGACCCCGATGGGCCTGGCTGACCAAGAAAACTAACACACACACACACAAACGTAAAGACCGTTACTCTATTATACTCTACAAATATATCTGGTATATTGTATGTGTTGTTTGTACGTTTCCCTATTAGATTAGCTGAGTTACCACTCGTTATTTGTATTAGTTAAAGCCCTAAATACTGATATTCAGGTGTATGTATGTATCTTTGGTTTAATCTATTCTAAATGTTTCTTGGTATCAATATTATCTGCTTTTTATTCCTCAAACAATGATGTACAGTATGTGATTATGAAACACATCATACGATTTATACTATATTTTGGATTAAAACTGCACCAATTCCAGACCGGCCATAAAACATGCAAATGGACCATAAAGGGAAACAAAGGAAACTTCTCCCGCTCAAAATTCATGCCTGGTATTGGCCATTCCACCCAAAAGGTGGGTGTGGATAGGAACCATAAAAAGGCATTAGCCAAAAATGATCTTGGCTCAGAAACCCTCTTCATTTGAGACAACACTTTTCCAAGACTCTCAAGATTTTCCTCTTGAGTTTTTATTTTCCAGCAGTTTTTATCTTCAAGTAACGTTGGTCGATGTGGACTTTTCCTTCTTCAGAAGAAACAGAAGTAAAAACTTCAAGCTGACTCCTCACGAACTCATCAAAAAGACCTCCGTTATCTACCGCATCAGGACTCCTCTTCAGCAATCGAAAAAACCAATGCAAGTAACCGCTTAAAATTATGTAGATGCGTGTTTAAGTTTCAGCCCCTTTTAAGGTGATTTTTGATTCTCTGATGTTTCTCAAAGGTTGTGTCTAAAATTGATGTGAAATACTGCCATCCTTTTCTTCCCTCTTTCTTTTCCTTACTTTGTTTCACTCTGTATGTGTTTTGCTTAGTTAGTTGTATGTTAGATATAGTTTTCATTTATTAAATCTCTTATATTCACCACTGATTGTCTCTGTTTGCTGCTCACAGTTCCAAGTCAATGAATGTTTGAACCTTTTCTACATTTGGCTAAGAATTACTGCTATCACTGTACAAAGAAGGACAGTTTATTCTTCCGTGGCCAGAAAAATAAACATTTCTTGAATTGATAAATTATTATATTGTCTGCTTGGTGGACGGACAGATCAAGTAATTGTAATATTGACTCTGCTACAGTTAATTCGAAGATATAATCTAAATATTTCTCGTACGACAATCATAACCAGTCTGATTAGTCATAAAATATTTCCCTTTTTGAGCTTGATTACTACATAGAATATATATAATATATATAGTGATTGGTAGAAGTAAACTGAGTAATTTAATCTGGATTCATAATCAGATTCCACAAAAATAAGTACTATAAGTAGATTATATTGTTTTAAAAATGCTTAATCTGATTAGTCACTTTTTTAAGGATTACACAATTACATATTATTCACACATTAATTTAAGAATTTATTTATTAATTTAATTTTCCTTTCTAAATTAACCTACTGTAATGTAATGTTTAATGCATTTCATGATGCATTAAAGACTGGAATATATTTTCTTTTTCTTTTTTCATCTGATAAACGAGTTAGTTCAAATTCAATCTAAAAGTAATCAAAAAGTAGTAAGGATAAATACTCATAACCAGGATTATTTTAAATACAGTTTTCATTATGTAATCTGTAATCAGTAATCACAGCCGTGCCAATATACAGCCATATCTCCACTCTACTTGTGTGATATTGCTCATATACCGTATATTTGTGACAGCATTTTTGCCATTAGTTTCAACTTTATTTCAACTTCATTAAAGAAAACAAAAAACAGATGGTGTTTCTCATTTCACAAGAGAAGAGGTTAACCAAACAAAACAGTTTATTTACATTTCAAATTTTTTTTTTTTTTTGTTCTTTGGAATAGAAACACCACCTCTCTTGAAAGTGACATCTGTGAAAAAGAACACAGATGAAATACATCTCGACCACACGAAAGATTCTCTGTGTCCCATAGTAGTTTTTTTTCATAGTAGTCTTTTCTGCCTTTTCTACTGACAGATTTTATTATAAAAGAGAGAGCAGGGTGTCCCTAAGGAAATATGCAGCGTCTGTACAATATCTGCTCTTAGACATCAATAAACGTCTGGACTTCACTTCTCAAATATGATTCTGCAACAGACAGATGGCGTCTGCATCTACAGCGAGTTCTTCAGGCTTATCTGCTGAATGAATCTCTGGCTGCTCACTCCTTAGTGAGGTGGAAATGTGGCACATATAACAGGTCAGCAGTTGGTACGTACTGCTAGAGTCACACCTATTTGACACTGCACAAATAAGCAGCACCTATAGCAAAGCAACAGCAGGATCATATGCTTTCATACTGTGACTCTATATTGAAATAACAAAATTATCAAATTCAGCACAGCACTATATACAGTCCACATGTAGTACTATTGCTGTAAACAATTAATATTGGTGACAATACACTTTATTAAGGATGCGCGCGCTTTATTTGACAACTTGTGAACTGTTCAACTACAACACTCGCTGACTGCAATGATATAGCTTGGAATAGCCTGGACAATTTGTAATATAACTCTGACTGGATTCGTCTGAAAGAAGAGTCATATACACCTAGGATAATTTTCGCTCATTTAAATTTTTGGGTGAACTAAACCTTTAAAAAAACATTTCTTTGCAGTGTGGGGCCAAGCAAAAGACTTCCCAAAGCGAGAACGAGTGGGTGAGATGAGAAAAGAGAGGGTAAAAAGAAAGATGAATAAAGAGGGAATGGAACGAAGAGAATCTGAAAAGCTGCAGGCACATGGACGGCTGTGATTAAGCTGAGAGAAAACAGCAAAAGATAGTGACCGTCCTTGTTTAGCTTGTCAGAGAGAAGGATGGAGGGCTAAATTGCTTTCAAAAGAACAGAAGAGCAAAAAGACTGGGTAGACTTCAATTAAGGCCCTTTTTTAATCTACCACACACACACACATACAAACACACAAACACACACATATACAGAGCACATAGAGACAATTTTTTTTTTTAATTCAATGAAAGCATAGCAACTGTCAAGCTCCAAAAATGAACATTTGCTCTTTTTGTGTTCAGTGGATGAAAAAACAGTAGAGCTCCAAAAGCACATTAAATTCTATCGAAAGTGACAGTAAAACTTTCTATTTTTACTTATTCTTACTTATTTATATTTCAAATAAATGCTGTTCTTTTGACCTTGCCATTCATCAAAAAATCCTGAAAAAAATGTATCGTGGTTTCCACCGAAATATTAAGCAGCACAACACTGTTTTCAACACTGTAAACAATAAGAAATGTTTCTTGAGCACCAAATCAGTATATTAGAATGATTTCTGAAGGATCATGTGACACTGATGAATTTAGCTATGTTTAAAGGGGTCATATGACGTTGCTAAAAAATAACATTATTTGGTGTATTTGGTGTAATGAAATGTTAATGCGGTTTAAGGTTAAAAAAACACATATTTTCCACATACTGTACATTATGGTTTCTCCTCTATGCCCCGCTTTTCGGAAACGCGTCGATTTTTACAAAGCCCATCGGTCTGAAAAGCGAGGTGTGCTCTGATTGGCCAGCTATCCAGTGCGTTGTGATTGGCCGAATACCTCAAGCATGTGATGGAAATGTTACACCCTTTGCCATATTGTGATGCCTTGTACGGAGCGACGAGACAAAACCAATAAAACCCATTATAAACGAGGCATTTGTTGCATCCAGTGGGGACATAATTGCGGATTATAATGACTTATACTGTCTTTTTACGCGTTACGTTACATCGCACCGCGTAAACATAAAACCATGTCTGCATTTGTGTTCGGAGAAACGACCAACAACAAGCGCCACTCTACACTGCTCAAAACTCACGTTTGAATCATCAGTGGCAAATCCTTTAAATATGAAAACATACTTACAGGCTGTGAGTCAGAACAGCCGGCATTGTAGTCTACTCTCCCAGGATCAGGAAACAGTCCTCCATAAAATGCGCTGCACACATCTGAATATTGGGTTGACCTGTTCTGGAACAGTGTTGTAACCACTTAACCACTGATTTATAGTCGTGTCCTCTTTTGGAAGGCCAAACAAAGTATTTTTGCTTTCACAATGAAACACACAGCATCTCCACGACATGGCGGCGGCAGCAAAAATATTACAGCGAGAATCAAAGTTACACCTTCTTTCTTTGCGTGAACATGTGGGCGGTGTTGTGCAAATCTTCCCACACAGTAACGTAGACATGTGGGGGCGTGTTTAAACGAGGCGTTTTAGGAGGGCGTGGACGAGTCTTAACATTTATAAAGAATATCTCTTTTGGATTTAGTCTTTGCAACTTTAGGGATCTTATCTATTCACGAACAGCTTGTAACACTCCAAAGAGAAAGGAAAACATGAAATCGCATCATATGACCCCTTTAAGTCATGTTGGATAAAAGTGTCAACCAAATGCATAAACGTAAAAGTCAGATTTGAATCATGGACATGATTCGAAAAGATTAAATGGTCCTGAAAAAAATAGTCGCATTGGTACTCCTTGGGGTCAAAAAGGAACACATTGAAAACAAATGGGAAAAAAAATGTATGTAGTGGAAAATCTGACTGAATGCTATTTTATCAACCTCAAATTTGGAACACAACTTGTCTAGATTCATGGCTTTGATTTTCTCACAGTTTTAGAGTAAAACGTTTTGGAAAATAAATATTTTATATCAAAGTTGAACTTTTTTCACTTTTGCAATAATCTGCAAAGTGTCCTCTTGGTAGAGACTCAAGTCTGTGCTCCAAAGCATTTGAGATTCAGTTTAAGTTGGAAATTTCATTTTCAGGTCTATGCTCAAAAAGTGGTTAACAGGTAATAAATGGATTATAACTACTGCATAAATAAAATTTAGTACCATAAAATACCCTAAAAATACAAATACAATATTAAATAAAAAACACAGTACATTCATTTCATTGAAGTAAAAAAAAATAAAAAAATTAATTAAATTAAATTGGTCGTTTTTTACCTCCACACGAGGAGCACCTCAAGATCCTTTCAGATGTTTTTGCTAAAGGTTTGTGTGATTTAAAGCTAAAGTAATGATGACAGGCTAGTGAGACATCTTGGGGAGTTTTCTAGGTTTGTAGGTTAAGGATACAAACACACAGACACTGACTCCCAGCTAAATGTAACATTTGCATGCGACTGTCATAAACACCCAGTGGCGTTGCTCTTGTTGCATTACAATCAAAAAAAATCTGGCTGAATCAAGAGTCTCTCACATGACACAGCCTTGACAATTAATTCAAATTCATATGGAGTGAGTGTCCACTACCCCTTCCAAATCACCCAGACCCCACACGATCAATACATTCACACACGCTAAAGTACAATTGCTGTGACAGCAGAAATGGGAATCATGGGGTGGCACATACTTCGTATAATCAAGAGCACATCTCTAAGTCTCCAGAGAGCATTATATGCACACATACACAGACTGGGATGATGAATTAAATATGGGGTGCTGAAGAAGCAGCTGACCTCTGACCGCTGGGTGAGGGACGGGGTGAGCAGGCGTGAAAGGTAATCGCAGAGACAGAGGGGAACAATCGGCCATTCGAGCACAAGATGCGTGCGTGAGCCTTTTTAGCAGGAGTGGCCAGCTGAGGTCTGCGAGGAATTGGGGATTTTAGGGATTTCTTTAAGAGAAAAGGAGAGGGGGGCTAATGGAAAGCAAGACATATTAGAGAAGACGCAAGTGCACTGGAGGGGGCAGCTGTGAGAATTCGCCAAATGATGTGAATGAATCGTGAAAGCGGTCAATAGTGCGGTTGAAGAATGAGCAGGGTTAAACCTCCACATGTGACCCAAAAGAGAGAATGAAGTGAGGAGAAAAGAGGGTAAGAGGTAGAAAATGCAAAAGTAATGTTGAGAGACAAAACAACTTCATTCAGCAGAACAAAACAATAGCTCACAATATATAGTCAAACAGCGAAGAAAAAAACTGAACCCAGAAAACAATTGTAATATTGAATGAATGAATAATATAATATAATATATATACAGTGGTGTGAAAAAGTGTTGGCCCCCTTCCTGTTTTTTAAAATTTTTTGCATATTTGTCAAACTTAAAAGATTCAGATCATCAAACAAATTATAATATTAGTAAAAGATAACACAAGTAAACACAACATGCAGTTTTAAAATGAAGGTTTTTATTATTAAGGGAAAACAAAATCCAAAACCACATGGCCCTATGTGAAAAAGTGTTTGCCCCCTAAACCTAATAACTGGTTGTGCCACCCATAGCAGCAACAACTGCAATCAAGCATATGCGATAACTTGCAATGAGTCTGTTAAAGCGCTGTGGAGGAATTTTGGTCCACACATCTATGCAGAAATGTTGTAATTCAGCCACATTGAGGGTTTTCGAGCATGAACCGCCTTCTTAAGGTCATGCCACAGCATCTCAATAAGATTCAGATCAGGACTTTGACTAGGCCACTCCAAAGTCTTCATTTGTTTTTCTTCAGCCATTCAGAGGTGGACTTGCTGGTGTGTTTTTGGTCATTGTCCTGCTGCAGAACCCAAGTACGCTTCAGCTTGAGGTCACAAACAGATGGCCGGACATTCTACTTCAGGACTTTTTGGTAAACAGCAGAATTCATGGATCCATTTATCACAGCAAGTCTTCCAGATCCTGAAGCAGCAAAACAGCCCCAGACCATCACACTACCACCACCATATTTTACTGTTGGTATGATGTTCTTTTTCTGAAATGCAGTGTTACTTTTACGCCAGACGTAATGGGACACACACCTTCCAAAAAGTTCAACTTTGGTCTCGTCAGTCCACAGAGTATTTTCCAAAAAGTCTTGGGGATCATCAAGATGTTTTCTTTATGTTCTTTTTGCTCAGCAGCGGTTTCGTCTTGGAACTCTGCCATGCAGACCATTTTTTGCCCAGTCTCTTTCTTATGGTGGATTCATGAACACTGACCTTAACTGAGGCCTGCAGTTCTTTGGATGGTGTTGTGGGGTCTTTTGTGACCTCTTAGATGAGTTGTAGCTGCATTCCCTGTCCATCACTGTTAGATGCGTGTGTCATATACCTTTGTGGGTGTGCATGTGTGGCCGCCGGTGACCATCTGTGGATACTTTTATTATTAATTTTAAAGTACAGCTGGTCAAATGAACAGAGAGAGAGAGATGAGAGAGAGAGAGAGGAGAGAGAGGAGAGAGATGAGAAACCATAGCTCAATTCAGTTATTAATACTAGTACAATCATACTAAATGTAATTTAAACAATGATTTAAAACAATGACCTGTCTAATTTATATTTGTTGGTTTTAATTAATTTTAATATATAATTTATTTTAATTTACTTATTTAAGGGACAATTGAAAAAGACTATGTAATTAAGGTTGTGATGTTTTTTTTTAACACTTTATTAAGCAAATTACAAAAATGTCCATGAAGCGACAATCACAGCATTGTATTTTGATGTTGTATAGTAACGTGAAGTGAAACTATTTTAGACCAATGAAATTTCAGTGTGGGTGGGGCGACAAATATAACATTACAAAACCAGAAACTGCCTGCCACAGGTTACTCGGATTAGGAAAAAACCTTGTTCACACTGAAAAAAATCACAAAGTCACTGTGCTATGAGGCTAACAGACGTTTCTATTTGACAACAGCAAGAGTACAAACAAGCACAAGTATATCACTTTCAGCTGAACCTCCATTAAAAATGCAAACCACTCTGGAAGCACACAATTTTTTGTGCACTCATTGAGAGTTCAATGAAACCTTTATATTTCTTTGCAGGTTGAGCAGCGCTGCGGCTGTCATTACAGTAGCCTGCTCTCCTCCGGACCACATTTAGACCGATTCAGAGGAGTTTTTTACTTAAAGTGGACCCATGTCATTAAGTCCTTCTGAATGTGAAATGCAGAGTGAAAAGTGCATGCCGACTGTGATGAGAGGTATTGGTACACACATCTGGCTTGCAGGGGATTGAGAGAAGTGAGGAAGAAGTGTGTGGTTTGGGGGGAATGAACTCGTCTGTGTGTCGTTGATCTCTTAATTTCACCGTTCAGACACGGCACCTGTTGTACAAACATTTTACAGCTTATTTTAGAGCTAATCTGAAAGCATTTGGTCTCTCTTTCTCTAGTAAGCTGTTGCTGAAGGGTGAATAGAAGGAGGTTTCGGTTTAAAGTGCTTTTCTCAAAATAAAAGACACAGAGTAAGTGTTTTAACACAGTGTGAGCAGTTCTGCAGGTCATGTTTTCATGCAAACACACACTCACCCCTGACGAAGGGTACGCCGTCCACCCGAGCTCTGCTGTGGCGGTCCGGGTGTCCATTAACGTTTCTGAAAAGCAGACAAAAAAAGATTTATGAGGAATCATGAATATTTATGTTCATCTCTCAGTTCTTGCAATGTACATTGTTTGCATAAAGAATTCTAGAAGAGATGCAGTATCTTGATGGGGGGGGCGGTGGGGGGGGGGGGGGAAACGAACTGTGTGGTTCCATCAAAATGTGCTGGTTGTTCTGGTTTAGAGGACCAGGACTGAAGAGCGCTGCTCTAGAATACAAACTCTCCGCAGTGCCACTTTTGCACCACAGTGGCCCTGTGTTTCTGAAGACGGATATAGGATAAGTTGTCTGTGTCCTTAAAGTTGTCAGCTCTTGTCTGACCTTATCAGCGGAGATATCTGTGACCAGCCGGGAGAATAATCCACATGCACACACTCCACCAAACGCAGATAAGATGGTTGAAAGTGATAGAAAACCTGGATTGATACCTGACTTTAACATCAATGACCATCAGAGCAGAAGAAAACATTTGTGCCATGTGTGTCCCTCATATATACAGTATGTGCATAAAAAAATATTTAATGAATAGCTGATATAGCTGTTTTTACAGACATTTCTCAACAGCACAAAAAGAAAAGAAGAAAAACTCTATTCTTGAGTATTTTTTATGAAGATTAATTTTAAGCCTGTCCTCATACCCCATTCCAATTTTTCAATAGCATATTATTAGCAAACAGTTCTATATATATATTATATATTAGAAATATTAGCAAAAATTAATTTGTGGCAATAACGCGTAGAATTTCTTAATATATATTTTTGAAAGATTGTGGTTTTGACTAATATTTATTAAAAGTTGTGTTCTCATGTTTTGACACGTGCAGGTGTCTTTGATTGGGAAAACAATCATAGAACCTTCAAGGGATCCCACAAAAAAAAAATGTGATCGAAAAAAGGGTACTTTTTTTTTATACAAAATAAGTAATAAATAATAAAGGCTTTATTTTATAGTAGTGTTTTTTTTCCTATCCATAAATGAACAAATAAACTAAGGAAAAAAACGTCATTTATTCATCCATTCGAATAAGGAAATAAATAAAAATAAATAAATATATTATGTTTCTTCCTTCATTAAGATTATTGCGTGCTTTTGTCTTGCTTCCAATTTCTCATGCATACAGCACAAATTCAGAGCTTTTTTCTTCCTGTAAAGTAAGGAACAATTCCTATTTAAAATAAATAAATAATATTATGAAATATGATCATTTAAGAGTTTATACTACACATATTAGCATCAAATTCCTATCCCAGGAAGAATATTTAAACTCGCTCAAACACTTTCTTTAATCACTTTATCAAACTGAAAACCAATGGAACCTCAAAAGCAACCGTTTCATAAAACTGACCCGTTTGTATTCAGTATGCGATATTGTTTTTATGCTCACATTTGCACGCTTGAGTAATTGCTTAAAAAAAGACACACACAGGCTCTGAAGAGTAAACTGCTCAGTGCACATGTCACTACGATGATGTTCACTTCAGTTGTGCTGCGCTGTAGGGGCTTCCTGCACTACGACATCGTTAAAGCACCGGACAAGTTTCTGAAGTCAAACCACATCAGATCTACATCCAACTCCTAAACCCACCAACAGCCATTCTCCATCTACCCTTCCCTCTGGGTCTGTCACACACACACATGCATATATGACGCACTGTGACTTAATTGCATCCCATGCGTCCGGCTCGGAGCGGAGCCTGTCACACTGGGATGGTTATAAGTAATGAGTCATGTCACAGGAGAGAGAAAAGATGAAGAATATCCACTCTTTCCACAAAACACAATCCGACGCTACAAACCGGAATCCAACTGTCATTTCCACTCTCCTCTCCCTCTCTGCGTCCCTCATATCTCCATCCCTCTGGAGTTAATCATACACTCTTCTCCTTTGACGTTTCTCTATATTTCAAGAGGAAGAAAGAGAAGATGAAGTAAGAAGGCTTCGCTCTCTTTCAGATAGATGAGGAGAAGCAGATGACAAGCACTCAAGCTTCTTGCTGATGGATTCATAACGTGATGTATAATTCTGCGATAACGTGACACTCTCCTCCCCGGCCGTCAATAACTCACCACCGGCTGATCAAGAAAACACACCTTATTGTAATACTCTTGAGGAAAGCATCAATAAGGCTCATAAAGTGTTTTATCCAAGTCAGTGGCAGCCGGTAACTTCCTCAAACACAACAAATCAAATTCAAATCGGCGTTCCTCAGTCTAATCATGTTTACTCTCTGTATGCAGGCACACACTGTAAATCCTGAACTGCACACATGGGTTTTTAGGCATCGTAGACACATATTCAATGGTTCCAAGCAGTAGGCAGCTAAATAATGCTATCTTGTAAGGCAGCAGCAAATGTAACGTTAAAATAGCAAAACCTCAATCAACTGTAAGCTCAGTGATGAGTCACTAGAGCCGAGACAGATCCATTTTACTCAGTACTAAAAATACTGGTCAATATTAGGGGTTGGTAATTAAAAAATAAAATAAGTCTAATTAATACAGGATTAATATGAAATAATATTACAATTTAAAATCAGATATTAAAAGATATTGAAACAATGCTCAGTCAAACAGGTAGCCCTACCCATAATTCAAACTCGAACAGCGGTGCTCACTTTCATGAATAAAAAATAAATAAATAAAATAAAATCACAAGCTTAAATATTTAAATAAAATTTTATTAAAATAACATGCCAAGTCACAAGCTACTTAAAATGAATAAAATCCTTAAATAAATAATAGAAATAATAGAAATAAATCTTATAAATACAATTAAAAAAAATTACTGGATATTTCAATTAAATGTTATTAAAATAGCATGCCAAGCCACAGGCTACTTAAAATAAATATTTAAATTAAATTAAATCATCATGCCAAGCTACTTAAATATTTAAATGACCTTAAATTAAAATAGCATGTCACAAGATACTTAAAATTAATAAAATAACATTTTAACATAGCAAAAACCAAGACTTGAGAAAAAGAAAGCTTTAACACAGTGAGTGATTCTGTTGTTATTGATCGGTGATGATTGATGAAGCCTCTGTGTGAGATAATAAGCAGAAGCTCATTCATTCATTCATTCATTACGTAATTGGGAGAGCGGAGAGTTAAGAACCAATCAGAGACACTCTTTTACAGCTGTGGGCAGGGCATGGGGTGATTATTGGAGATATTAAATCCCTAGACTGAAAAAAATGCACACACAAACACAACACACACTGTGGTTTGTCTCTGTTATTAAACACACACACACACCATAATTCAAAATTCTTTAAATAGCACAGCTTGTGCGGTTCCTCCAGCTGGTGTCTCAGAGGAGACAGACCTCTGTACATTGCTTCCCTCAGGAGTTACATCCTCCTCCAGAGAAATCACTCTCATTTGGGGTGTGTGAGGGGAAGAGGGGCACTCGGTTCAGAGCTTAATGCTTTTTGAGGTCATATCAGCTTCAAGCTCATTAATATGCAACATGCGGCCTATAATAAATTATCATAATGGCACAAAGCGATCATGGAATCTTGTTAGGATACAAAACTAAGCCCACCAGAGAAAGCAGCGAGTAAGAAGGTGTGAGCTGATTGAGTAGATCAAATATTTCATGCATAATAGTAAAGCCAATCTCATTTACACAAGGTGACCCTCTTTACCTGTCATTACCCACATAGTTCTCTTTGTGTTTAGAGCTTTACTGAACAATTTCTCTTTACCCATCCTGTACCCGTCGTGTCCAGCTGAAACTTGGCATGGCACAATTGGTTACAACGCAAAAACCAGTCACTGACATCAAATAAGGATGCACAATATTACATTTCTGGCCCATATAATAAAAATAATTACATTTTTATGGTATAGAAGAAAACTGAAAAATAGATCAAACAAACACACAAAAAAAATTGTTACATAAAATAAATACACTACTGTGTACAAACATTTTGGTAAAAACAAAAATTCTGTAATAACAGCAATTGTGAAAATCAATTTTGAAAGATTTCCTAAAGGTCACATTATTATATATATATATAGATATAATCATATATAATATATATATAAATCAAAATTTACATATGGCGTTAGGATGGTGGCAAAAGCAAAAGAAATATGAAAAATGAGCCATGAACATACTAATCATGCATATATACAGTGGGTACGGAAAGTATTCAGACCCCCTTAAATTTTTCACTCTTTGCTATATTGCAGCCATTTGCTAAAATCATTTAAGTTCATTTTTTTTCCTCATTAATGTACACACAGCACCCCATATTGACATTTTTTTGAAAAACACAGAATGTTGACATTTTTGCAGATTTATTAAAAAGAAAAACTGAAATATCACATAATCCTAAGTATTCAGACCCTTTGCTGTGACACTATTATATTTAACTCAGGTGCTGTCCATTTCCTCTGATCATCCTTGAGATGGTTCTACACTTTCATTTGAGTCCAGCTGTGTTTGATTATACTGATTGACTTGATTAGGAAAGCCACACACCTGTCTATATAAGACCTTACAGCTCACAGTGCATGTCAGAGCAAATGAGAATCATGAGGTCAAAGGAACTGCCTGAAGAGCTCAGAGACAGAATTGTGGCAAGGCACAGATCTGGCCAAGGTTACAAAAAAAAAATTCTGCTGCACTTAAGGTTCCTAAGAGCACAGTGGCCTCCATAATCCTTAAGTGGAAGACGTTTGGGATGACCAGAACCCTCCTAGAGCTGGCCGTCCGGCCAAACTGAGCTGTCGGGGGAGAAGAGCCTTGGAGAGAGATAAAGAAGAACCCAAAGATCACTCTGGCTGAGCTCCAGAGATGCAGTCGAAAGATGGGAGAAAGTTGTAGAAAGTCAAAAATCACTGCAGCCCTCCACCAGTCGGGGCTTTATGGCAGAGTGGCCCGACGGAAGCCTCTCCTTAGTGCAAGACACATGAAAGCCCGCATGGAGTTTGCTAAAAAACACCTGAAGGACTCCAAGATGGTGAGAAATAAGATTCTCTGGTCTGATGAGACCAAGATAGAACTTTTTGGCCTTAACTCTAAGCGGTATGTGTGGAGAAAACCAGGCACTGCTCATCACCTGTCAATACAGTCCCAACAGTGAAGCATGATGGTGGCAGCATCATGCTGTGGGGGTGTTTTCAGCTGCAGGGACAGGACGACTGGTTGCAATCGAGGGAAAAGATGAATGCAGCCAAGTACAGGGATATCCTGGACGAAAACATTCTCCAGGTGCTCAGGGACCTCAGACTGGGCCGAAGGTTTACTTTCCAACAAGACAATGACCCCAAGCACACAGCTAAAATAATGAAGGAGTGGCTTCACAACAACTCTGTTGTCAACTCCGCCTTTTTAAGGTCATGCCACAGCATCTCAATAGGATTCAGGTCAGGACTTTGACTAGGCCACTCCAAAGTCTTCATTTGTTTTTCAGAAATTCAGAGGTGGACTGCTAGTGTGTTTGGATTCATGGTCCTGCTGCAGGAAAAGAACCCAAGTGCGCTTGAGCTTGAGGTCACAACTGATGGCCGGACATTCTCCTTCAGTATTTTTTGGTAAACAGCAGAATTCATTTTTCCATTTATCACAGCAAGTCTTCCAGGGCCTGAAGCAGCAAAACAGCCCCAGACCATCACACTACCCCCACCATGTTTGACTGTTGGTATGATGTTCTTTTATGAAATGCTGTGCGTTACTTTTACGCCAGACGTAATGGGACACACACCTTCCAAAAAAGTTCAAGTGTGTATCGTCAGTCCACAGAGTATTTTCCCAAAAGTATTGGGGATCATCAAGATGATTTCTGGCAAAACTGAGATGAGCCTTTATGTTCTTTTTGCTCAGCAGCGGTTTTCGTCTTGGAACTCTGCCATGCAGACCATTTTTGCCCAGTCACTTTCTTATGGTGGAGTCATGAACACAGACCTTAACTGAGGCAAGTGAGGCCTGCAATTCTTTGGATGTTGTTGTGGGGTCTTTGTGACCTCTTGGATGAGTCGTCGATGTGCTCTTGGGGTAATTTTGGTCGGACAGCCACTCCTGGGAAGGTTCTCCACTGTTCCATGTTTTTGCCATATGTGAATAATGTCTCTCACTGTGGTTCACTGGAGTCCCAAATTTTTAGAAATGGCTTTATAACCTTTTCCAGACTGATAGATCTCAATTACTTTCTTTCTCATTTGTTTCTGAATTTCTTTGGATCTCAGCATGATGTCTAGCTTTCGAGGATCTTTTGGTCTACTTCACTTTATCAGGCAGGTCCTATTTAAGAGATTTATTGATTGCAAACAGGTGTGGCAGTAATCAGGCCTGGGGGTGGCTAGAGAAATTCCTTTTAAAACAATTCGAAAAAAAAAAAATAAACAAAAAGAAAAATAGAAAAAAAAAAATCAAAAAAATAAAAAAAAAAAATAAAAAAAAAAAAAAAAACATAAATAAAAAAAAAAAAAAAATCCAAACTCAGGTGTGATAAACCATAGTTTTAACAGGGGGGCAAACACTTCTTCAACTAGGGCCATGTAGTTTTGGATTTTGTTTTATAATAAAAACCTTCATTTAAAAACTTGTTTTGTTCATGTTGTGTTCACTTGTGTTATCTTATATTTGAATAATATTTAAATTTTGTTGATGATCTGAAACATTAAAGTGTGACAAAAATGCAAAAAAATAAGAAATCAGGAAGTGGGACAACACTTCACACCACTGTTACACACAACACACACACACACACACACATATATCTATATATATAGTATATATCTCATATATATATATATATATATATATATAGTGCTGTCAGTTGATTAAAAAAATTAATCACACATTTTTTTCTGGAAATTAATTGTGATTAATCATGATTAATCCCACCTAACATTAAAGTTTTTTAAATATACTTTTATATTGCAATAATTTCACATTCAGTCTTCAAAAATGTATGTAATAATTAATGTAGAAGAAAACAATCTAAAGAAAAATATCACTGCTACCAATACTAATGATGTCAATGTTACATTTATTAGACTTTATAAAAGAACAACTTCTAATTTAAGTGAACTTAAAAAAAATCTTCACATAAACCCTTTATAATAAATGTCATATTTACCTGTACCCTTCAGCAAGTAGGAAATATACAGAAATTGAATAAAGTTATCAAAAACTATATTCTAAATTAAATATTGATGAATACTTAAAGCTACAAAAGTTATTGATTTCCTCTTTTTTTTGTTCTTTGATTAACAGACATCAAAGCAGCTGGGTTATTAGGTTTTTTGGCTGCTATTAATTTAAGAGCTGCCGCTGCTCAACATGATGCAGATCTGACACGCATCGTATTCTACCTTTCCTGACCCACTTCAGGTATTAAAGTCTCTACTAATGAGCTGACGAGTTGAATTGGGTGTGTTAGATTGAGGGAGACATTGCTGGGCTGCTCCAGGACAGTTTTGAAAACCACTTCATTGACATGTTCTTAAATGTGACTCATATTTAACAAATACTTACATGCAGGCATAGTTTTAAGGCAGCTTTAATCACCTTGGTAACTGCATGACAACTGATGTCATTGCAGAAGCAGCAGTTGTAAGTGACCAACCCTAGCTTCGCCCCTACGTTAATTGCGTTAAATATTTTTAAAATGTAAATGGAAAAAAAATTAATTAATTAAATTATACAAATTTTGCACAGCACTATACCCACACATATATATATATATTTATAAATATATATATATATTATATATATAAAATATATATATATAGCATATATAAAAACTACATGCCAACAAACACAACACAGCTAAGCTAAAGTATTAAAAAGCTTTTAAATCTTTTAAATCTATTTATGTGATCATACAACTAGAAAAAATATTTTAAAAGGATATATATATATATTATATATATATACTGTATATATATGTGTGTATATATATATATATAGATATATATACTGTATTATATATATATATATATATTATATATATATATATATATAATATATATAATATATATATATATATAGATATTATATTATATTATGGGCTGTCAGTTTAACGCGTTAACTTAGTTAATTAGATATGAAAAAATAACGCGATTAAAATATTATAATAACAGTTAACGCACTGGCCCCGCCCCCAGACCTATACGTCATCTTACAGTCATACAGCTGACTGTTGACAAATATGATGCAGGGAAACAACTCCATAAATGCAGTTGTGCACTAAAATTCAAGATATTGGGGCAAAAAATGGCCCTGTATGAGTTTTTGTCTCATATTTTTTATATCATTTGATAAGCGATACTGTGATACTAGAGCAAAGACAGCAATTTTACTATGAATGCTGTTTGTCCCGAATATCACAAGTTTAAATGTGATTTATACAACAGTTCAGTAAATAAGTAGTTAATATTGTGTTATATTTTAAACACAATACTGTCTGTTTAGCTCAATTTAGCAGAAAATAATTACCTTTTAAGCTATCTCAGAACTTGTTGTGCGTCTGTGAGCAACACAGCGGTGTTAAGTTTCTGAATGAATCCTCATCTTGAATGAATCCAATGATTCAATAGCCTATTCATAAACTGAGCAGTTTACTTAATTCCTGAATGAACCAGCCGTTTGAACAAATGAATGAATGAATGACTCATTAAGACATTTACTGCCACCTGCTGGCAGTTTTATTTTCTTATTTAGAGTATAATTTCATTAAAAAATAAAAGAAAAAGAAGACGACGACTGTTGGTAGCTAAGCTGTTTTGGACTTTCATTGTATGAACAAACGATACTGAGATGTTACGCAAATTATCTTCTTTTATGTTCCATAGTTTATGTTAGGCCACTGCAGCCTAAACGTTTATGTGTAATAAATTTTATGTTGAATCAAATAAAATATTTCTTTCTAAAGCTACTATTTGTAATGTCTACTTGATACTTTCTCATTTAACACAATAGCTTTTATCTTTTGTGGGTATTTTCACAGCCACATTTAATTTGCGATTAATTAGAATAATTAATCGACACATCATGTAATTAAATAGATAAAAAATTTATAAATTACTTAGATGAAAAAAAGGTTATCGAATGACACGCCCTAATATATATATAGATATATAATATATAATATACTAATATATATAAATAATATACACAGTATATATATATAGTGCCAGGTTCTGGTTAAATAAGCAGTGCAAAAATTTAGTTTTTATTTAATTTATTTTATTATATTTATATCAATATATTTTCTTTTGTGAACTACTCCTTTAGGAACTTAATTTAACAATGCATCTTTATTTCATCCTTAAGACACGATTACAGCACATTTATCTCCGTTTAACTGTAAAAACCCACCTTTCCTAGAGCACCAGCTCACTGGTTTTATTAAATCCAAGCAGAACTCCACTCCCAAAACCTGCAGAGCTGCAAAGCAATAAGCAGAGAGTCTGTTTTAATCAGAAGTTTGGTCCTGAGAGCCTGAGTGATCACGGGTCTTAAATAAAGCTGTTTAAATAAGCTGATTCATCTCAGCGGGTTAGAGCACCACGGCTTCAGTGACAGCAAAGGTATAACCTTCAACACGGCAACAGCCGCATCATTCACCCATTGGCAGGTGAGGTCAGTGACCCACGACCCTGACAGCGCTCGAGCCAGTCTCTTTCGACCTGTTGTATTTACACTAGGCGTTCAGGGCTATGACTTTAATATTTAATGCAGGATAGTGCCATTACAGAAAGAGCACATTAAACATTGAGCAGGCCTCCGCTCTCTCTGATCAATACTGTAGTTCTCACCGTGAAATTGCTCACCTGAACACACACATACAGGTGCAACATCCACACAAACAGGTCCGGAGCAGCGTGGAATGATATTGACCAAAACCTTACACAAGTTTCTGGTCCACACATAAACAAGTCTGTCCAGGGAGATTCACACTAGGCGCGCGTTTCTATAATCCTTCAAATTGCGCAAATTGAAATTGCGAATTGAAAATATGCCTAATGGAAATTGAAGGAAATTACGCCTAATGGAAACCTAATGGAAATGCTAAAAACAATTTGGCAAAAATGCCCATATATCGCAAAAAAGTTTTTACGCTCGCATGAGGTGGTTTTTCAGGCAAAGGAATAATTCGCAAAACTGCAATGGAAACGGCTTTTTTGCATTTACAGGTCACATGGCGTATGTAAAATGTCATATGATCATTCTTCAGTGTACTATAACCTCCAAGAAACACATCATACGTGGCCGCTCTCCAGTATAAGGGGCTTTCCCTATATGCTTAGACAATTTACACTGCACACTTCTGCGGTGCAGTGTGGCTCTGATACGTCCACTGAAGCTGATTGCGGCCACAATGCTTGTGTTTATTCCAGAATCCAGCCGCGCGACGCACGTTTCTGAAGCGGCTCCCTGTGCTGCTTCTGTAACGATACACGCATACGCCTCCTTTGAATAAATAAAGCCAAAATCCCACCAAAATCCGTTGCCAAGACTTATCGTGAGAGGCAAAAGGTTACGTTTAAGTCCCATAACATTGGTTAATGGAACGCTGGTCATTTCGCAATACTTTTTTATTCGACATTTATAAATATCGCCACAGTTTTGGGGGGGGCACAAGCTTGTATGGAAACGCGCCTAACTGTTGCTACAACTGTAGTGCACCATGTAACATCGACTAAACAACTTTCAAGTGCAGTTCAGTTTCTCTTCTAAAAAATAAAGAACACTACAAGCAACAACAAAAGTAGTAAACTACAAATAAGCGTTTAATCTTTTAAAATACATTTTTGTGATCATAATTTACGTTACTATAAAAATTGTATACATAAATACACTGGACGCTTAAGGAGCAAAATCTTTTAAATAGATTTGGTCGATTACAAAAAACATTTATAGTTTACCCAAAAATGAAAATTTGATGTTTTTTCTGCTTACCCCCAGGGCATCCAAGATTTGTAGGTGACTTTGTTTCTTCAGTAGGACACAAACGAAGATTTTAACTCAAACCGTTGCAGTCTATCAGTCGTATAATGCAGTCAATGGGCTCCCGGCTTCGAGAGTAAAAAAAACATCCAGCAAAACCAAACTAAGCCGCGGCTCGTGATGAGCTTGATGTCTTAATGAACGAAGATCGGTCGTGCAAGAAACGGAACAGTCTTTACCTCTGATCCACCGCAATGTCTGACGCGTTCACACATTTGGCACTGACGCGTACGTGCTCTGGCATAGTAACATCGATATATAGATTATAATATAAATAATTGCCTTTTAGTCACTGTTTCGAGGGCTGCGATAAGTTTCGCAAATGACGACGCGCAACGTATCGGGAGCGGTCAACAGGGAAGCTATACAAATCTAGGGAGTAGACACATGTGCAAAGCATCTGTCGTGCGTATACGCACTCAGTATTTACACCGTGCAGAGAGATTGCGATGTGTGCCTTGCCCGGGCGAGGATCTAGTTATTTAAAAGTAATGGCATCAAATGGAAGAAGATTTTGATAATCACAGACAACGTGATTTCCTGGATCGACCTGAACTTTCCCTCTGCCTGGCTCTGGCGCCGTTGTGACAGATATTTGTAGAGCGGCGGGATGGCAACACCACCCAACACGTTCGCCTAGATTCTATAGCCTTCATGAGAGCCGGTATCCTCCTTTGTTTTCTCACTCAAACGATAGAGCACTGAATGCCCCGGTATAGGTGCGGCTTGCTAAAACTGCTCCAAGTGTCCTACTGTGGCCTGTTGAGCCTCCTCATCCCCTCGCGCCATGTGCGAATGTCGCGCCAGGCCCTCTCTTGCTGATCCTTAGAACCGGTAGAGGGCGGGTCCATATGGAGAGACCTAGCGGAGCCATTTTAAAACACGGTATAGCCGCATAGCCAGTGTTTCCCCGGCAGACTCGCCATTCCCATTAGGTTACAATCACCTCCAATTTCAAAATGCACTAATGGATTTCAGATTTGTATTGCTTCCGAAAACCTCCTTCAGGAAGGATGGCGGCACCAGCGCCCTGTTCCAAGTGGTACGTTTTTTCCCAGTGTTATCCAATCTCACTGAGTAGGCAGTGCAACAACAACGGTGAATGGAATTCTTGTTGTGAGCCCCGGCCTACACCAAAAATGGGCACAGGTGGCTCGCACAGGGCACTGGAAAGGGCAGCATCCATGGCGCTTTGGTAGGGAATCCCCGATTCGTCGGTCACCGACGTGACTCTGAGTGACCGACTGAAAGGGAACTCACTTCCCGTCCCCAACGTCTGCTGTACCACCGTGACGCCACCGCTGAGCGGCCGGGTCACCCGCTCGGCTCCTCAGCGAAAACCTGGTATGCGTTGCACCTGCTGCTTTTTTATGCTCACGCTGTGATCAGCGGCATCTGGATGCCATAATTGCATGCCAATGTGCATGTCTCGTTTTTAGTGACATTCGAAGTAGATTGGTCTCTCACGAGATCCCAATTCCATCGGTCACGCCGGGACGTCTCCGTTCCCTCATCCAGGGAATGAGGTTACATACGTACCGTAGACGAGACTCAAATCAGTAACCAGCATCTATCCGCAATGCCTTTTCATGTCATGGCTTGTTTAGGGAAACATAAAATAAAAATCCTATCTATTGCTTGTTTTTATCACAGGTGAAAGTGCAACACCCTTGTTCTTCCCTTTAGTATATATGTAACTGAATCTGGTTTAGTCCTCTAGTTAGAGAACAGCATCAGCCAACAGACTAAACCACACCACTATCAGTACTTCAACCCTTCCCCCTCCTACGACGGGGTGGAAGGAACCTGGCCAACATCTGGTGGTGAGTGTGTGTTTGTGTGTGTGTTTGTGTGTGTGTGTGGGTGTGTGTGTTTTTGGGTGGTGTGTGTGAGACATGAGATTAACTCCTAGCGTGGCGGTAAAGTCACACTCGTGACAGTAATCATATTGAAAGAGTAGAACAGGAGGAGTGTGAGAGAAGTGCACGTTAGACAACGTCGTTTAACGGGAACAAAAAACCTCAAGAACACTTGACAATAGGCAACAGCTATTACCAGGATCCTTGTACAGATCACAAAAAGGGGACAACACGGTCAATATGACTGAAAAATTGGTCTTTGAGGATCGAAAGTTGTGTAATTTTCCTCTAAGATTTTTTAAATGACACTTTTAATTCAGATTCATGAGTTTATTTTTCCAATTGTCTTGTTTGTGACAGATAATATGACTCTGAGTCTTGCTCTCAACAGTCAGTGGATTTTCTGATGCACAGTAGGACACAGAACATTCCATAAATAAAAAAAAGCAGCACAACGTTTTCAAACACTGATACTAAGCATGTTGCTTGAGCATCAATCAGCATATAGAAATGATTTCTGAAAGTCAAGAAGATTGACGGATCACTGCCGACTGGAGTAATTATGCTCAAACTTCAGCTTTGCATCACAGGAATAAATTACATTTTAAATATATTGCGGTATAAAAGAGTTTTATTAAAATACTAATATCAAATATTTTACTGTATGTTTAGTCAAATAAATGCAGCCATGATGTGCATAAGAAACTTCTTACCTAACCAAAACCCCCAACATTTCAACGGTAGTTTACAATCAGGTTATAAGAACCAGTACCAATATATTGTTCAAACCTAATAAGGTCCAGAACCGAAAAGTCCTGCTGTATAAGAATAACATGAGCCTGATTCACGCACTGAACACTAACTCCCAAGTACGAGTTGTTCAGCCATTTCCGAAGTGCTTTAAATGAGCAAATTGAATTCCATGAAATTCCATTAAGCTCCCTGAAATCTGTTCACTGAACACACTCCCATCCGATTCTTCACATCCCTTGGCTAAAGTCAGATTAACTTGTTTCTGTAAGACAGGTTTCCAGAGAGGGACTAACTTCAACCTTGTCAAACACGGCTCCTACACACAGGAAGCTGATCAGCTACAGGGAAACACATCCTCCTGAGTATTCCCTACGGCCAATCACAGCTCACCAAACAGGGGCAGAATGCCAAACTACCCACTCAGAGGCCTGTCTTCTGAGACGCTTCTTTCCCCTCTCTCTCTATCTCTTCTTCTTTATGGTCATAGATCATTTGCCTACATTAACATACGAGCAGGAATAGTGCTGAGAAAAATGCCCATCTTTAGTTCACCCATAATCCTTCCTGTGCCCTCGATGTGCCCTTTTAAGGTGCAAACATGCTTACAGTGTTTATATCATTAAAGGTCACCAAATCACATTAGATGTTACTTAGATGCTCCTACTCTACTATAGTCTCACTCTGTGAACTGGTGAAAATAGAAAAGCACTTTAGTAAGCACTTAGTTGGCTCTAGTTTTTAACAAGGTTTACAAGGTATGATACAGTGAGCGCTTATGAATACATTTTCAAATCTATTTAAAATGTGCATTTTATTTGATTAAATGTGCTATTTCTAATTTAAAATGTGCAAAAATCTGGTTGTTTTGCACTCTTAACTTTTTGTCAACTAAAATTAACATTTTCATGAACTAAAATTAAAGAACATAACACGGCAAAATATTGACTAAATTTAAAGGATAGTTTCAGCTAGATAAAAAAATCAGCAAATTTTAAACAAATTAATTTGAATTAATTTGTGGTATGTTTGAATATATAGTTTTAATTTGCACTCTCATCAAATAAATGATGAGATGTTTTGTCAACTAAAATTTGTATTATTTTCATCAACTAAAATGAACATTTTCATCAACTAAATTTAACGTTACTAAAAAAGTTTTCAAATAAAATGAATGAACATGACATGGCAAAATATTGACTATATTTAAAGGATATGTTCATTAAAAGATACAAATGGGAATACATTTTAAAATTAATACATAATATGTTCAAATATTTAGGTTTTTATCAACTAAAATTAACATTCATTTTGTCACCAAAATTGTGACTGACAACATCTATAGCATGAATGTGTGACTATGAATGTATGAATGTAATCTGGACGTACATTAGGGCTGCACGATTAATTGAAATTAAATTGCAAAGGTGATAAATCGCGATTAGGCAGAAGCTGCGATTGTCATGCATATCTTTCAGTGAAACACGGTTCTGTGATCAGCAGTAAATCTCCATCCGAAGGCCAGAGGGCGCTCTCGCGCAAAAACGCCAAATACGCCTTGCAGAAGAAACCCAGGAAATGCCTATAGTGGTTGCTGCTTTCATTAATTCAACGTGACTAATAAACACACGACTACGACAATATATGGTTTACCGGAGTTCGTCTTATTATAATTTTTATTATAATAAGTATATAATAATGCAATGCTAATCGACATGCCTTTATCACTGCTTAGATACTATGAAATATGTTGCGTGCCTTAATCTGTGTAAGAAGCCACATCATCTCACAGAAGGATTTATTTCAAACACTCGACTGACGTTATGAAGTGAGTAAAAATATGTTATTAAATGTGGTATTTTCACGTACTTTCAGAAGGAGCAGCATTTACTACACAGAGCCGTAGTACTCCGACAAGCTATGCAAAATCGCGTTCATAAATCGCAGACGATATAATCTTGCGATCATAATAGCTGCGATTAAATCGTTCTGCGATTATGAACGCGTTTGAGTAGCGTTTCAGTGAATCGGATCTGTGTAGTAAAACGCTGCGCCATTGAAAGAATTGCTGGAGATTAATACTAATCAGCAGAAACGGCTTTATGACAAGATTTTTTTTTTTAAAGGCAATGACAAAATCGCATTCGATTAATCGTGCAGCCCTAACGTACATTCATCATGTTTGTCATTATCACATGACCTACACTCTTAAAAATAAAGGTGCTACAAAGGTTCTTCAAGCGATGCCATAGAAGACCAATTTTTAGTTCCACAAGAAACATTCAGTCAAAGGTTCTTTAAAGAACCATATCTTTCTTAACTTTTTATAATCTGAAGGACCTTCTTTCGCCACAAAGAACAGTTTTTGTGAAACAGGAAGGTTCTGCAGATGTTAAAGGTTCTTTATGGAACCATTTAGACAAAAAGGTTCTTCTATGGCACCTTTATTTTTAAGATACCAGCATCAGTTGTGTTGTTTCACCAAAGCCCTTGGAAGGCAAGACTTTAGCCAAAAAAAACCTAATGGCTAATGCCACAGCTTTGGCGGTACGCAGGAGAGAAAGGGTATCAGAGCCTGACCTCTGACCCTTTTATTACCTCAACTAACCAGCCTATAGTTACAGCTCAGAGTTTCAGCTCTCATCTCCCAGGACGCAGGTGTCCAAAAAGAGTCTGATTTTTTTGCTGGGGACTCAGTGTTCCTTTTAGCACAGAAGTATAATCGACCTTAAGTTAGACTTCTGTAGGGGTCTCAACTAACTCTAATCTAACCAGTCTGGTCTGTCTCTCGGTGTCTCTGAAATAGATATTATGTCCAGCTGTTCTGTAGGTCATTACTGGAACTGCACTGGACCCGTGAGAGGGGTTCAGGTCAGCTGGCCATCAACAGGACTTCGGTTCGGTGCTGCATTCATGCTGTCATTTCAGTTTGTGTGTATTAGATCTTCTGAAGAGCAAACAGATGCATATGGTGCCTAGGATAAGTTTTTGCACACATGTGTTCTTGCTTTCAAAAACAGCGAAACAAAGCGAAATTAAATTCTCATGTGAACTAACAATAAACAATACTTTTGCAGCATTCAGTAATTTAAGTTATTGTTAGGCCTAATTTATATATATCTATATATTTAGATATATATATATATTACAGGGGGTACGGAAAGTATTTCAGGACCCCTTCAATTTTCACTCTTGTTATAGCAGCCATTTGCTTAAAATCATTAAGTCACTTTTTTTTCCTCATTAATGTACACACAGCAACCCATATTGACAGAAAAACACAGAATTGTTGACATTTTTGCAAATTTATTAAAAAAAGAAAAACTGAAATATAACATGGTCCTAAAGTATTCAGACCCTTTGCTGTGACACATATATTTAACTCAGGTACTGTCCATTTCTTCTGATCATCCTTGAGAAGGTTCTACACCTTCATTTGAGTCCAGCTGTGTTTGATTATTGGACTTGATTAGGAAAGCCACACTCCTGTCTATATAAGACCGTACAGCTCACAGTGCATGTCAGAGCAAATGAGAATCATGAGGTCAAAGGAACTGCCTGAAGAGCTCAGAGACAGAATTGTGGCAAGGCACAGATCTGGCCAAGGTTACAAAAAAATTTCTGCTGCACTTAAAGTTCCTAAGAGCACAGTGGCCTCCATAAACCTTAAATGGAAGACGTTTGGGACGACAAGAACCCTTCCTAGAGCTGGCCGTCCAGCCAACTGAGCTATCGGGGGAGAAGAGCCTTGGTGAGAGAGGTAAAGAAGAACCCAAAGATCACTGTGGCTGAGCTCCAGAGATGCAGTGGGAGATGGGAGAAAGTTGTAGAAAGTCACCCATCACTGCAGCCCTCCACCAGTCAAGGCTTTATGGCAGAGTGGCCCGACGGAAGCCTCTCCTCAGTGCAAGACACATGAAAGCCCACATGGAGTTGTGAGATGGTGAGAAATAAGATTCTCTGGTCTGATGAGATCAAGATAGAACTTTTTGGCCTTAATTTTTAAGCGGTATGTGTGGAGAAAACCAGGAATTGCTCATCACCTGTCCAATACAGTGAAGCATGGTGGTGGCAGCATGCTGTGGGGGTGTTTTTCAGCTGCAGTGACAGGACGACTGGTTGCAATCGAGGAAAGATGAATGCGGCCAAGTACAGAAATCCTGGACGAAAACCTTCTCCAGAGAGCTCAGGACCTCAGACTGGTCTTTCTTCTTTTTTAGGCCGAAGGTTTACCTTCCAACAATACAATGACCCTAAGCACACAGCTAAACGAAGGAGTGGCTTCACAACAACTCGGTGACTGTTCTTGAATGGCCCAGCCAGGAGCCCTGACTTAAACCCAATTGAGATCGGAAGAGCACCTAAAAAGGGCTGTCCACCAACGTTTACCATCCAACTGACAGAACTGGAGAGGATCGGCAGGAATGGCAGAGGATCCCCAAATCCAAATGTGAAAAACTTGTTGCATCTTTCCCAAAAAGACTCATGGTTGTATTAGATCAAAAGGGTGCTTCTAAATACTGAGCAAAGGGTCTGAATATTCTGGATATTTCAGTTTTTCTTTTTTAATAAATCTGCAAAAAAATGTCAACAATTCTGTGTTTTTTCTGTCAATATGGGGTGCTGTGTGTGTACATTAATGAGGAAAAAAAATTAACTTAAATGATTTAGCAAATGGCTGCAATATCAACAAAGAGTGAAAAATGTAAGGGGGTATGAATACTTTCCGTACCCACTGTAAAATATATAATTTCATGTTCATTGTAATTCATGTTTGTTCAGTCTAATGACAACCTTAATTTATACTTTGAAGTTCTTAAAATTATATTTAGTCTCTTACTTAAAATGTAAAATATAGTATACTTTTATCCTAATGTAATTAATCTTAATCTTAAAGTTTTTTTTACTTTATTGAATTGTTCTCGGGCATTGGAAAGATGCTACACAATAAAATGAAATGAAACTAATAAATTCTTAAACTTCATACCTGCTTTATAATTTATTTATTTTGCCTCAGGGCCAACAAAATTGCAGCCAGGTAAAGTAAAATAGTTGCATTTTGACCCCTGCCTGACATCTTCGTATATGTTAAATTATATTTCCTTCTTTTGTTCTTCTTTGGCACATTCAAATTAGTGCAGAAACACAATGGACAGTAAACGACATATTCTTATTAATTAAACAGAATGTGAGAAAAGCATGTAATGGGATTGAACAGATTTCTTCATCAAATTGCTCATAATTCTTATTTAGCTGTATATTAAGCGAACGCGAAGGCAGCAGTAACTTCTGGATATGTGGTTTCTCTCTGAGGATATGGCACGATGTAATGTTGATTACAGCCATTAAAATAAAGAATATTACACGCTGAACATTTACTAAAATCACATCTTCAGAAGCTGGAACGGAGCCGGCGTCTCAGAGCGCACCCAAATCACACTCACATTTACGAGAGCCTCCGAGCGCACATGTGTGCAGTGAGTAATGTTTTCAATCTCACATTTTCCCCACATCCCAGTTTAATTACATGAAATATGTTCAATCATCATTCTCTGGAGAACCAGTGGAAGCTTGTGTTTATGACTGGATGGCGTGAACGGAACGGGGAGCTCGGTCTCCTGTATTTTTGATAGCACTTTACTGGAACATTAGATGCTCATGGAATGTACCGTGGCATTCTGGAATCCCCTTGACATGCTAATGAACATTCAACTGCCATTAGTACTCTGCAGTGATTTGTATTCGTTCCACCTGTACAATCAAATCTGACATTATGATGCATGTGTTAAATGCACCGACCAATAGCAACCGTTCTTTTTTTTTTCCATTTCCCATCATGCTAATTTGTGTTCCTTTGAGATTAAAGCAACACTTCTGAAATGTTAAATAATGCATAAAACATCTAGCTATATGAAAATATACATTAAAACGGGCATGTTAATCAATTAAAAATGTAACTTAATTATTTACAAGATATGCTGCTTAATAAAGTAATCAGTATTTGCAGAGAAATAGATCAACCTAACTATCTGTGTGTGTTTAAATTTAAGTTTTTTTAAGTTGCACTATATTTTCACAAGTTATACTGATTGATTCCAATATATGCTGAGGAAAAAAAAAATACAATTATAGATATACAGTATATATATATATAGACCAATATATTTGATGAGCTGTAATATTAGTCTCTCTCTCTCTCTCTCTCTCTCTCTCTCTCTCTCTCTACACACACCTACCCCTAAACCAAGTTAACATACATGAAATATTGTACAGTGAGACCCAGAGAGAGAGAAAAAAAGGAAAGAATGATCAAGAGCAGCAGGAAGTGAAGGAATGAGAGCTAGAGAAGCTTTAATTGGCCTCTCATTGAAGCGTGCACGTGGAGACATGAGGTCGCTGCCTGCTGCGCTCTCATTGGTTCGTGCCTCGATGGGGAAGCCGAGAGAATCCGACATTTCATTAACAGTTCATCTTTTAATGAGAGCTCTGAGGGACCAATCAACACGCAGTGTTTCAACACACAGCGTTCCCCACGGAAACACACATGCTCAGCTCACAGGCCTCAACAGATGTACGCGCACATACAATTACATACGCTCCACAATACAACAAGGGCATCTCTGAGGCGGAATTTACCATGAAGGCAAGTAAACTTGAAGTCTGAGACACCCAAAGCCACGTCAGAACAAGAGGTATTATGTTGCACTAAACCATATACAAATGATATGCATCTGATTCACTCACAAGTTTGTACTGCTCTCTAAAGCTCTCTAGGGTAAAAACAAGAAATGTTGTTCTTATGAGATGTGAACAGCAGCTGTAGAAAGTCTTTTAGAAAACGTGTCTTCATATCTTTTAGAGAATGTGTCTTCAAGTGTTTCCTTCATGAAAGTCAACTTCTTCAACAAATCAAGCTTATTTAATGATTGATTTAATTAGCGAAATAGTTCATTCAGACAGTTCAAAGTAAATCACTTACTAATTTGAGTGCCTACATGGATATTATGTCTTTGTGTGTGTGTGTGTGTGTGTGTGTGTGTGTGTGTGTGCCTGCCTTTTAAGTTAAATACTGCTGTTCATCACTATGTTTTCAAGTATGTTTAATAAAACAGTGTGTTTTCTAGTTTTTGTTTGTTTGTTTACATTTAAATGT
Source organism: Sinocyclocheilus anophthalmus (assembly GCA_018155175.1). Taxonomy (NCBI): domain Eukaryota; kingdom Metazoa; phylum Chordata; class Actinopteri; order Cypriniformes; family Cyprinidae; genus Sinocyclocheilus; species Sinocyclocheilus anophthalmus. Next base: position 194,141 of record JADLZN010000098.1, read on the forward strand.
ATAACTTATGCATATGGAACATTAAAATGATGTATGCACGTACAGTGGTGTGAAAAAGTGTTGGCCCCCTTCCTGATTTCTTATTTTTTTGCATGTTTGTCACACTTTAATGTTTCAGATCATCAAACAAATTGAAATATTAGTCAAAGATAACACAAGTAAACACAACATGCAGTTTTTAAATGAAGGTTTTTATTATTAAGGGAACACATCCAAAAACTGCATGGCCCTGTGTGAAGAAGTGTTTGCCCCCCTGTTAAAACTGTGGTTTATCACACCTGAGTTCAATTTCTCTAGCCACACCCAGGCCTGATTACTTCCACACCTGTTCGCAATCAAGAAATCTCTTAAACAGGACCTGCCTGACAAAGTGAAGTAGACCAAAAGATCCTCAAAAGCTAGACATCATGCCGAGATCCAAAGAAATTCAGAAACAAATGAGAAAGAAAGTAATTGAGATCTATCAGTCTGGAAAAGGTTATAAAGCCATTTCTAAAGCTTTGGGACTCCAGCGAACCACAGTGAGAGCCATTATTCACAAATGGCAAAAAACATGGAATAGTGGAGAACCTTCCCAGGAGTGGCCAAAATTACCAAAATTACCCCAAGAGCACAGTGATGACTCATCCAAGAGGTCACAAAAGACTCGACAACAACATCCAGAGAACTGCAGGCCTCACTTGCTTCAGTTAAGGTCAGTGTTCATGACTCAACCATAAGAAAGAGACTGGGCAAAAAATGCATCCATGGGAGAGTTCCAAGGCAAAAACCACTGCTGACCAAAAGAAAATAAAGGCTCGTCTCAGTTTTGCCAGAAAACATCTTGATGATCCCTAAGACTTTTGGGAAAATACTCTGTGGTCTGACGAGACAAAAGTTGAACTTTTTTTGGAAGGTGTGTGTCCCATTATGTCTGGCGTAAAAGTAACACTTGCATTTCAGAAAAAGAACATCATACAAACAGTAAAATATGGTGGTGGTAGTGAGATGGTCTGAGGCTGTTTCGCTGCTTCAGGACCTGGAAGACTTGCAGTGATAAATGGAACCATGAATTCTGCTGTTTACCAAAAATTCCTGAAGGAGAATGTCCGGCCATCTGTTTGTGATCTCAAGCTGAAGCGAACTTGGGTTCTTCAGCAGGACAATGATCCAAAACACACTAGCAAGTCCACCTATGAATGGCTGAAGAAAAACAAAATTAAAACTTTGGAGTGGCCTAGTCAAAGTCCTGACATGAATCCTATTGAGATGCTGTGGCATGACCTTATTAAAAAAGCAGTTCATGCTCGAAAACCCTCCAATGACAACAATTCTGCATAGATGAGTGGACCAAAATCCTCCACAGCGCTGTAACAGACTCATTGCAAGTTATCGCAAACGCGTGATTGCAGTTGTTGCTGCAAAGGGTAGCACAACCAGTTATTAGATTTAGGGGACAAAGGCAAAACACTTTTTGACCAGGGGGCATGGTAGTTTGGATTTTGGGTTTCCTTAATAATAAAAGCTTCATTTAAAACTGCATGTTGGGTTTACTGGTTATCTTTTATAATATTTACATTTTTTGATGATATATATATCTATTTTTTTAATAACTATAACTTTTCTTCATATTACGTTTTTTTTATGGATATTTGTTTTTCACAAGATAAGCTTAATTTAGATCAGTACAACACCACATTACAATTTAATATCTTATTGTAAGAATTATAAATTATTTAAAAGTAATTAGTTAAAAAAAAAAATAACTCAAAACAGCAATTTTTTAAAAAAGGAAAAAAAAAATGAATATAATAATAATAAAAGGGATTCAATTGACAACATCAGACCGTGATAAATGATTATTATAGAAATTTATTTAAATGTTTAGCAAAGGTGAGAGCAAAGGGACAACCAATTAGCTATGTTTTGTAAGTAACTTTTAATTTAGTTAACTAAAAAGGTAGTTTTAGTGTAGTTAAACTGCTTTGTTATTTGCCAAAATCTTCTGCTAATTTAGTTTTCAAGTAGCTTCCCGCAAACTGCTCTGCGAAAAAGGGATAAAAGAAAAGTGGGATGTTTTGTGTTCATGTTAATGAGCACCGACTCTCGGTTTGTGCTTTTAAACCTGTTAAGCTGATATTTTTTGTTTATTTTATTTATTTATTTAGCCTTGTCTGACACCAGACGAGTAGATGCTGACCCAGCAGCAAACTTAACAAAATCAATGCAAAAAAAAAAAAAAAAAAACTCCAAGGCATTCAGAGAAAAAACCGGCTGTGAACCGCAACAACAATAGAGCTATACGGTAACCAGCCAACTGGCTATATTTAAACTCTCATTCACTCATGATGGCAACATATGGATGTAATACATGTAATAAATCCTGCTGCGTCACACCTGCCCGTCCACAGAGGCTATTTACTCCAGCGCAGGCAGAGAGCATAATTGGCAACTCATGCCTATATGCACAGGAGCTTGGAGAAACAGCAGTTATAGAAGAATTACAGGCATGAAGGAACCCTTGCTGAGAGCTGCTGCTCGTGGATTATGGGCAAAGGCATATACGAGGGGTTATTTAACATATTCAGACTCTGCTTTTCAAATACAGACTTTAATAAAATATTACAAATGTAAAAGAAACAAAATAGCACTCGCAACACATTTAACTTCCTTAACATCACATTTTTCAGGGTGAAAAGGTATTCGATGTGAAATAATGTATCAGATCCAATTTATACAATCCTACATTTGCAGAAATTACTTTTTAGAGGGGAACACATATATTTTGGGAAAAAAGTACCTGAATGAGTATTATGGTTCTATCATGGTTAGTTATAGTGTTTGAATACCTTCTTAATGTTTTATCAGAATTTGATTTGAGTTTCCTGTCAGATGGTCATATTACAGTAGCATGAAGAAGTATTTAGGAGGAAAATAATTGAAACCACAGAAGGGGAACATCAAACTTCTTATCTCCCCCTGCACACCCAGCTCAACTGACAACACAAACACATCCTCACCAATGCCATGCCATGACCTCAGATATTATCCGAGACAGGAAGAGAGAAAGAGATGGTTGATGTGGTTGGCAGCCTCACCTATGCTGGCTGTTTTTTTTCAAGTATAACTGGAAAGGTCGGATGACTTCTTCAGAGTTGATGAAGCATGTTCTGGAACAGACACCCACTCAGATGGTGGATAAGACTGTGAAGCCGGTACCTACCCACACATTCTCTCGAGCTGAAAAACCAACCGTCCCACAATGACAATAATTATTTTTGATTCCAGGTGGGACAAAAAGCTTCAAATAAGAATCCTCTACAAATCAAATATGATCTGAAATTCAGATTTTGACTTCTGTTGGAATCTTATGAGAAAATTCCTATTAGGATTTCATAGGACTGGCTCCAAATTACAAGGGAAATTCTTATAGGATTTATTTAGAGTTTTTGACCAGAAATTCTACTCTGTTCTATTTTTTTTATCCCCGTAAAATAAATTTAGCTGGCACTTCTGGTATGAGAAAATACAACGAATGGACGAATGGACTGACAAATATGACAGACAGAATGCTACAACGATTCACAGAACTGGATGGATGGACGGACAGACGGACGGGCAGAATACTAGAATGATACACAGAACAATTGAATGGACGGATGGATGGATGGAATGTCTAGAACGATGCATAGAACAACAGACCGGCTGGATGGGCAGAATATTAGAATGATACACAGAACAATAGAACTGGAAGGATGGATGGATGGATGGAACAAATAACAATAGACTGGAGGATGGAAGGACGGTATGGGCAGAAAGATAGAATGATACAAAGAACAATAGAAATGGGACGGAGGGATGGGATGGAATGTTAGAATGATGCTAGAACAATAGAACTAGGATGGCATGGGCCAGAATATTAGAATGATACACGGAACAATAGACACTTGATGGAGGATGGATGGACCGATACATAGAACATAGAACTGGAGAATGAAGGGACGGCTTGGGGCAGAAATTAGAATGATAAAAGAAAACAATAGAACTGGAATGGGTGGATGGATGGATGGCAGAAATAGACGCTGCAATAGAACAATGTAGAGCAGTATGGTGGTATGGGTGATGGGAAGAATAATAGAACGATACATAGTAGAACTAGAGAAGAACTGGATGTGATGTCTGCCGTCTGGTAGAGGTTGTGTATAATGTGATGACGGGGCATTTGCAGACAGTTTTTTAATAGTATATTCTGTGATTGTTACTGTTCTGTTATTATGAGTTTCATATTGCCTGCCGCTGTATTGTGAAAATGTCTTATGTAAGGAATATATTTTGAAGACGTTTCCTGCGAGCGACGCACATTGACGGTAATAGAAGCAATGGAATCAGGACGCAGCAAGTGCTGAATCGTTTGTGTCGCATTTAACACTTACAACTCCTTGTGCTGCTAACCGCTGTCGTACGCATGGCCGGAAGTTCATTAAAGCATTAAGCGGTCTAATTGATGATTGCAGGAGAGGTATGTCAGCGGGTTTACAGGTGATATAATCAAAGATGTGTGTTACTTGCCGATGGGCGCTAGTGAACTCTGCAAGTGAGAAATGACTTCTAAACTGTGCTTCCTCAGTTACCGCCAGCGATGTACAGTCGTTAGACATGTTGGACAGTAGGGTTTAACAATTGAAAGTAATAAGTTTGTTACAATTTGATAGTTAATTTTCTATATTTCTTTCATTTCACTTACAGTTTTACTCGGTTCAATGGCCGCCGAGTTTGACTATGTAAATCATATGTTGGACTATTAAAAGAGCAAGGCTCATATCCTGGCTCAGTGAACAGAGTTTGGCTTGCTGTTTATTTATATTACACTCTTTGGGAAAGCAAAACATATAAAGAGAACAGTATAGTAAAAAGCCATGGAGAAGCAGGTTCAAGAGAAAAGTTCAGAAGAAAACATTCAAACTGAAGGGAATAGAGGGAAAGAAAAGGCATCTTCAGAGGTTAATTCTAAACGCTCATTATCTTCCTCCAACCTTCCTCTAGTGCTGCTGCAAAAGCTAGAGCCTCAGCAGAAGCTGCACGTGCCAAGATGGCATTCGCAAAAAGGCAGCTTGAAATGAAAAAGGAGAAAGCAAGGCTGGAACAGGAAAGGGCTACGGTAGAAGCAAATCTGGAAGCGTTGGAATTAGAAAAGGAAGCTGCAGCCGCTCTGGCAGAAGCGGAGGTGTTAGAGACAGCGGCAGCAATGGAACGTGACGACAATCGCAGTGAAATAGGCACACTTTCATCACACGTGATTTCAATGAGAACGGAGGAATATGTAAAACATCAGACTCAGGTGAGCTCTGACTTTTCCACACTACCTCTGAAAATCTCTTCATCAGCCTTTACAAAGGAATCAACTCCACATTTGATCGATAAGTCTCAGAGCATGAGCGCTGCATATGATGGCGACACAGATATAGCTCAGGAGAGGAGCAGAATATGTGATAGCGAACGTTTGCAAAGCACAAGATTTCCAGATTCCCTGTACAATCTGCCTTGTTCCATCCCGAATACTGCATTTAAAGCATCTCCAAGTCAAGATCCTGCTACACAAAGGTATGCAGTCCATTCAGATACACAGCATTTCTCTCAAAGCCAAGCCACACCTATGTTAGACTTTGCTAAATACTTAGCAAGGAGAGAGCTAGTCACCACAGGGCTTACCAAGTTTGACGATAATCCAGAAAACTTTAGAGCCTGGGAGTTTTCATTTGTTAACGCTATGCAAGACTTACAGCTCTCAGCTAACGAAGAGTTAGATTTGTTAGTTAAATGGCTGGGGAAGGAATATTCGATCATTGCCCCTTCGCTGTGAGGCGGATTCGTTTTTTCGTTCTTTGTTGGATTTTTATATTTCCTTATTTGTTTTAGGGGTGATGTTACTAAACAACACACCCGCAAGCTGCTCTCCAGTTGTCTTGGACGAGACTTCAAGAATGCTATGCCACCCCAGAAGTGATTGAGAGTGCCTTATTTAAGCGCTTGGATAACTTTCCACGTCTATCTCCGAAGGATAATGTGAAACTCAGGGAGCTTGCAGACCTGCTCATGGAGATACTTGCAGCAAAAGGAGATGCATACTTGCCTGGATTAGCTTACCTTGATACCCCTCGCGGTATAAATCCTATAGTGGAGAAGTTACCAGCAAATCTGCAGGAGAAATGGCTGTTCACTGGCTCACGTTTCAAGGAAGAGAACAAGGTCAGTTTTCCCCCATTCTCGTTCTTCACACATTTTGTTTGCAGTGAAGCTAAAGCAAGGAATGATCCTAGTTTCAAGCTTTCAAACAGTAGCCATGCAGTCATCCATAATGAAAGACCCCTCTATAAACATGGTGCTAGCAGAGTTCCTGTGTCGGTGCATAAGACAGATATATCTAGAAATGATGAGTTTGATTCAGCAAATTTGAAAGAGACTGTTAAGAGAGATTTGATGAAGCACTGTCCTATTCACAACAAAGCGCATCCCCTGTTGAAATGTAGAGCCTTTAGGAAAAAGTCATTAATAGAACGCAAAAACCTCCTGAAAGAACATAAGAGGTGTTTCAAGTGTTGCTCTCCGAATCATGTAGCCAGAGAATGTTCCGCAACCCTCAAATGTGCTGAGTGTGATTCTGATAGACATTGCACAGTCATGCATCTGGACATAGCTCCGCCTTCCTTCCCAACTCCGGTGCTAGAACCAGACACGGAACAGCAGGATGTTACTACCCCAGAGGTAACCTCAAAGTGTACAGAAGTTTGTGGAGAAAGTGCTCCAATGCGGTCCTGTGCAAAAATGTGCTTGGTGCGTGTATTTCCTCGAGAACAACGGGAACGAGCTATCAAAATGTATGCCATAATTGATGATCAGAGCAACCGCTCGCTGGCCAAAGGAGAGTTCTTTCGACTGTTCGGGATCCAAGGTAATCACTTTCCGTATTTGTTGAGAACATGTGCTGGTTCCCAGGAAAAGTCTGGAAGGAAAGTAGTTGGCTTCCAAATAGAGACGCTGGATGGCAAGACATGTCTTGATCTCCCACCACTGATTGAGTGTAACGAGATAATGAGCAACAGATCTGAAATACCCACACCAGAAGTCGCTCTTGCTCATCCTCACTTGAAATCTTTGGCACAGTTTATCCCAAAGCTAGATCCTGATGCTCAGATCTTAGTATTGCTGGGAAGAGACATGATCCGTGTACACAAAGCGAGACAACAAATCAACGGGCCTCACAATGCACCTTTTGCGCAAAGGCTAGATTTAGGCTGGGTGATTGTAGGTGATGTTTGCATTGACAAAGCCCATAAACCGATGGTGAGTGTCTTTAAAACTAACATCCTGGACAATGGCCGCCCATCACTTCTCAATCCATGCCAGAGCCACATCAAAGTGAAAGAGAAATTGTGCCATGGCGGGGAGCATAAGTCTGTTGTTTTTCCCCATGCATGCAATCATGCTACTCATGGTGTGCAAGCAGAAGATGAACTTGGGCTTAAAGTATTTGACATAACCAAAAATGATAACAAACCTGCCATGTCCTTCGAGGATGAGATCTTCTTGAAGATCATGCAAACAGAATTCCACCAAGACAAACAGAAAAACTGGATCGCTCCTTTGCCATTCAAGTCACCCAGACCATTACTCCCAAATAATCGGGAACAAGCTTTGTCTCGTCTAAATTCTTTGCGTCGCACGCTGAGTAGAAAACCCGAGATGAAAGAACAGTTTTCCGTCTTTATGGAGAAACTCTTCCAGAACCACCATGCGGAAAGAGCACCACCTATCCATGAGAATGAAGAATGATGGTACTTACCCATCTTCGGAGTGTATCATCCGAAAAAACCGGGACAAATACGGGTGGTATTTGATTCCAGCGCGCAACACCAAGGTATTTCTTTGAACAACGTGCTCCTCTCAGGCCCTGACTTAAACAACTCACTGTTAGGTGTGCTACTACGGTTCAGAAAAGATCTCGTAGCCATCATGGCGGATATCCAACAGATGTTCTATGGTTTCCTGGTGAAAGAGGACCATAGGAACTATTTGAGATTCCTCTGGTATAGCGACAACGACTTAAGTAAGGAGGTGATTGAATACCGTATGAGGGTACATGTTTTTGGAAACAGTCCTTCTCCGGCAGTGGCTATATATGGTCTACGCTTAGCTGCGCAGCAAGGTGAACAAGAGTACAGAACTGACACTTCACACTTTGTCACCAGGCACTTCTACGTGGACGACGGCCTCATGTCCTTTCCCACGGAAGCTGAAGCTATCGACTTGCTCGAGCGCACTCAAGAATCACTTTCCAAGTCGAATATTAAGCTCCACAAGATAGCCTCAAATAGTGTTAAAGTCATGCAAGCTTTCCCACCGGAAGATCTTGCTTCTGGTCTCCAAGATCTGAATTTTGGAAATGAGAGTTGGCCTGCACAAAGAAGCCTGGGTTTATACTGGGACATAAAAACAGATACTTTCACCTTCAAAGTCGCAGCAAACGACCAGCCCTACACTCACCGCAGAGTGCTTTCTGTCGTGAATAGCCTCTTCGACCCTTTGGGCTTTGTGGCACCAGTGACAATCTGGGGCAGAGCGCTGGTACGTGAGCTGACCAAAGAGGTACATGACTGGGACACGGTCCTTCCTGAAGAGAAGAAAAACATGTGGGAGGAATGGAAAACCTCACTTCAAAAGCTTAATAACCTTCACATCTCACGCACATACCTACACCATTCACTTTCTAACACTTTATACACGGAGTTGTGTGTCTTTTCAGATGCCTCAAACTGGGCCATAGGGGCAGTGGCTTACCTCAGAGCTCTGAATGATGAAGGCGAGGTCAAAGTGGGATTTGTGCTGGGCAAGGCAAAGCTGTCACCTCGTCCTGAGCCTTCTATCCCTCCCCTGGAGCTGTGCGGTGCAGTGCTGGCTGTAGAGATGGCTGAACACATTCTCGATGAGCTAGACCACAAGCCGAATGCAGTGAAATTCTATTGTGACAGCAAAGTGGTCCTGGGATATATTTACAATCAGTCCAGACGTTTCCTTGTTTATGTGCATAACCGTGTTCAGCGGATACGTCAGTCGACTTCTCCAGACCAGTGGAGTTATGTGCCTACGGTTCAGAATCCAGCTGACCTGGCAACAAGATCCGTGGTTACGTCACAGGTCACCTGGACCAACAAACCAGTATGGTTCACAGGACCAGCTCTCTCTACAACAGCACAAAGAGCAACCGGGGGTTGAGTCTTTGATGGTTAATCCTGAACGGAATGCAGAAGTCAGACCAGTGTGTAAGCTAGCTTCGCTATAGAGTTGAAAGAATCCTCTTCGCGGAATGGCTCTTCAGCGTCTTTTGATTACGCTGGGAATCTTTGATAGTGAGCCGGGGATCCCTTTCTCGATTCATGCATACCTTGAGCGCCCCACAGTTTCTCAGCACAAGATACAGTTACAAACCTGTTAACTCAACTAATCGCCATTGAACGCTCGCGCTTCAAGGATGGAATCAAGTGCGCAAGCCAAACTACACACCAGAGCAGCGCAGAAAAGTCACAGCAAAGAAAATAAATACTTGACCAGTCCACAAAAAAGACTATATGTCCCGCGGAGTATGCCTGCTCTGCAGAGGCCGAGACCGACAAGTTCCTGTTTCAAGTGCCGCTGTGGAAATCTAGACGCCTACATGCCGACTGACCCGAGTCCTCCAGCTTGAGCGGTGGGAGGGCGTTAAGAACGTATTGTTCTCCACGACGCCAGCGGTCAACAGCCCACATGTCCCCGTCCTCCTCTCGCAAAGAGCATAAGTCAGCGTTTTTCGGCTAAACTGTTGGTGAGTCACTACCACTCCAAAGTGTACCATCAAGGGAGACAGTTCACAGAAGGAGCAATCCGACTGGCTGGCTTGTGGATTGTAGCGGGGAAAAGACTGATAAACTCTATCCTTCATTGTTGTGTGACATGTCGCAGACTCAGAGGAAAGCAAGAAGTTCAAAAGATGGCAGATCTTCCTCCGGAGCGCCTCAGTACATCTCCTCCATTTACGTATGTGGGGTTAGACGTTTTTGGTCCATGGACAGTGGTCACTCGACGCACCAGAGGCGGTGTAGCTGAAAACAAAAGGTGGGCTATACTCCTCACATGTATGAGTACAAGAGCAGTACACATAGAAGTCATAGAGTCTATGAACACTGCTAGTTGTATCAATGCTCTGCGAAGGTTTTTCGCTGTGAGAGGACCAGCAAAACAGCTCAGATCAGACAGAGGAACCAATTTTATCGGAGCTAGTCAAGAACTGGGCATGCAAACAGCAAAAGAAAACCGGACTAGTCTTCTGAAATACCTCCATAAGAATGGCTGTACTTGGGAATTCAATCCGCCACATGCTTCCCATACATGGGAACGCATGATCGGCGTAACCCGCAGGATTCTAGACGGTATGCTGCTGCAGAAGAAACATGCTCACTTAACTCACGAGGTACTTTGCACTCTGATGGCAGAGGTGTCAGCAATCATAAATGCTAGACCACTGGTTCCTGTCTCAGCAGATCCCTATTCTCCATGCATACTCACTCCAGAAATGCTCTTAACCCAAAAGCTCGGAGTACCTGTTCTGTTCGAGAACTACACTGAAAAGGACCTCTTGAAATGTCAGTGGAAGCGAGTGCAGGCATTGGCTAATGAGTTCTGGAGTCGATGGAGAAAAGAATACATCAGTACACTTCAACCTCGACGCAAGTGGCATGAGACTCACCGAAACCTGCACGCTGGAGATGTTGTGCTATTGAAGCAAATGCAGTCCCCAAGGAACGATTGGCCATTGGGCTTAATCACTTCTGTATTCCAGAGCAATGATGGAAATGTCCGCAAGGTAGAGGTTAGAACAACCTCAGGTGGTAATGTGAAAACATTCTTAAGACCCATTTCTGGTGTTATCTTACTGCTAGCCAAAGAGGGTTAAATAAGACTAACACATATTTTTATAGTGGCATTAATAATGCCAGGCGGGGAGTGTTCTGCCTCTGTTAGAGGTTGTGTATAATGTATGACGGGCATTTGCATTTATTAATATTATATTTCTGTGATTGTTTAATGTTCTGTATGAGTTTCATATTGCCTGCCGCTATTGTGAAATTTCTTATGTAAGGACTCTTATTTTGACGCGTTTCCGCGAGCGACGCACATTAGGTAATAGAAGCAACGGACTCATGACATGTTTGTGTCGCATTTAAATTAATCCTTCTGCTAAACCCTGTCGTAAGCATTGGCTGTAAGTTCATTTAAATCATTAATCTGTCTAATTTATATTGCAGGAGAGTATGTTCAGTTTAAATGTGATATAATCAAAGATGTTTGTTATTGCCGATGGGCGCTAGTGCACTGCATTGAGAATGCTTCTAACTTGCTTCTCAGTTAGCGATGTATCTGTATACATTTTACTAGTTAAACTGATAATAAGTTTGTTACAATTTGATAGTTAATTTTCTACATTCATTTCACTTACAGTTTTACTCGGTTCAATGGCCGTTGAGTTTGTCTATGTAAATCATACGTTGGACTATTAAAGGAGCAAGGCGCTCACATCCTGGCTCAGTGAACAGAGTTTGGCTTGCTGTTTATTTATATTACACGCTTTGGGAAAGCAAAACATATAAAGAGAACAGTACAGGATGGATGGATGGATGCTGAAATTATTTAGCTTTGATGGTTTGCAGAATTTTCCACAGACCCAAAACAACACTTGTTTTTTACAGGTACAGGTGTGTGTGCTGCCTTCCGGTGAGTCTCCGCACATCACCAGCTCTAATTTAAGTAACCATTTTCTCTGTGGATCTCAGAGATCATTTTGCCAATATATCTATCTTGATTTGTCCCCCATCCCGAGCTCTGGTAGTGAGATGATGGGCATGAGCCAGTGGAAGGTTTCACTGAGACATAAACTGCTGCCGTGGAGAGACTTTTTTTCTTCTCTTTACAACAACTGTTGGTATGATTTCCATCACTTAATCTACTTCCACACTGCAGCTGGTTGACTGCCCTGTTGAAAAAACAGCATATGCTGGTTAGGTATGTTTTGAAGCATGGCAGCTGGTTTGAGCTGGTTTAAGCTGGTCCTTAGTTGGTCATGAGCTGGTTTAAGATGGTCATGTGCTGGCCTGGGCCTAAGCCTGGTCGGCTAAGAACTAGCTGCTGACCAGCACCCAAGTCCTACCCAGTTATAACACCAGTTTAGGACGAGCTTAAACCAGCTCATGACCAACTGAGGACCAGCTTAAACCAGCTGTCATGCTTCAAAACATACCTAAACAGCATATGCTGTTTTTTTTCAACAGGGTGAGACCACCTGTGCTGGGAATGTGCCTGCATGGAGATAATGAGAGCTACTACAGCATGAGGGATGTGAGGTCATTTCAACATTTACAGTCAGGTACTAGTCTGACATTTCAGATTGGGGCGGCAATAAAAAATCACAGTTAACACTGTCAAATAAACTTCACCATAATCCTTACTTTTCATGCCAACCCAAACATTTATTTAATTTGATTAACTTTGATTTGATTCTCCTGGCAGATGGTAGAGAAATAAAAAACTAATTTTGCATCTAGGAGAAGAAGCGAGTGAAATCATTAGTGCTAGTTGGCATTTTTATCCCACCACTTAAGCGAAAGTTCCAGTCTGAATAGCAATTGTTTTTGACAGCATAGTGGCAATCTAATTCTCATCCTAATCCACCCAAAGAAAAAAAGGATACTCAAATTTCGGATATCTTGCAAACATGATTCTGACGTTTTCAGTGAAATGCTGTAAAACTGAGGTAAAATGGCCTTGACTGGAGCAGTGAGGGAATCCATTTAAACACACAACATCTTATAGTGGTTTCCTTTAACAACAGGCAAGAAACCAATCCGTGAATGTGCTAACACACTCATGCGATGGTGTTAAATATTCACTGTTTTATAGCAAGTCTTTCCTCACAGCTGAGATTCACTGTTAGCATACAGCACACCCAGACTTGTGGATAATACAACTCAAAATGAGTTCAAAAATGCATTTGGAGCTGGACTTCCAGTTTTGCACAACAATGGAAGAAGGACTCAGAAAGGGTGGCAGAAGTGTTCGCAAAGCCTGTTTGGAAACTATCATTATGTGCTGCTACTGACTCAGAAATTACATACTTAAATTTAAAAGTGCCAGTTTCACTCATCGATCCATTAAGTGTCACTATTTTCAGTCTTTAAGTCCCAGCCACCTCTAACTTCACAGGTCCACCTCTCTATTGGAGTGCTTTGAGCTTTAAGCTTCCCTGTAGCGCATTTAACAAGTGAATAAAACATGAGCAATTACGCTTTAAAGTCTCCCATTATGATCTGAGACATTTTAATAAGGAACCAAACAGAAGTTTGAATGATCTCTGCCAGAAAGAAAGAAACCAAACCCAACTTATCGGTGCTTTAATTCTACTAAAAGGAAGCAAAAACATATTCAGAAGATAGACGAAATGAACAACGATTCGGAAGACTGTGAAGGATGTGTTCAGGATGGAGTTAACAAGCCTATTTTCCTCAGCTAATAAACATGTGGAGCTCATATGTTCTGGCCCATTACAAAGAACCGCACAGCCCATTGGGTTCTGAGGATGGGGCCCTTCGTGCAGCAGGACCGAATGAGCCGTAAGAGCTGCTTGACTCTAGAACACCGTCAGAAGCACTGTTTGCCAGACACAAACCCTATTTGTACTTCAGTGTGAGGATAATAGATGTTTGCATGCTTCTGGCATAAAAACTGTGTATTTCAGTCCCAGTCCTGTCCTCTCTCTACTTCCCTAAAAATAAAAAAGTGGCAAATTCATTAAACCAACATTAGTTAAATCACACAAACAAATAAATAAAAATAAAAACTGCAAAGATTTTTTGTGATGTCAACTGATGATGAAGCTCCATATCATTTTCTACTCTAATAAAAAAAAAAAAATGCTAAAATTGTGTTTAAAATAAGTAATTAAATAAAAAAAAATAAAGATTGCAAAGATATTTTTCGAATATTAACTGGTGCTGATGCACTCTACATCATTTTCTGTCCTGCCTTTACTTCCCTCACAATAAAAAGTGATAAAAAGTATTGGTTGTTGGGTAAGTAAATACATAAATAATTGCAGAGATATTTTTTGGAACATCAACTGATTGTGACATTCTTCAGTTCTGTTTCAGTTTTAAGATATTCAAATTTCTTTGTGGGAATATCTTTTTTCTTGATAAGCAGTACATTGTTTAAGTTCACTATGAGGAAGCTTTCTTGCCAGTCCACCTGTCAATCAGGTGCTGTAAAGCATCCTTTTACTATTCCCAAATCTATGCCAGCGATTTAGCATCTAAACCTTTCATATGAGCCTCAGGCCTTAAGTAAAGTCTGTTATTTCATGGTACACAACCTTTATTTTAGACAGCGATTTTCTAGAAGCACCTTCGAAATGAGCCGGTCTAAATTCACATCTCTTGTCTGCGGCTAAATAAGGCTGTTCTTCGCAGAGGCACAAAGTAATTTCCCCTGAAGCTATCCAGAAGTCATCTGCCTCAGACAGGCCGGTGTTCGCAATCTCAGTGGTGAGAGCTGGCTGAACGGATCTCACATTTCCCTCAACTACACTTCTCACTTTCTCTCAACATGTAGCATCTCTTTCAGCCTTTTCTCTCTCAGTGCATCCGTGTCCAATGCCTTGAAAAAGTGCAGTACATCATGAGTCGAGTGGGCGAAGGTGCCACGCCGTCATATATCAGCCTTTCGTTTCATTCTCTTTGGCTCATTGGTCACCAAACAGCACATACATGCACCTTTAACTCACTCCGTCAGTGCGAGGACAGATAAACACACCGGCGGCATTCAGGAAGCCTTCGCTTTTAATCAAACCACCGCATAAAATGCATTCAGGGTCATCAAGCGCCGACATTACTGTGTGACAGTAGTTGTAAGGATGTGAAATAAGGTAATCATATCTCTGTGTGAGTGTGTGTGTGTGTGTGTGTGTGTGTGTTGTGTGTGTGTGTGTAGCATCTGGAAAACCAACAGTTGCTAGGAACCCTTTAAAAGACATTCATACACTCTTTAAAGAGATATGAAGACACTAACATTGAAATAAGGCAGTCATGGCCTAATGGATATAGCGTCGGATTGGTAACCCAAAGGTTGCGGGTTGGAGTCTCAGTACCAGCAGGAATTGTAGGTGGGGAGAGTGAATAGTCACCACTGGTGTATAATGCAACAAAGACTGCTCAAGTCAACAGATTTTACTAATAGACCTACCAATCTCTGTGTAAAAACAATATAATGATGCTGCCATCATTCTGAAGTCATTTTACACCCCTCTAATCTGGCTCCAAATCTCAGGTGAAAACTGTCACTTTTTATGACTTCAAAAACTAGTTCTGTGTATGATGCTATCACCACTGTACTTTTTGTAAGGTGAAAAAAGTAAACAGTGCAGTTCAATTAACGCATCTGCCTCAAATGCAATTCAGCTCAAATCTGCTAGTTTGCCCCTTTGTAGCCAAAAAAAAACAGGCACCAAACTCTGCAAAACTCTCTCCTCCCACTCAAACTGCCCTCGGCTGGCCGTTTAAGACAGGTGTGCTGTAAACATTGCCATCTTCGCTACAGAGGGCATCGAACTGACCCACAGGGTCAGGACAACGAAATGCTCACCCACATAGCTAAGGCTAACATGCTAACACCAGCTCCCACGCTTCCTCCCGAGGCGTCAACTCAAGTACACTTTGCAAGAAAAGTGTACCTGACTATTCAAGCCCAGAACACAAGGTTACAAAATCACAAATACGAATACTGATGCCGCCACACTCTTCTCTTAGGATGATGTGCATGCAATGAATGCTAATTCATTAAAAGGTTATGTACCATTTAAATAACAGAAGTATATATATATTTTTTCCCCCTTAGGTAGGCTACCTGTTTCAGAGGGGTTCTAGGCACTTGTATGCTGGTCAGTCTGGGGGACAAGCAGACTGACCAGCTAAACCAGCACAAGTTAATTTGAGCTTCATATAGTTATTTTGGACATGTGCTACGGAAATACAATGATATTTTTAAAGTACCTTGGAGTACTATAACTAAACAAACTAACAAACCTATCAGATTGCCTATTATTGTACATATTAAAGTACAATCTGTCTAAGCTAGATACACAGAACGAGAGATAGACAGAAGGATAGAAAGACTGACAGATAGACAGAATGATGAAAGGACTATAGATTGATAGAACGAAAGAACAAAAAAACGGAAAAGCGAAAGAACAACGGATACTTAGAATGATAGACAGAATGATAGAAAGACTGATAGACAGACAGAATAATGGATGGATGGATGGATGGAAACTAACAAAATATAATACAACAGTAGACTACAAAGAATGTACCGATATAGAGAAAATGGATGTTGGAAGGAATGACAGAACAATAGGTGGATGGATGGATGGAATGACAGAACGATAGATACTCTAGAACAGGGATCCTCAAATCTGGCCCACGAGATCCACTTTCCTGCAGAGTTTAGCTCTAACCCTAATCAAACACACCTGAGCATGCTAATCATGTCTTCCGATCATTAGAAATCACAGGTCTGAGTTTGATCAGGGTTGGAGCTAAACTCTGCAGCGCATTGGACCTCCAGGGTAAGATTTGAGGAACCCTGCTCTAGAATGACAGAACGACAGATACTCTAGAATGACAGAAAATGATAGACGGTAAATAGAACCACAGAACGATAGATACTCTAGGAGGACAGAACGATAGATAATCTAGAATGACAGACCAATAGATAATCTAGAATGACAGAACAATAGATAGAACGATAGAATGATTGATAGAACAACAATCGATCTATAGATAGATAGATAGAGCAATAGATAAACGAACAGAAAACTGTAGAATAGAACGACAGAACGATAGATACTCTAGAATGACAGAACGACAGAACAATAGATACTCTAGAATGACAGAACAGTAGATAGAACGATAGAATGATTGATAGAACAACAATCGATCTATAGCTAGATTGATAGATCAAACGATAGATAATAGATAGATAAATAGATAGATAGAACGATAGATAGATGGATGAAAGAAAAAGGCATCGTACATAATTTTGTCAGTTTCTGGCAGTGAAAGATGAGTTTTAATTGAAGCAGATTGAGAGGGATAATCAATGGAAGTGTAAGGTCGTCCTCTCAGTGGTGTGACCGCTTTACCCCCCGAGCGTGAGCTTTAGTGGTCTGACAGCGCAGAACTGCGTGCAGATATTTTGACAGCTCACGTTGCTGAAGCAGAGAAAGTTTATCAGGTGTGAGATCTCCCAGAGACGCCTCTCCTCTTACCATAATTGACTCTGACAAGCCTGTGCCAGCTTGCGCTAAACGAGAGTAAAATCCATAATTTTTCTTCCCATTCTGTATAGGTGTTAACATTTCATGAGATTGCCATCCCACTGCTGAAAATGCTACAATCATAAAGGGAAAATGGGGCCCCTGCAGGTTAATTCATAGTAAATTCCTTACTAAACTCTTGGGGCCATAATCCCACTTCCTACATCATGGCTGAGTTAACAGCAAATATGCAAATCTCCAAACCGTAATCCTCCAACTTTCACTCCGAGGAACTGTCCCCCTCTAAAACTCTACATTTACAGGAATATTTCACCCAAAATTTTACTCATAATTTAGTCAGCTTCATGACATTTCAGAGCTGTATGATTTTCTTTCAGTGGAGCGCAAAAGTTGGTAATTTTGACTGCCAAGCTCCAAAAAGAGGGGAAAAAAGCACCATGAGTAACACAAATGTGCACGATATTCAAAGTCTTCTGAAATTATATGATAGGTCTGCATGCAAGAAGCTTCCAGGAATCATCTGATTTTGCAGAATGTCCAATATCTAAAATATACAGTGGGTACGGAAAGTATTCAGACCCCCTTACATTTTTCACTCTTTGTTATATTGCAGCCATTTGCTAAAATCATTTAAGTTAATTTTTTTCCCTCATTAATGTACACACAGCACCCCATATTGACAGAAAAACACAGAATTGTTGACATTTTTGCAAATTTATTAAAAAAGAAAAACTGAAATATCACATGGTCCTAAGTATTCAGACCCTTTGCTGTGACACTCATATTTTTAACTCAGGTGCTGTCCATTTCTTTGGATCATCCTTGAGATGGTTCTACACCGTCATTTTGAGTCCCGCTGTGTTTGATTATACTGATTGGACTTTGATTAGGAAAGCCACACACCTGTCTATGTAAGACCTTACAGCTCACAGTACATGTCTGTGCAAATGTGAATCATGAGGTCAAAGGAACTGCCTAAAGTCTCAGAGACAGAATTGTGGCAAGGCTCAGATCTGGCTAAGGTTACAAAAAAATTCTGCTGCACTTAAGTTTCCTAAGAGCACAGTGGCCTCCATAGTCCTTAAATGGAAGACGTTTGGGATGACCATAACCCTTCCTAGAGCTGGCCGTCCGGCCAAACTGAGCTATCGGGGAGAAGAGCCTTGGTGAGAGAGGTAAAGAAGAACCAAAAGATCACTGTGGCTGAGCTCCAGAGATGCAGTCATGGAGATGGGAGAAAGTTGTAGAAAGTTAACCATCACTGCAGCCCTCCACTAGTTGGGGCTTTATGGCAGAGTGGCCGGACGGAAGCTTCTCCTCAGTGCAAGACACATGGAAGTCCGCATGGAGGACTCCAAGATGGTGATAAATAAGGTTCTCTGGTCTGATGAAACCAAGATAGACCTTTTTGGCCTTAATTCTAAGCGGTATGTGTTGAGAAAATCAGGCACTGCTCATCACCTGTCCAATATAGTTCCAACAGTGAAGCATGGTGGTGTCAGCATCATGCTGTGGGGGTGTTTTTCATCTGCAGGGACAGGACGACTGGTTGCAATCAAGGGAAAGATGAATGCGGCCAAGTACAAGGGATATCCTGGACGAAAACCTTCTCAGAGTGCTCAGGACCTCAGACTGGGCGAAGGTTTACCTTCCAACAAGACAAATACCCTAAGCACACAGCTAAAATAACTAAGGAGTGGCTTCACTACAACTCTGTGACTGTTCTTGAATGGGCCAGCCAGAGCCCTGACTTAAACCCAAATTGAGCATCTCTGGAGAGACCTAAAAATGGCTGTCCACCACCGTTTACCATCCAACCTGACAGAACTGTAGAGGATCTGCAAGGAGGAATGGCAGAGGATCCCCAAATCCAGGTGTGAAAAACTTGTTGCATCTTTCCCAAAAAGACTCATGGCTGTATTAGATCAAAGGGTGCTTCTACTAAATACTGAGAAAAGGGTCTGAATACTTAGGACCATTTTATATTTCAGTTTTTCTTTTTTAATAACTGCAAAAATGTCAACAATTCTGTGTTTTTCTGTCAATATGGTGTTCTGTGTGTACATTAATGAGGGAAAAAACTTAACTTGAATGATTTTAGCGAATGGCTGCAATATTGTTAAGAGTGAAAAATTTAAGGGGGTCTGTATACTTTCCGTACCCACTGTATATATTTTAAATATATATTTGAAGGGTTGTCATTAAAAGTCAAATATTAAATGGAAATGTATTTTGACAGTTTGGTTTATATATATATAAATAAAGAGTTCATTTGCAAAAACCGATACTCGATTGTTTTTATCCCCAACGTTTTTTTTTTTGCGCATAGTTCCAGTAACATCATCAAACTGCAGTTGTTTGTTTTGATTAAGTATATACCTTAAACACATAATGTAATTTTCTAATTAAAGTTCATTGGGGGGGGGGGGAAGTAGTTTTTTTTTTTTTTACAAGATTAAAGTGTTTTTATAGCAAAAGCAGATTAACTCCAACAGTCGTTTTTTGGCAAAAGCAGATAACTCCACATTTCATGTTTTAGAAAAAACACTTGTTTAATCTTTGTAATCTCCTCAGATGACAATGTAGATGCCTGACAAACGTTGTTGTTGTTGTGATCATAAACTGTATGGATGTGATTACACGCAATACTTAGAGCTTTTCCCTCACTATTGTAACGTGCTGCTTTTGCAAGGTTCCATGAAAACGTTTCAGCTTTTATTTTATTTTTTCGCCCTGAAGAAGATATCACAAGTTCATTAAGTTCGTTGAAATTACCCATCCTCGATCACTTTTTGTCAGTTTTGATGAAACTCCTCTCAGCTAGCACGTCTTTTCAAAGTGTAAGTAGCCTTGTCACCTGACCTGAATACAGCGCGCTGATTCGCTAAAAGGGACTTATCGGCTTCTGTTCAAACCGGAGCTTGTTGTGATTATCCCCTCTCAATCTGCTAATTTTAACTCTCTTTCAACCAACATTTCAGACAACATTAAATTAATTATATATAGCCCTTGTTCTATGAATTGCATCTTTGTAATTTGAAGATTACAAAAACCATTTCAACATTTATAACAATGTACAGTTATATATATATAGGATACAACAGGGGGAAAAAAGTATTTAGTCAACCACCAATTGTGCAAGTTCTCCCACTTAAAAAGATGAGAGAGGGCTGTAATTTTCATAGGTATACCTCAACTATGAGAGTCAAAATGAGAAAAAAAAATCCAGAAACTCACATTTTGTAGGATTTTTAAAGAATTTATTTTGCAAATTATGGTGTAAAATAAGTATTTGGTCAATTACAAAATTTCATCTCAATACTTTGTTCTATACCCTTTGTTGGCAATGACAGAGGTCAAACGTTTTCTGTAAGTCTTCACCAGGTTTTCACACACTGTTGCTGGTATATTTCGGCCCATTCCTCCATGCAGATCTCCTCTAGAGCAGTAATGTTTTGGGGCTGTCGTAATGTTTCAGAGTTGTTGTAATGTTTTCATTAATTGGCAATGACAGAGGTCAAACGTTTTCTGTAAGTCTTCACAAGGTTTTCACACACTGTTGCTGGTATTTTGCCCCATTCTTCCATGCAGATCTCCTCTAGAGCAGTAATGTTTTGGTGCTGTCGCTGGGCAACACGGATTTTCATCTCCCTCCAAAGTTTTTCTATGGGGTTGAGATCTGGAGACTGCTAGGCCACTCCAGGACCTTGAAATGCTTCTTACGAAGCCACTCTTTCGTTGCCCGGGCGGTGTGTTTGGGAGCATTGTCATGCTGAAAGACCCAGCCACGTTTCATCTTCAATGCCCTTGCTGATGGAAGGAGGTTTTCACTCAAAATCTCACGATACGATCGTTTACACGGATCAGTCGTCCTGGTCCCTGGCGGCGCAGTGTGTTACTGATGGTAGCCTTTGTTACTTTGGTACCAGCTCTCTGCAGGTCATTCACTAGTTCCCCCTTGTGGTTTTGGGATTTTTGCTCACAGTTCTTGTGTTTTTTGACCCCACGGGGTGAGATCTTGCGTGAGCCCCAGATCGAGGGAGATTATCAGTGGTCTTGTATGGCTTCCATTTTCTAATAATTGCTCCCACAGGTGATTTCTTCACACCAAGCTGCTTACCTATTTCAGATTCAGTCTTCCCAGCCTGGTGCAGGTCTACAATTTTGTTTCTGGTGTCCTTTGACAGCTCTTTGGTCTTGGCCATGGTGGAGTTTGGAGTGTGACTGTTTGAACAGGTTGTTGTGGACAGGTGTCTTTTATACTGTTAACGAGTTCAAACAGATGCCATTAATGCAGGTAATGAGTGGAGGACAGAGGAGTCTCTTAAAGAAGAAGTTGCAGGTCTGTGAGGGCCAGAAATCTTGATTGTTTGTAGGTGACCGAATACTTATTTTACTGAGGAATTTACTAATTAATTCTTTAAAAGTCCTATAATGTGATTTTCTGGATTTTTTTTTCCATTTTGTCTCTCATAGTTGATGGTATACCTATGATGAAAATTACAGGCCTATCATCTTTTTAAGTGGGAGAACTTGCACAATTGGTGGCTGACTAAATACTTTTTTGCCCCACTGTATCTATATCTCTATCTATCTATCTATTCTATCTATCTATCTATCTATCTATATAATCTTATTTTCTGTATGCACATATACACGCACACACACACACACACACATACATATAAATAATAATATTATTTCACATAAACCAAATCAATATCCGCTAATGTACAGAATAACTATATATAGTACTAACCACCATATTATTTACCACCAAATCAAGAGCCATAAACCTGACACTGTCGATGGAATAAACCGTAAGATTATAAAGAAACATCATATTGTGTCATGCCTTTCGTGACAAATAAAAAATTAACCACTTACTTCACCTGAACACTTATATGATCCTTGTTTGTCTGTTTTGGAGCTTGGCAAAAAAAAAAAAAAGTATATACAAAAAACAGTATATCACAGCAATTTTTTATTTTTTATTTTTTTGCTGTTGTTGTTGTTATAAGAAAAACAGTGTTTCAAACTTTCTTCAAAATAACTCACACAGCTTTGAAACAGCTGAGTAAATGACGACAATTTTCATTGTAGGGTGAGCTAGTTTTTACTGCTTCTGATGCTGTCTACACTATAATAAGAGCCTGAGGAGAGCTGTTAAGATGCCAGCCAGACCAATTTTCAACGGTCTACAAACTAGTCCTGTGACGGGTCACTCTGAGCTGCTGCGCCAGTGCAATGCTTAGTACATGAGCAGTGGGGTGACCTGCCGTGTAGAGGCTACAATGGATTTAACCGATACGAAAACAAGTTTTAAGTGAAAACAAATGTTACTGCACTTATGTTCGCTTTCCCTCTCTTTTTATCCATCTATCAGTAGGAATCTATGTCTTGCTCTCTCTGAGGGCTGACTGAATGTCTAGGACAGATAGCGAGGGCAGAGAGGTATATGTGTAAAAGAGCAGATAAATCTCATTTTTTTCTTTCTCTCCTCTCCAAGGAATACCAAAATGTCTATGTATAAGAGAAACCCAGCAGTAAGGTCTCCCGTACCCTTTCCACAATACAATTAAGCTGTGCACGGTTATTCCTTAGTGTGAAGTTTGTGTGACTGAGGCCCTACAGAGACGGCCATTGAATAGACTAACTGGCCGCTTAACCTTTTCAGCGGCCAGATTCTTGCCCCAGGATTGTTTCTTTTGGAGGATTTTTTCCTCCCTTTTTTTCCAGGGATGGATGTTTATTTCTCATCAGACTCATTTCGGCTCACTGCCGTATATTACAGATGGAGATGAAACATTTATTTACGCTGGCAAAGGGCCTCGGCGTGGGGCAACATGGCCGATATATGAGGCATTTCCCATCGCCTGGATTTTGTGTTTATGCGTGCACAGGAGCGCAAGAATAAACATTGAAAAAACACATAATTACCCCCTTCCTCTCGTCAGTTCTGTCATTTTATATCCGTTTGTCAGGCTGAGCTGGCCTCAAGACTCCGCAAGCATAAAGATAATTTACAGTCATACAGTCTTGACTGCCAGGCTATACAGTACACTGCTTGTGGTCTATTGTGCCACATGCTTCACTTATGATGTTCATGAATACCACTTTGAATTACATATAATATTTGCATCAAAAGCACCAAAGCTAAGCTAAATAGCATGATTAACTACAAATTACCTCATTCAATGCACATTGTACGGCAGGGGTTTTTGATTTTTTAATGCCAAGGACGAAAATGATTCATACATAATGCCATGCAACATCAATAGCAGCATATCATATAACATCGACATTTTACATATTTTCACAAAAGAAAGACACATTTAGGCCTATTTTGTAAGAAAAATATGAAGTGTGATACTTACATGTTCTTTCCTAAATTATAGAATGTTTTTAATATTTTACTATAATAAAGCATGGAAAATATTTAATAATAATATAAAATATTTACAATGTTTTAATTTTTGCAGCATCTCTTGTTTGTTTGTTTTTCTAATTAACAATCGGACTTAAATGTAAGAACTTGATAAGAAAATGATAGAAAATTACTCTTAAAGATAAAAAAATGTTCGTTAGTAATTTAAAATTGTATTTAACACTACGCATAATGATACTATAATTTAAAACATAATATTACAATATAATAAATATATTCACACAATAACGGCAAAAATGCACATGCACAATACAAAAAGAATCTCATGATATCAAAACATAACAATTACTTGACATAAATATTTGTAAATATTTAAAATTTTAATAATATAACTTTGCTATCACAGATAAATATTATATATATAAAACATCCTTCCAGTGAACCCTTGCCTCCTTGGACCCCAGTTTGAAAACCCTGCCTTTACCAGCATAAGAAGAAAAAAAAAAAAAAAAACAAAACCTCAAAAATGAGCCAGTTAGACCACAAAGGCCCCATAAATGCAGCGCTCAATCCTGGAGTAAAGATAACACCCCCAACATCAGGTCTTACAGGCCAATAACCAGCCACAGTTACAGCCTCTCAATGTGGCTACAGCATGATAAACGTTGCTTGACTCCGGTCAATGGCGTCGTGAATCTGCCATCCCTTTAGTCTCTGCGACCGACCGATCCCCCCGCTCCTAAAGGGAACGCATTTAACAATTACCAAAACAGCACAGGCAATTGGCCATGAAATATGTGCACAGCTCCAGAAATCAATAGGGCCTTATCAATGGCATAAAAGCCTTGCCACTCAATTAAAGCAATTATGCTTCACCCTACAATCACTCTCGACTTCGCCTAAGAACCAACTTTAAGTTGCTTTCGCACTAATGGAAAAATAAATTGCCGTGATGTCGGTTCGCGCGCAACCGGGAGTAGCGTTTGAGAGGCGCGATGTGAAGAGAGGCAGCCCAAGCCCTTAATTTAGTGGAGAGATTGCTCTTTGCACTGGCTCAATGTTCCTTTTAACGAGTCACTGTGTTTCCTTTGTGTAGCCGAGGCCTCATTTCCGAATCCCTGAGCAACAGAGAATCCCTCAACATCCCGGTTTGCCACGTCAGCCGTAATCTCGCCATGGACGTTTAAATGACTTACAAGGTAGCTGCAGCATCTCTTTGTCTGCTACCATCGCCCCGTGAATAGCACCGCTACGAGATAAGAGCTGACAAAAGAGGAAGGGAAAGGGCAACAGCGAGCTCCATTCATGCCACAGCGGCACATCTTTGTTTGTGGTTTTGTTGCACTCTTCTCTCTTGCCATTAAAGCCGAGTAAAAAACAACATCGTCAAAGGGGGAAAAAGAAAGCGGACACATTCTCTTAAAACCAAATGCAACTAGAACAGATCAGCACTGGAGCATCTTAACCCTAATTTTCTGTTGACACTGACTGAACTTTTATGATTGAGGTTGGGGAGAAAATAACTAATTTTGAAATTTTTGCCTTCAAAATATTCAGAATTGTATATGCTTTTCTGAACAAATCAAATCCATATGGGCAGATATTATTGAAGTTTTAACCCTATCTTTAACATAACCCCATTAACCCCTGCTGGAAGATGTTGTAATTGCACCATGCAGATCCAAAAATAATTCAAACGATGGTATCCATCTATCTATCTATCTATCTATCTATCTATCTATCTATCTATCTATCTATCTATCTATCGTATAACCACCATTTTTTTTTTTTTTTCATCCATCCATATCTATTCATCCATCACTGATAAAAATTATTTTGTGGTGAAGTAAATACTACATAAAAACAAATGTAATTTCTCCATTAAATAATTTAGTTCAGGCAGAATTTTAAAAAATAAGTAAATTCTATTAAAGAGACGCTGTGTGTTTCGCTGTGAAAGCAAAACTACTTTGTTTGGGCCTCCAAAAGAGGACACAACTAGAAATCCTTGGTTTACGTTGTATTTTTAACACACACACTGTTTCCGAGTTCAACCGTCCACCCAAATAATATTAAGATGTGTGCAGCACATTTGACGGAGGACTTTTTCCTGATCCTGGGAGAGTTGCCTATAATGCCGGCTGTTTCTGACCTCACCTTCACGTAAGTATGTTTTCTTTTATAATTTGCCACTGATGATTCAAACGTGAGTTTTGAGCAGTGTAGAGTAGCGCTTGTTGTTTGTCGTTTCTCCGATCACAAAAGCAGACATGGTTTTGTGTTTACGCGGCGCGATACGCAACACAACGTGTAAAAAGACAGTATATGTCATTATAATCAGTAATTATTTCCCCACTGGATGCAGCAAATGCCTCATTTGTAATGGGTTTTTATTGGTTTTGTCTCGTCACAAATCAATCGCTCCACTCCTTGCTCCTTCCGGCCGGGACAGGGCATCACAGTATGGTAGGGGCGTAATATTTCCGTCACCCACTTGAGGTATTCGGCCAATCATAACACTCTGGATAGCTGGCCAATCATAGCACACCTCGCTTTTCAGAATGATGAGCTTTGTAAAAATCGACGCGTTTTAGAAAGGCAGGGCATAGAGGAGAAACAATAATGCACAGTATGTGGAAAATAATGTGTTTTTTTTTACCTTAAACCACATAAACACATTGCATTACACCAAATACACAAAATAATGTTCTTTTTAGCAGCATAATGCCCATTTCACGAAGAGAGTAGGCGTTTCTTTAAAAAATATATTTTCAAATTCATTTAAAGAATTTCTACTATCAACATTTACAAACGCAATTTCAATTCAGTAAATATGCAAAGGATTCGATCCTGATTCAAATATTACCTTGTATTCTGATAAATTCAATATTAAACTAATTATTTTTAAAGTAGATTAGGTAGTTCATCAGTAAATATAAATAATTATCATTTATTATCTTCAGAACACCATACAGAACACAAGGGTTAAAATGCTCAAGCAGTAAACAGGAGCAGTCCAGAGAAGCTTGTGTTCGGCTGAGGGAGAAACAGATCTCTGATAATGCAGACTGATGAATGTGCGGGGATGTTTGGAGGTGATAACTCTCTGGCATAGCGTGACGCGGTCTTGGCAGCGGCCGGCTCACCGCAGTGCAGGAAAGCTGTTCGGAGATGGTCCATATCTGTTGGCCTTGACGACACCGAGGGGAATTCTGGGGCAAAAACGATTGGGTCCGCAACAAAAGCAACTGGCTTCGCTATTAGATGCTCTCATTTGCTGTGGAACAGATTAGGCTAAATCTGATTAAACGGTCAAAGTGAACGGCATTTTTCACTGGGCAGAAAACAGCGGAGGGACTGGCACGCCAGTGTACTGTAATCCTTTAAATCAGACAGAGCATGCCAGCGCTGAAATTTCGATTACCAGCATGCTAAACTGCATGCCACAGACAGCAAAAATACAATGCACGTACTGAAAACTGTGCAATTTAGATATGTGAGAATTTTTTCCAACAGGAAGCTTCAAATCATTTAGCAAAGTTCAAAATGAACCTATAAACAGATTCCTTTTCCATACTTGACCTTAGGAAGGATGTGACCAGGGAGTTTTAAAAAATAAAAAAAAAATTTAAAAACTAAAAAAAAAAAAATTACAAAAATGGTAAGAAATAAAAAAAAAAAAAAACAAGAATTCAAAAAAAAACGCCAACGTGACACCCTACCAGACCATCTTGTTTACTAAATATGTCTACCTTCATCTCTGCGGACTTTTCCAACCAAATATGTTTCCTGCCAACAACAACATGCAGCATTCGAATATGCATGAGCTGCTCCTTCACTTGGAGGAAACTTGACGAAACCCCAAACTTTGTAAAGAGCTTCTTGCTGAAACTGGTGATCAATGACAAAATCTGTCACCCTTCCAGAACTGCAAATCAAACGGATGCCAACGCTACATTTCCTGCCAATTATGGATTTTCCTGCCGTTCAGGTGGCCTACGTGTCTTGTCCTTCTTGCTTCTCCTCTCTTTTCTCCCGATCGGGACCCTCTTTCTTCCTTTCGCTTTCCCTTTTCTTTGTCCTTTCCCCCCTTCCCCTTCCTCTTCCGACGCTGGCACAAAATCCCACTCACAACCAGTTGGTGGACTTTATCCAAAATGTTTACCTTCTCAAATGTGCCTGGGGAAATGAAGCGATAACATGGAAGTATATATAAAAAAAAACAGGTGATAAAAAAAACCCACAGATTCTCATGAATACTCATGCGGAGGTAATTAGCCTCAGTGGAGCCAGTAATATCCTCCTTTTTCTGTACTGGCATTTGCAAAGGCCATCCTGGCGTGGCATGGAGGACCCCTGGGGACTGGGTAAGCCAACACCTGGCCTTGCTAATCTGAAATTAGCCAATGCCCGCCAAATACAGTTAACAATCCCACCCACCATCTTACAGTCCTCTCACTCTTACACCTGGGCCACATCTGCCAGGCCGTTAATTCAAAACAAGGTCCATTTTAGTTTAAGTGTCAACAGAAACCTGCCCACTATCCTTAATGTTCTGTGAAACTGGA
This sequence comes from Sinocyclocheilus anophthalmus, assembly GCA_018155175.1. Taxonomy (NCBI): domain Eukaryota; kingdom Metazoa; phylum Chordata; class Actinopteri; order Cypriniformes; family Cyprinidae; genus Sinocyclocheilus; species Sinocyclocheilus anophthalmus. The sequence continues at coordinate 222,489 of JADLZN010000098.1, forward strand.
ACAAAACGTCAATCCAACACAGTACATTCATGTACATTTACTTGAATGTATATTACATTCATGCACATTTCTAGCAGACAATTACTTATCTGTTCTTGTGACAATAATTTTATCAGCCAGCTAAGGTTACAAAATAAGTACTAAGATGAAACATCAATAATCCAGTAGGTAAGTAAGTAAATAAATAAATAAATAAAGTAAAAAATCGGTAGCCTTTATGACTTGCAAAATAATTTACTTTAAAAAAAATCTGGATTAAAAATACAATAACTAACACAGCAAGAATGAACGACTATATGATATCACAAACAATCTTATATATATATAGAGAGAGAGAGAGAGAGAGAGAGCTTGGTTTCCTCATAATAAGTACATTCATGTACATTTACGTGATGTATATTAACACACATATTTTATACATATATTACACATTTCTAGCAGACAATTACTTATCTGTTCTTGTGACAATATATATATAAATATAGTTATTATGAGGAGAAAATAAAATATAGAAAGATTGGGGAAAAAGTAATTGTACACATAATTTAAAATGAATGAAATAAAATCAATAACAGAAATGTACTTGTATAAATAAATACATTTCAATTCATTTTGAATTTAACTAAAGATTACATTTAACATGTTATTCATATTACAGTTAATCTAAATCTTAAGTGAGCATTAGACATCCAAGGTAATCTAAATGTAAAAACAGAAAAAAACCCGCAATGCATCTTAATACATCTAGATCATTGATAAAAAATAATAAAGCTCTATATAACTATAAACTACTGTGCATACTGAAGGCTCCAAATCAGCACTATCAAGCCTGGACTAGCATGGAAATCTATGCAAGTATGGAAATACAATACTAATGGTACTGTGGTGCTTCAAATCACTCAAGCACTATGATTAGCTGTACATGTAATTATTCTTTTTTTTTATTCTCTCAAGACTTTTATTTCAGACCTCTATTTGATCTCACAGCTGACCTGTCCAGCCCAGCACTTTCGCATTTCAGCTAGATCCAGCCACATCTGGGAATACAAACCCCACACTGCATCAGAAATGGGAGAGAATGAATAAACCAACTGTCCCTTCCAGGGTGTACGGCTATCGGAACAATGACAGGCAGACCCAGAGCTGCCCATTTACAATAAAACTCTCCTATCAGGTCCTTTCGCACTTCTGGGCCACGAGGGAGCTGTCACAGCACTCCAAAAAGGCCCGGACAGCAGTCATTCAGAATGCAACTCGAGTAACTAACAGACAAAAAGAAAAGGAAGTGATAAAGGGGAGAGAGCCGCTGGGAGAGAGGTGTGAGGGACGGGACTGAATGTTTGAGGCAGATAGACAGCTTCTGTCATGTGGTTAGAGGGTCAATCAAATGAAGTCAAATGAAGTCTGCCTTGGATTTAAAGTCCCAGAGGACTGTAGCACAGACTAGAGCCTTTGTTTCATTTGATAAAAGAAGGAAAAACTAAATGTAGAGTCTAGAGACATTCAATATACTAGCGTTTCATCATATATTTTGAGTAAGTGTGATCCAGGAGGATAATGTTATTGCTCTTTTATAGCTTTGGAGACTAATTAGACAGGACTATGACAGTGTTGTTTAATTGTAAAGGCAAAAATAAAGTCTTTAAAACAAAAATGTTATGTGTTTGTGGTAAAATGCCATATGGAACACAAACAAAGACAGAAAACAAGACCATTAGAGTTATAAAATGAATGTAAATAACTTAGCCCATGTTTTTGGGAAAAATTATGAGAAACTAACGGCAAATCTGAGCATACTCTGGACATTGTTGAGACATTTTCTGAAACTCTGGAGGAGACGTGAGATTAATGTCTTTCTTACGATAAAAAAGACCAGGGTTATTTTAGTGAACTAAAACTAAAACTAAAAACATTTTAATTTAGTTTTAGTTCTATCATTTTAATTTAGTTTAACTTGTTGTACTAAAACAATTTAAACAAATGAAAATGAATAAAAACATAAAAAAACTACTAAAAAACAAACAACAAAATAACTAAACCTTTAACTAAAATGAAAATGAAAATAGAAAATATTAAACAGGATTCAAAATATTAATAAAAACACTTATATAAAAAATTTTTTTTATATAAGTGTTATGAAAAAATAACACTTAAAAAGACTTAATGTTAGCATAAAACGGACTATTTATGTTTAATGTATTTTTTCTTATTTATTTATGTTTATTTACTATCTATCTATTAAAAAATTTGAATCAAAATGCCTTAACTGCAACTAATATTTCTGAAACATTTCCTTTTTGGCTTATCTCACCAATCCCTCTAACTCCTCCAAACGTACAATCTAATATGTAAAGGCAATTACCCAATCAATTCTCTAGAAAAATTATTTTTCTTCCAATTGGAAATCCTGTTTCACTTATAAATGCATCATAAACCACAAATAAACAGACTGTGAACAATTTCACCTTGACTTCAAGCGGAAGTCTCTATCTGATGTCTATTTACTCTCATTGCTAGAACATATTTGAACATTATAAGAAATCTATTTTGTGAAAATTGCGTGCAATTACATTATTCACCCCCAGTTTATGGAAATGTGTGTCCTGCAATGGTTTACATTCAAATCACCCCCGAAGATTCTTTAAGTAAAAATATGACTCATCCAGCAAATATGTGCGAATGGCTGTATAGCTCATCCCCCGCCCTCACATTGGGAATCTGACGCTCGCAGCACATCACATTTTTCCAAATCGCTGCGCCCCGGGTCTACTCTCATCCTTCATATCAATATCGTTATCTGGAGAACGTTGCTCAACACCTCCCTGCCCTCCCTCCCCCACTCTGCAGACACCGCAAACTGCTCCCCCCGGGTTTAATGCACTCCCTAAATGCAGAGGATAGATCAATAAACAATTATTTCTCCCTCTCTCCCTCTCCGTTTCTCTCTGAGGAAATGCTAACCCTCCCTTTATCACCATGTCAATAAATACCTGATCTGTTTGTTTTCATTAATGCAGGCGTTTAAAATATATTGGATGTGGCAGCCAAATACAAATCCGGTACGGGCCACGCGATGTGCCAAATGTAATTACGTGTCCGGATGTATCAGAATTCCGCAAAAGGTTAAAATAGCACAAAATAAATATTGTGTGACAGTTTATCACACCGGAATTGTTAACCGATATTGGATAATACAAGCCACGGGGTAATTAACTTCATTCCAAAAGGATCATTTGATCTCGCAGACTTTAATCTCTCTTTTCTTTTCTTTTTTTTTTAAATCCCATTTTTTTCAAAAACATAATTTCAGGAGATTCTAAATGACATTAGAAATGAAAAATCACAAATTAAATCTTTGCAATATCTCAGTTTCTCTCCGGTGGAAAATAGACTAAACAGAGAGCAAAATGAGACTCTTTAAATCTCCTGCTTGTCAGATGTTTCTCCTGAAATCTAGAGTAATCTTGTATGTATCTTCTCTAGAGATTCAGAAGAGCTTTAACAATGTCGCCAAGAAACGTGTAGTAGAAGTAAAGATAAGGTAAAAAGAAATTAGAAATTGATTTTATGTCGACAAGTCTCTTGATTTTTTCCCCTGAGAAAAAAGACACTATGTCTGACATGTGTCTGCTGTAGAGTTTTAAAAAAGATCTCAACAGTGTTTCAAATTGGCGTCAGATTTGCCATGATCTGCGATCAAATGTCAGAGAACTTAAATATGAACTTAAAATACTACAAAGCCTAGATCTAAGGTATACTATTCATATACCGCTATACTATAACCAAACATCAACATGTCTCACTGTTGTCTTCCCAATCATTTTAGGAGAAATATCTGAGAGACAGTTGATTCTATCAAAAAACTTTACCTGGCAACTCAATAAGTTTAACCTCAGAGGTTCCGTTGAGGATCCTCTCAGTAGAGCCACAGAAATTGTGGCTTATCTTCATTTATTAATTTTAACTAAAAATGACAAGTAAACAGTCAGCAATAAAATAAGAATAGATAAATGACAAGCAATGGCACAAACAAATACAATAACAAGATGCAAATAAAATGAACTGTGCTTTAAGTTTTTCAGGTAGGTATAACAGTAATATTCAGGTACAAAAAAATACCACAGAAACTAAATAATCTATTTAAGTTTAAAATAACACTGCTTAGTCTTTAATGTATAAATAAATAGTGACAGACAGTAGCAGGCTTATTTAGGTTGCTGTCTCTTCATACACAGATCTAACTGTTACACGTAAGTTTTGTTTCTCAACAGTTTACATTCATTTAATAGCCTATAACCGACAATGTTTAGTATAAATCGACTGTTTACGTGAATACTCGTCAAGACGGGCATTCTGACATAATTTTGTATGTATTTGGCCGTTTACGCAAAAACGCATACAAAATTTGGCCGTTATAAGGTGCAACACAACTTAATTCTGTAGTCGCGCGCTCACAGATGCGACTCAAAAAGCACGTGCAAATGATATATTCCGTCATCTGTCCCGAGCGTCTTTCACGCTGAAATATTTAAGGGAATTTCCTGCGTTACAAGCGCGGAAACTGAAACCCCCGCCAGTTGTATCAAAAAGCAGCCAAAATTTGATCAACCCACCCAACGGTCTGACGTTACCAAAAGAAGCCCAATTGGGTGGGAAACCGCCCAATCTGGCAACACTGCTGCCAAGTGCATGAATATATATGAAAACTATGATGAAAGATAATAATGTTAATTAGCTACTTCTTTGAAATTCTCAATCTCATAAATCTTTTATCCATCTTTATTTAAGGGCTTTGGATTAGAGACAGAGCGACAGATGAAATGACAGAAACAGAGAGAGAGTGTGACACAGACAGAGAAAGAGAAACTCATCTGTATTCAGAAGTCGCTCTGTGACGGCTCTGTCGTGGGTAAAATAGGTCTGAAATTCGCTATCTGCCTCTACATTTTACCAGAACTCACCTTTGGCCCCAAATCTGTGCCATCTGAACATAGGAATGTGTGAAGAGGACCTGCATGTAAGCTAAGCTTAGTAAGACACGAAGACATCAAGAGGTGGGAACAAATTAAAGCGAAAAGAGGCAGAGTAGAGTGGAATGAATAAAGAGGTATGGTACATTTACGGTACAGCTAATTCACACTCAAGGCAACCTGAGTGCTATTTCAACATTAGCCATTAGCAAAGCTGGCACTGACCTTGTGGAAGTGATTTATCGAGCAGAGATTGTTCAGGGTCAGATCCAGCATGCACGGGGCAAGGCTAACGAAAGGATCAAATCACAATCACATCAGAGATTATAGATAAATCTGTAGAGAACCCAGCAGTCTTTAACACTGCAGTGGCTATGTCTCAAAATACGTACAGTACATACATAAATGCATAAAAAGCAATAGTGAAATAAAAAGAGAAAAAAAAATGTTATACTTTAAAGAAACATACATCTTATTAAAAAATGATACCGTATTGGCCCGAATATAAGACGACCCTGATTATAAGACGACCCCCCCCCCGCCCCTTTTTCCAAATGTACCTTTTGGAAAAAGGCTTTTTAAAAAACAAATCTTGTTTTTTCTCAGTAAAACACATTTCGTCTTCAATTATTTTCATATTACATATTTTTTCTATTTTAATTTTTGTTTTGAAAGTATGGTAAAAACTGGTAAACTGTACCAACAATCACATTTAAAAAATATACACTTTTTGATATACCATTAAAAAAAAAAAAAAAAAACAGGGAGCCCGTCTGAATTAGCACATTTAGGCAATCCATCTAATAGTAGCCCACCAATATCATATTAACAGTAGAAGTTAAATCTTACAGTAGTCTTCAAATCCGGGTACTGTCTTACGTTTTAAAATCAAAAGGGAGTTTACTCGCAATCTTTACAACACACATTACGTATTTCATGGCACACTCGTTTTATGCATATTTGGCGCCACCTATTGTTGTGGGTGTATTATTGACATGTCAAAGTCTAGACCCTGAATATAAGACGACCGCGTTCGTTTTTTCAGATGTATTTCCAAGAAAAAAAAAAACATCATCTTATATTCGGGACAATACGGTAATAATGAAGTGGGGGGGGGAGGGCAATACAATAAAAATCACAAGCCTGAAATAAGCAAAATTAAATGAAAAATTTGTCAATGTAAGCTATAAAAATTAAATAACTAAAATAATACATCACTCGTGGTAGTTCAATTTTAGAATATAAAAATATAAACCTGTTACAATTAAGGTAAATAAATAAGCTAGACTGGTATGTGGTTCATATTTAAAAAAAATTGAAAACAAACAAGTCAGTAAGTCAGTAATAGATAAACAAATAAAACTCTTTGTATGTGCTTAAACACTTTAGTATTAATAGGTGATATACTGTATGTTTTCCTGCTCTTGAAAAGCCACCAAAGTATTACCACAGCACAAATAACCATTGTGCTATTTTGTATTAAAGTTCTGTCTAAAACTGTCAATTTAATAGTGTGCCACCAGAAACACAATACCAGATAATTCAAAATTAATGTCTGAAAAGCAATTCCATTTCATATACGGTTTGGTGAGGTTTACTGCTGAACACTGTGAAAAATGATAAGCCTATGGAAAAATGACCTATAGGGAGAAAGAGAAAGAGAGAGAGAGAGAACCTCTGGGTCTTTATATAAGTCGACCACTAACTGAGCTTTTGACAGACCTGCTGTGAAATACTCAACGGCTGGGTAAGTCAACAGATTGACTTGAGTGTATAACCTGGGTCCCTTTTTCACTTGAGGAGAACATAAACAGAAAATGGCTTTCAGCTTTTGTCAACAACACTTTTCTAGTTGTAATCCCTTCAGCTATTGTGCCCACTGGAAGCACTGGGTGTTTAGATGAACCAGTATTGCGCTCAAGTCCACTCCATTACCCACAACTGTACAGCTAAACTAAACCCCCAGAGGAGAGCAACGACAACAAGGTCCACTGAAGCTTCTCCAATAAAACACTAAAATACAGAGAGAGCAGCCCAAGAACAGACTAACAAGTTTCCCAGCAGATGAAGAAGTACTCACGCACTCCATCTCTATGCCTTGAAGCTCAAACTGTCTAGAGCATTACATAAGAGAACAAGTTGTGGGGTACTCAAACTGCAAACCAAGCAAGTTCTCATCCACATTTCTCAAAAGATAGTTTGTGTTAAACACCTGGCACAATGCATCCTGAATTGGCAAGTTTCCCGGCGTGAACTCAAATGACATTTGGGAGCTGCGGCGGAAAGGAAGATTTTCAGTGAAACAAATTTCAGCCAGAAAACAAGAAATATAGTGCACATTGTAAAACCTAATTAGTTAGAATAATTAAAAAGCAATTACACAATTTCTTGTTATTTGAATTTACCTTGAAATAGTAGCACAATCTGATTACTGTAAGACTACTTTTTATGTTTTTTTGGAGCCCAAATAAAGAAATAGTTTATCCACAAATGTACTCACCCTAAGGCCATCTAAGATGAGTTTGTTTCTTTATCAAAACAGATTTGGAGAAATTTGGCTTTACATCACTTGCTCCTAATGGATCCTCTACAGTGAATGGGTGCCGTCAGAATGAGTCCAAACAGATGATAAAAACATCACAATAATCCACAAGTAATCCACATGACTCCAGTCCATCAATTAACATCTTGTGAAGTGAAAAGTGTGTTTAATAATAATAAACAAGTCCATCATTAAGATGTTTTTAACTAAATATGAGTCCTCAACAGAATATGTATGCAGTGAAAGTCATGTTGTCTGAATCAGGAGAGAAATATGCACATATCAAGCACCATTTACAAGCAAAAACAGTCCAAAACAGTTCTAGACAAATATGTCAGTGGATATTGATGTGAGAAGACAACATGTGATGGATGCTTTCACTGGAGGAAGCATTATTATGGCCAGAAGTGATGGCATAAATTGAAAATGGGTTTGTTTCTTACAAACACACGGCTTTTCACTTCACAAGACGTTCATTTGCTGTATAGACTGGAGACGTGCACTACCTGTGGATTATTGTGATGTTTAATTTCCAGCAGATTTTCATTTTTGGATGAACTATTAATTTAATTTGAAATATTGAGCAACTCATATTGAAATATTGAGCAACTATTTATTTTTTAACTGTATTTTCTAATGCTTTTTGCTGTTCTTTTTGGAGCTTGAAAGCCCAAACTTAAAATCCATAAAAATTTCATTTTGAATAAAGATAAAGCATCACAGTTAAGCGGCACCACAGTAAGTGTGCAGACAGCGATCTGCCGCCTGAATTGTCCGGCTGGACTGTCAGTGTGGCAGTGTCTCTGTTTCTGTCTTGGTTTCTGTTTTGCCGTACTACAGAACTTCTTTGTTCTCCTAACAAAATACTTGAGCCATCTGGTATCCCAGAGGAGTTTGAAGATTTTTGTTCATGATGGGAGATGTTATGATGGCCTAATTGTTACTGTGAGGCTCTTGAGTCCTGGTGGGAAAAATCAGAAGCTGTTTTAGCAATTTTTCTCTGTGTGACAGTGGTGCAATTTGTAGCTTTGTTGTGACTAGAAACTGTTCCCCTCTACTAGGCTCTTGACCTCCGACTGATTACATTGCCCTTTTGGTTTGTTATGTTTTCCACTTATGGACTCATGCAAGACCAAACGTTTGGCTTTCCAGTCAGCCATTTGTCATCTAAATCAGCACTAGCCTTTGGAGAACCAATCACACGATCTAAAACACTTCCATGTCATTTGAGTAGGTATATTGTTCATGTCAGTAAAAGCGGTTTGACATTTTCAACTTATACTTACTTACAATTACTCGTCGGAAGATGGCGATGTACTGCTAGATCTGATGCCGATAACAACATGCAAATAAACAGACTGTACGACTCTAGGGCCCTAATGTTAATAAAGGAAAAGACTTCCACAACACAACACAACACAACACAACATAGTTATAACATAACATAACACTACATAGTTATAACATAACATAACATAACATAACATAACATAACATAACACAAAATAAAACAAAGCTGAACAAAGCAGAATAAAGCTGAATAGGGCAGAGGAGCAATAGGGCCCACCTATTTAAATTAATACAAATAAATTAGTTAAATTAAATAAAAAAATAGCCTTATAAAAAATAAATAAAAATACAGGTGTAAAAATACATATGCCTAATCCCTGGGTATCAAAGGGAAAAAAAGGTTAAATAAATAAATAAACTAACAAACAAGCTGCCTTATTAAAGGTTGTCTAAAATGCAATAAATAAAAAATAAATATTCAACCTTATAAAAATAATAAAAATAGAGGTCATATGCATGATCACTGGGCATCTAAAAAAGATAAAGTAAATTAACAAATGTATAAACTGCCTTATAAAAAAAGTGTCTAAATATGAAAATAAATAAATCAAAATAGAGGTCATATACATGATCCCTGAGATGGATGGACAGATAGATCAATCAATCAATCAATCAAATAGAGGCTAAAAAAAAAGTGAATGAATGAATGAACGGGCAAATGAATCAATCAATCAAGTTTAAAATATGTACTTTAATAAAACTATGCAAAAAATGCTTCACTACCGATCTCTTTATGAATTTAACATGACAATATTTATGCAAACATATATGTATTTATGCATGTATTTAACAATGTATTTATGTATATTACTTGCAAATGAGCTTGCAAAAAAGTTCTCTAGCAGGTCTCTGGGTAAGTAAACCTGCGTTGTTTGCTTCCCCTTACAGCTTCCCAATGAAGAATGAGTCTCAAGGTTTTGACCTTCTGCATACTAAAGTTAGCCATACCGTAATGTAAACATTAAAAGGATAGTTCACCTAAAAATGAACATTCTGTCATTAATTACTCACTTTCATGTCGTTCCAAACCCGTAAGACTTTTGTTCATCTTCGGAACACAAATTAAGATATTTTTGATGAAATCCGAGAGCTTTCTGACCCTGCATAGACAGCAGAGTATGTGAGCGGAGCGGTGTGATTTTGAATGGAGCAAGGAGCAAATTTTTTTTTAAGTCGGAGCGTTGTGGTTTTCACTCGCTCCAAGAGCACTCCACAACCGCTCCATCACGAGTACAATTCATACCAACGGCCTGTAATATAACTGCATATTTAGCAAAAAATCACATGTTAAACATATTTAGCTAGCTTGATACAGATGGATCACTCAAATCAGAAAGATTGTGAAGGTTATGATGACAGCAATGGACATGAGCGGGAAGTTATAGTTCTCAAGGAATTTGTTTGTTCCATCTAGATACTGATTATTTTCGGGTGAAAGCATGATTTAAACAGATACAACACTTATTCACAATCGCTCTCTCAATAATGCATTCAAACAAATGTAATCTTACAGTGCTACTTCATCTGTATCCGATTTCGAATGAGCAGAAATCTGTAAGAAATGCAGCGATCCGTAGATAAAATAACTGACGAAAACGTACTGTTATGTTCATTCTTCACAAACAAAATTTGCTCTGCAAAAAGCAACAATGATACCTTTTAATGCTGACAACCATGTAATATTGGCATGTGGTAGGAACAACTTGAAATAAGCCTTGAAACTACTCTCCTAGTATTTTATTTATTTTATTGTATTTTCTTTTAATATATGTTATGAACAGAACTTATGTGATATTTCAAAACATACTGAAATACTTTAGCCGTAAATTTCGTTATGGAGCGTAGGTGGAGCGGTGTTTCTGATATCAGTGAGGAGTGGAGCGGGAGCGGGAAATGGTGAACCCGGAGTGGAGCTGGAGCGGAGTGATTATGGAATGCTCGGAGCGCGGAGGGGAAATTGTTGCCGCTCCACTCCGCTCACATACTCTGATAGACAGCAACACAACTGAAATGGTTTATGGCCCAGAAAGGTAGTAAGGACAACGTTAAAATAGTCCATGTGACATCAGTGGTTCAACTACAATGTTATGAAGCTACGAGAATACTTTTTGTGCACAAAGAAAACAAAAATAATGATTTTATTCAACAATTTCTTCTCTTCCATGTCAGTCGATGTGCATTCACGAGAGTAAACGTTGCAGGTGTGTGCATGCTGACACAGGAGCCAGCGTTCTGACGTAGAACCCGAATGCGCTGCGCCTTCTTTGCAAGCAGAGGAATGCACACGCATGCATCGTGGTACTCTCGTGAATGCAGCACGGAAGAGAATTAATTGTTGAATAAAGTCAATATTTTTGTTTTCTTTGCGCACAAAAAATATTCTCGTAGCTTCCTAACATTACGGTTGAACCACTGATGTCAAATGGACCATATTAACAATGTCCTTACTACCTTTCTGGGCCATAAACTGTTTCCGTTGTATTGCTTTCTCCGCAGGGACAGAAAGCTCTCGGATTTCATCAAAAATATCTTAATTTGTGTTCCAAAGATAAACAAAGGTCTTATGGATTTGGAATGACATGAGGGTTAGTAATTAATGACAGAATTCTCATTTTTGGGTGAACTATCCCTTTAATAGTATCTGAGCCACATTAGCAGATGTGGTCAACAGGCCTCAGTGGCAGTTGCACTTTTCTTTGACAGAAATATCTTGTTCTACAGTGGCTGACATCGGCTTTCCTCTGAACATATTTCTCTATAAGCGTTTCTTGCGCTAAGGTTGTCCGTCACAGCAGGAGTGATGCATTCACATTATCGAAGGGGAGAGACAGTGAGCTAAGAGGTGGGCGAGACGTCTGGGTCCCCCTGTGGCGCTGGGTAGGAGGTAGAAGAGAAGACTAGGAAAGCTTGAGTATTACATAAATGTTGTATGAGGGTTACTGAGTCACTCTGAAGAAGCATGTGGGTTGACTTGGCAGCAGCAGGACATCAGCAGGCACAATAGCCTGCCTCGAACAGGCCTGCTCCCAAGGAGATTGCAAATTGGGGGTGTTTAGATTCCGTGGTTGGGAAGCTACTGATGAAACGGCACGAGCAAGAACAAGCTAATCATAATTGAAGATAGTAACGGAGGACGGCAGCCCTGTTGAGATAAAAACCACTTAAGGACCACATAACAAGGAGTGTCGCTCTGCGGCACCCGAGCGAGCGGGAAACTAGTCAGCGAGTGGAGCGCATCTCAGAATTTGCATGTTTAGGTAACACGTATTCCTTTGAAAGCTTGTAGATGTAATCTTAAAGTGTTTAATTAGCATAATAACGAATAGTAAATAATAAATTAACTCAAGTGAGTTTTAAATCACAGAGATGTGCCATTAAATAGGGATATGTTTATCCAATATGGACCAATTATTTACTGATTTAATTATGTATATGTGTGTGTGTGTGTGGGTGTGTGTGTGTGTGTGTGTGTGTGTGTGTGTGTGTGTGTGTGTGCGCGCGAATGTGAAAAACTGATAATAAAAGTGGCCGAAAAACAGATATTAATTAATTTTCATTACAGGCGTACAGTGCGACATATATATTCTTCTTCTTCTTCTTTTCCTTTCGACAGTGCGACATATTTGTGGTACGAAAAAACTGGTCTGTGCAATGAATAAATTTACCACAGTAGCATGTGTGCAATACAGTTTTGCATGTGCATACACAGTGCTAATAGGAGAAGAGATTTCGTTGTGCTTGTTGTGTGTGAGAGATTAGACTTGGTAGTAGGGGTGGCGGTAGGACGCATTGTTGAATGTGGACAATTAAACGTCCCACCGATCTGCTTTGAAAAAATATTGAGTATCGTGCTATCAGCTACGATGCGAAGAGGTGAACAAGGTAGGCTATGACTGACAACTGAGATACGCAGCTCACAGGGACACTGACTTATGTACGCAATCACAAAACTGCAACTTTGCCATGCTTTAAGCATACGTTACACATTTTAAAGGTAGTGCACCAAAAAATGAAAATTAGCCAGAAATACCACCCTCAAGTCATCCTAGGGTATCTGACTTTCTTCTGTCAGCGAATCCAGTACGGAGTTATATTAAACATTTTCTTGATCTTTCAAGTGTTAATGGCACTCAGCGGGTGTGGCATGCATCAGTCCCAAAGAAGCTAAATAAAAAGCACCCATCCATAAAAAAAAAGTGTCACACGGCTCCGGGGGCTGAACAAAAGCCTCCTTTAGCGAATCGATGCATTTTTGCATTAAAAATATCCATATTCAAAACGTGTGTTAAAAATAAATCACGGTAATGTAGCTTGGCCACAGTTGTAAACGGAGCAGCTCTGGTGATGAGTTATGAGTTCAGCGTTGCGGAAGCGGCCGTGAAAACTCAATGTTTGTTAACAGGAGCAAGGAAGCAGAAGCATTTCCTTACTTAGCTACTGATGCACCGATACAACTTTTTCCAGTACTCGCCCGATACAGTTACTTTTATTTTTGGTACTTGCCGATATTGAGTACCGATACCGATATTTTTATTGCGTTTGTACATTTTTTAAATATTGGGTACATAAACAAAAAATGTATTTATAATGTTAGTTGGTTAACTTCATTATCAAATAGATACAGTCAAACCAAAAAACCAAACCAAAATGTATTCAGACACCTTAAACATTATCACAGTTTATTCGCTATAGATTAGAAAATGGTAATAAAATATAACAAGAACTCAGAGTTAAACTGTCAGAACAAATTCAGCTTGATAATGTAAGATAACTTTGATAGAAAGGTATGTAGCCTAATGGATAACAATCAACCAAAAAAAATAGCTGTTAGTATGACAGTATTTACACAACTATCAATACTTAGCCTCAATCCCAATTCTACCCCTTAGCCCTTCCCCTTTCTCCTACCCCTCCGTTTTGCGCGTTCATATGAAGGGGTAGGGGTGTCTCTCAATTCTCTTTTTGTTGGAGGGGTAGGGGTAGGGGAAGGGCCAAACAGCCCTTCAAACAAAGACGGAGGCGAGTTTCGGACCACACTCAAACGGATGGAGGGGTATGACATTAGATCCAGGTTGTAAACCTGCTCAGCGGCACATGGCTGCCAGGCGAACCAAAGAGTAAGGGGAACACCATAACTGTAAGATATATTTGAGAATATGGAATAATGAGATTTTAACAAAAAAGTTAATATTGTTTTATGGGTGCAGTACAATCCGTGAGGTATTAAACGGTCAGTGTACTCAAAGAAAGGTTTGCAAAAATAAATCGCTAATATGCTTAACTAACGTCATCCATTACAGGACTGCACGATAGTGCCACAAAATATGTTCATGTCGATCAGGGCGGAATAACCACAATAGGACTTGAGGGGGGCTAGTCCCTCAATAATTAAAATCGCTACCCTTTTCTCAAAATATCAACCAATTCGTGAGAGGAGAGAGAGAGAGAGGAAAGTTGCGGGGATGCGCGTGCGTGCGTTTCCCTTTTAGAGTGCGTTGTGGACATTCGCAGAACAGTGATTATATCCTCTCGTGCTCGAAAATATAATGTAGCGATTTCAGTATTTAAATCTGTATTAATAATGGTGGGGCAAGCGTTGACTAAGTGTGCTTTTATCCTGGATGTGTGAGCTGTGCGATCTGCCTGATATACTACTGTATATGATTAAGATATATTGATATATGACAGCACGTATGTATGTGTGTGTTGTGGGGTGTGGTGTGTGTGTGGCAGCAAGCAAGCAGTAAATAGAAACGGTAGTTAAAGGCTCTAATGCACACCAGCACACCAGTATAGGTGTGTGTGTATTGTAGGAGCTAGACGACGAATGATGACGTGTGACGTCATAGTAGTGGTGTCCCAATTCTTAGATGAATATTTTCACCCCTACCCCTTGACAATCTGTTTCAAGGGACAAGGGGAAGGGGAAGGCGGAGGGGTAGGGGAAGGGGAAGGGGAAGGGGTATAAAATAGGATTGGGATTGGGCCTTAGTGTGCTTTAAGGACGAGACTGGTAGTTCCTGGGCAGCTGCATCCAGCTTCATGCAGATCCTCAACTTACTTTTTTTTCCACGGACAAGTCTGAATAATTTTTGGTCCCAAATTTTTACTGGTAGTCCACCGTATGAAGAAATTTTGGGTATAATTTTTCACAGTTTACTTTATTTTGCTATACTCACTTACATAAATGAAATATAGTGTCCTTCACCCAAGAGTAAAAATATAAAAAATTATATCTGGTGTCTGAATATTTTTTGGTTTGACTGTATATCCTTTGGTTATTGTCGCACTTAATTAAATAGCATTAGAGCTGCTCCATTGCCAGCGGACTTATACTGGTAATCACGCGCATTGCGAGGAAATGCAGGGGAACCACTATCTAACGCTATTTTCGAAATAGATAGTCGCGTTTGTTCGACTCTGAATCAAGTGCTGCGATTTATATTCCAAGCTCACTATTAACTGGCAGGACACTCAAGCAAACAAAACATGCAAACGCGGCACGTAGTTGTACTGATGCAGACTAGTACAGCTCTAGCGCAAGTCTCACAGGCTGCTAGATTCCTTTCGCAAGAAAGGAGGATGCCAAGGTTAAAATAATGAGTTTATGAGTGCATGCCATATAATGGTGTATTTTTACGATTTAGTTTTAATCCAAATGAAGTGAATGAACATCAAAGATCACACAACAGAAGTGCGCGCGCTCTCTCTTTCTCTTCCTGCGGTAAGTAACTTGTTTGTTTTACTTACTTGTTTTTGACGTATCCAACCGAACTACAAACTTTCCAATGATGTCCGTGAGAAAGATATATTCACTCGATAAGCTCGCACATCCTGAGCCGACACCACAATCAGGAGGAATCACTCAGCGGGCTTTGCTACCAGCTCACGCAAATCAGCTATACAGACGTTAATACTGAAAGTTTAACATTATATTCATTGCATACATATACTTCGTAGTAGACATCCTTAACTCCATTCTGCTGTCTGTTTTTCTGTTGTCTGTGTTTATTTGTCTGAATATGGCGCTTATCACATGCTGTGTGGTATCGGCGTTTGGTATCGGGGCATTTTAACGAGTACGAGTACGAGTACAGGAGCTCAGTATTTAGGTTATATAAGTAGATTCTATAAAGGGTTTACAAAATTCTGTAAAGGGTCTGTTTACTGTACTGAGTGATAAACTAATTAATCAGTGATTTGATTTTCACTATCTAAATAAACAAATTAACAAAAATAACACTTCACAAAGCTAACAGGTGAGAGAGACTTTCTTGATGGCCCGTTAATTATTGCCTATAACCCACACTAATGAAAAATCAGTAACACTAACACTCTTAGTCAGTTATCATAGTCAGTCTTAGTCATTTGAAAACCTCCCTTAGCTCTACTATCGAGTAAAAGAATTAGCGACCACAGAGTTAATTCACCACAGTTCAGAGAGGCACAAGAGACTAAAACAACAGCTACAACAACATAAGCATCTGACTGGTCTCATCTCAAAGCCGGCTCTAAGCCCTCCGATACCCCCGCGGTTGAGCCCCGCAGATCCTGCATGAAACTCAACGTCTGGAGCTGCACGCCTCTCGTCTCCAAAAGCTTTTCAGCTAAATATGTTTGTCCAGCCGTCCAAGAAAGACAAAGCTCTTAAGTCCCTGGTTCTTTGAGTGAGAGAGCCAGAGAGAAATACATCCTGACCCATTTTGTGGAGCATCTATAAATCATACCCGTCCGTCCCAGCGGTCTGAATGGAGCATAATCTATTACGGTTCTCATACACCGGGTCTCGGTTTGCTTTCATTGCTTTGCAGGTGGGGTAGTGGCAGCACCTGGTCCGTTTAATGTATGTACACACCATCGTCACACAAAAAGCCCCAGTTGTCACAGTGATGGGTCGCAGGTGTTATAAACGGCCCCTTTTTGGAGATGCTGGCGTCCATCATCAGCCTGCTCTAAAAAAAGAAACAGCACTATGATAAATCCATTCAACCTTCTCGCATTTTCATCTGCAGCGCCATCAAACCACATCCAGAGAGATTGCAATCCGCTAAGGCAGGGGTTTTCAATCCTGTTCCTCGGGACCCACTGCTCTGCACATTTTGCATGTCTCCCTTATCTGACACACTCATTTGAGTTCATGGAGCTCTTTCCTAATGACCTCCTAATGACCTGATGATCTGAATCAGGTGTGTAAATTAGGGATGCATGCAAAATGTGAAGAGCTGTGGGTCCCCAGGAACAAGTTTGAAAACCACAGCGCTAAGGGATGTGGGGTCGGTTTTCAAACAGGATGTTGTCCCTTTTGGGTGACAAAGACACAGCTTTAGACAACGAGGAATGCACGGCAAGCAAGAGAAAGAGGGTTAAAATGCGACCGTGTCTCCCGCACACAGGAAATGAGAGGCTGTTTTTACGGAGCACTGCAAGATAATGGAGTGATTTCTTGGAATGGAGCATTTCGTGCCAAGCCTAATTAATTTTGTCGCTCTGTGTTATTGCTGAGAATAGAGAGAAGCCAGAGATATAACAGAGAGGGAGAGAAAGTAGTATTTGTGTTCAGCCCTTTATTAGACAAACATCTGCTCTTTATATACATATAGCCTGCAGAACAAATGTGAGAAAAGAAAGTAACTACTAAAAAGAAATCTCACCCACACACACACACTGGTGTAATTAAGATGTTTGCATTAGTGATTAAAGGTTACATAAAGCCAGCCTGTCACTGTCTTATCGAATTAATGTCACTAAAGAGAGCCTACATAGTATAGTTTTAATTCTAGTGTCTAATTCACAGATTTCCATGAAAATGCCAAAAAAAGAGGTTTATGCCAATGTTTTCTGCATTGCTGAATCGTGGATACACAAATGGTTCAATAATACTGATAACTTTAGAAGTTATTGTTTTGAATCAGCCTCACGAATCCTGCACTGAATGCACTCATTGAATCAGTCTGAGTGTTTCCTGAATCAAATGACGCACTTACTAAACTGCAAGTTATCATTACTGTAAGTAAAATCCATATTGTTTAAGAATAACCAGTTGGAAATAAAAACATTCAGAATATAAAAAACACATGCTCATCATGCTCAAGTAAAAGGAGAAAATCTTTATTGCTTGCATTGAAAAAATAATGGCAAGCAGATATAGATTTAACAGTATTTTTAATCATTATTTATACAGTCACAGAGCTGTTTCATTGCTCATTTGACATTTATTGACTCTAATTTGTCATCTTTCCAGTATTATATTTTTAAATCACATTTCCATTAAAAAGAATATCAATATATAAATTTTTGCTCATATCGCCCACAAACTGCATTTCTACACTCCTAGTTTCTTCCCTCGCACTGCAGCTGCTGAAACAAGGGCTATTCTTATTTTAATAGTCCTTTTGCTTTGCAGTGGCACTCTTCAATTCATTCTGAGTGGTTAGGCATTGCCCCCAATTTCCCAGCCGCACTTCTGCTCCCCAACGTCAGTTTGATTGCTTTTTGGGGGAGATGGCCAGATAGAGCCCGCTATTTAATCTGCGGACTGGGTTCGGATGCTACTCTTCTATGCGAAACAAATTGCTTTTAGGTTTTCGATGGTGTAATTTCCCTGCTCATGCGAAGACCCTCCTGAGATGAGCCCGACGGAGGATACTCATCCCCTCAAAAAGTAGCAAGAAATAGAAGATCAAATTGATAGGGAGAATTTCATTCTTGTGAACTGTGCTAATTAAAGTGGAAATGGGCACATGTAACTGTGACAGTGTAAAAGTGTAACATACTTTCGACTTGCTCTGGTTATCTCGGAAGAAACATCCTTTATCAGCCCAAGAAGTCAGGAAGAAGACAAATGCAGGTCCACCTTTGGGTTTCGGAGTCCCTGTAGCTCCACAACCCTGGAAAAAAAACCTGTTGCACTCTCTCGCTCCTTTCATCTAGATTTGTGCCTGGAAACATTCGCGATCACCGGCCAACCGCAGGAAGAATACGCTGGCGGCTCAATAAATTTCCCTCAGCAGAACGGGCACTCGGCCAACGAGCTTGTTTTATTTGCTATAATGGCTTCCCCTTGGCAAAATATGAGCTAAAGGGAAGATGAGGGAGGATGTCGGAGAGCTACTGAGGAAAAGTTACATGTCAGTGACGAACAGCTATAACTCCTGACTGAAGACACACGCCTCATCCCGCAATAGATCTTCTTCTACAAGCTTCCAATCGGTCAGCCCCATTTGCAGTCAGTGTAAATCAACCGTTGAGGGCGTTGTGCCATCAATGTGTCAAGCGGTTCAGCCTTGTGCTACTCACTTCGATCCAGAAAATTGTCAACTGGAGCACCTGGAGATTTTAGTAGAACAAATGCACAAACCGGCCTTCTACCCTCCATATGCCCCACTACCCTCTGACCACAAATGAGGAATAAAAATGGAGTGGAGTTCATAATGATTTCAAATATGACAGCAGAAACAAGGAAATAAAGTCACACTGATGGATCGAAAGGGACTAGTATACAGAACCTTCCACACAGCTTGAAGCCATCTATAGCGTTACCTAGCCTACTGTGCCATGAATTGAACTGCGATATGACAACAATTTAACATCTAGGCAGAAAGACTATTAAAAAAAGGGACAAAAACTTCTAACAAACAATGTATGTTTCAATAATATCAATGAGAAAAATATTGCTATTGTAATATTACTGTTGTACATATCAACTAATGAAAACGTCAAAATAGAATTCAAAAAAGTAAAAAGAAAAATATATTACTATTGTTCTGTGCAATAAAAGTTTATTATTATTATTATTATGAAAAAGATAAATTAGTAGTAGTGGTTAGTAGTTTGAAAAATTGTCGTCACATGAGCTCCACAGCTCAATATGTGAGGAGATATGGACTAACCGCTACATCACAGCTCTTTTTTTTTTTTAACATGATGACTCATGACTAAGAAATGCAGATATATAATGTGAATAGGGGCAAAAATTCCTTTCTCCCTCCTCAAAGTGCATGAAGAGAGAAGAGGATTGATTTTCAGGTTCCATCACAAAAACTCCACATGAAACTCTGTGGAAACCAGGAGCATGCAGCTGGAACCACAGCGCCTTTATAATACCTTCCACCAGACACAAACTGCTCCTTATTCACCTCCTGCCAGAGACAAAGATGAGGATGTCTGTGATGTTTGATGTTCCTCTCCATTTCACACCATGATGGCAAAGCTAGAGTAGGAAAGCTCTACAGGAGACGCCACAGCAAAGTTTTTAGTTTAGTCCTTATTACGTGGCCTGTTTATTATCATATTGGATCCTAGCGAGAACATAAAATGATAGGAAGAAAAAGAAGGGATAGGACTGGGATATGACAAGCCTTAGCTCAACATGTCAACGCGCATATGCTAAAGACCAAGTATACTTTTGTTTCTTTGTGTACGCAAGAGTATGCATGACACATCATCAGCATAGTACACACATACTGTGCATGTGTAGACAGATTTTTATAATCAACTGGCCCAGGCCGTTGTTTCACAGTCAAAAAAGAAACAGAGGAGACTGAACAATAAACTACTAGAAACTGCAAGTCTTTAAGTCTTCAAGATTTAAAGGGATAGTTCACCCAAAATGAAATTTCTCTCAATTAGTCACATATGGTGTTCCAACCAGTAAGACCTTCGTTCAGCTATGGAACACCAATTAAGATATTTTTTATGAAATCCGAGAGCTTTCTGATCCTGCATAGACAGCAACGCAACTACCACTTTCAAGTAGGCCTGTCACGATAACAACTTTTTGCTGTGCGATATATTGCCCCAGAAATAATTGTGCTAAGTGATATTATTGTCATTTTATGCCACTGAATATATAATCATAATGTAACAGCATAATAATGCAAGAAGGCCTACACACTTCCAAATGACAACATCATTTTAATTTTTAAGAATATTTAGATCATGGAAAGTAAGTATCAAAATATTGGTTACCTTAAAAAAACCTGAATAAATAGTAAATAAACATTTTCTAACAAAAAGTGCAAAGTAACAAGTAGAAAAAAAAAAAAAATGCACAAAGAACTTGTATGGAGATTTTTCCATCTACAGATTTTTCACTGACCTTCTTTTCTCTGTAAATTATTGCTGAAAAACACAATCACTACTTAGCAGTCAGACGCCCGTATGCACAACGGCACAGATCTCTAAACAAGATCATATCTGCAGATGAAACATTGTTTGTAGAAGCATTTTTAAAATTTTAACTAGCACCTCATGACTACACCACGTTATGTACGAGAAGCTGCAAAAGACACAGGCGCAACTGGAATGTACAAAACATGGTTTTTAAGTAAATATAATGGGCGATATATTGCGTCACCAAACATTATTGAGGTCATGTACATATATTGCGCGATAAGTCGATATATTGATTATTGCGACAGGCCTACTTTCAAGGCCCAGAAAGTTAGTAAGCACATTGTAAAAATAGTTTATGTCGTGAACGCACATCGAATACTGACACGGAAGAGAAGAAATTGTTGAATAAAGTCATTCTTTTTTATTTTCTTTGCGCAAAATATTCTCGTACCTTCATAAAATTAAGGATGAACCACTGATATCACATGGACTATTTTAACGATGTCCTTACTACCTTTCTGGGCCTTGAACGTGGCAGTTGCGTTCTTATTATTTGGTTTTTCAGTGGTAGTCGCATCAGTGGCCACCTGAGATGTAAAAACATGCTTGAAGAGGAAATTAAAAATCTTTAAACCTGTGATTTGTTTCTAATCGTGATAAACACTCGCAGACGTGTAATCATCCAAAATCAAACAAACATTGCCCTCTTCATTAAAACGCCAGCTGTGAGAATTTGCTTTCAACTACAAGTTGAATCTCCATCTCCAAGGGACAAAAAGACCCTCATGCCTGTAGGAAAGCCACATGAGGCTTCCTTTCTTTTGTCTCGCCTCACCTGACTCGGATTTCCCCTACGATGCTGTGGGGGCCACATCATACATGCCGACCGCTCCCCCACGAGACACATCTGCACGCGCCAGCAGACGGATCTGTTCCCATTAGCATGACAACGTTACACACAGGGCAGAAGCAGCAGGCAGGAGGTCTCCCGCTGCACATATGGAAAGACGCCTGTAATTCGCTCGTGTAGGAGAGTAAAGAAGCTAGATCTTTCAGCGCTCACTAAGGTGACAACTTCTGGGGGAAACAGAAGAGAGACAGAACAAACGAAGGGGGGCAGAAAGAAAATGAGGCACCGGGATGAAGGACCCCAGCAGAAGGTATTCATTAAATTAGTTTTTTGCCAATAAAGCTGCAATCTTTCGAAGATTCCTTCATCCCAGTGCAAACCAGGCTGGCAGCCAGTTCATGGCAGGTTCAGCTACAGCTAGGGATGTAACGATTCACTCAACTCAACTCACGATTCGATTCACGATTTAAGACAAATTATAAATAAATGTGTCCTTTTATTATTGCTTGGACAAAATGCTGCATGTTTCTTTGTGAAATTGAAATATAACACTATAATAATATACTAAAACAGATATTATTGCTCTTTTGTTGGTTTTGATTGCTTCTATTGTCGCTTTGGATAAAAGCGTCTGCTAAATAACAACATTTAAATATAATGTAAATGTAAATAACAAAACTAAATTAATTATTTTAAAACAAGCCCCAAATCAAATAAATAAGCAACACAAATAAAATAAATATCTTCATATGAACAAACTAAGGCTTCGTCTGTGCTCTTTCCATTAAAATTAGAGGCATAATTTCCAACAATGATATAATTATGTTCAATATCCATTAAACATAATAATAATCATTATCCAAACAAAGATCGCTGCATATATACCACATGAGGATTTTTTTTATCTAAATTACATTGTCTAATTTCTAAATTTGAAGCAAAAACAGAATGGTTTGACTTAAAAATAAAAATATCTGCATGAAAAACACAACAGACGAGCTGAATGAGACGCAGCTTCACTCTCTGCCAGCAGGCGGCGCTTAAAGCGTTTCCTTGGTTTCCGCTGTAATCAAAGCAGCGCTGCACTTATGAACTTTAATATGCATTTTACAGAGGCAAGACGAAAAGAAAAAATACCATCTAAACTTTTCTAAAGACAGTAAGTTCCCCTCAGACATGCATTCATATAAACTCCTACACCTAAATGAATCACGATTTGTTTAGCATCTCAACCGATTTGAATCGTCACATATTTGAATCGATTTTTAACCGGCTCGCAGTTAATCGTTACATCCCTAGCTACAGCAGATAAGACTGGATTCAACTTTGAGCTAGTCTATGACAAGACAGCACGTGATATTTGTCAATTTTACTGACAGGAACCATAGAAAACAAGGGGACAAGGAGGAAAGGGATCGAGAAAAAGCGCAAGTCGGTGGTGATGTCTTACGCTGAGACGATCATCACCTAGATGAGCATCACAACCCAATATTTCAGAGGTAAATGTGTAAATGGCCAAGCCATGACTCCAACTTCGGCTGATTTTGTACTAGTTATGTGTCTTTGATTGCTGTAAAGATGGAACAAGAAGTAGTTGTGATTGGCAAGGCTTGCTCTCATCAAGGACAGAGCCAAACATTTTCTTTTTCATTTTCTTTCGTCTTGAGGAGGGATATGAGCCTGGCATGGAGCCCGATGCTAACGTTGTCCAGCATATGCAGGGAGTGTAGTGCTCCGTCTCTCTGGGGGACTGAATGGGAAGATGGAAGCATGCAGTTTCAATTATCCAACCCTGAACTGTGCTCTTACCAATCAGCAGCCATGCATTGCATTACCCCTGGGGCAGGATGAGATGCTAATTCAAACCGCCTGTGCTACTGTCAGCAGGTCTCAGTGAATGCTAACAAAACAAGCCACATCTAGTGTTCAACATAAGGCACGGGACTTAATAAAAGCCACTGTCACACTCACATCCAGGGAGTAAACTTGAAAAGACTGCAGAGAAAGCTTGCTAATAGAAGCGTTATATTGTGATTAGCCGCTAATCAGATATGGACAAGCGCCCATTTGCACAGTTTAGCTGGCTTCCAACATGCAAATGTGCAGTTTGCTTTTCCACTGAACTAGTGGGTGCCAAACGACCTGGTTATCCTTGCAAGGTTGCACTTTGTTGGATTCTCTTGTGCATCTTAAAAGGAAGAAAATGGGAGTAAGGTGTTCTGCTATGTTTTTATCTTTCCCCAACTCTCTGAAAGTCAGTGTTAGGTGACACCGACTTCTATTGAGGCACTGCAACAGACTGTCTCCACCTTGTTTTAGTGGTATTAGTTTGAGACAGCGCTGAAAAGGTGGCGCCTGGAAAATCTTGGATAAAAGAACTTGAAATGGATCATGATATGAACAAGACGTTGGTGTAACAACGGCACCATCGAAGCTAGTCCCGGCAAACTTCTCAGCAAAATGGCTATAGTTTCTAGGAAACAAATAGAGGACAAAACATTTAAAGGGGTCATATGATGCAATTTCAATTTTTCCTTTCTCTTTGGAGTGTTAAAAGCTGTTGGTGCATAAAGAAGATCTGTAAAGTTGCAAAGACTAAAGTCTCAAATCCAAAGAGATATTCTTTATAAAAGTTAAGAGTCAGCCACACCTACCTAAAATGGCTCGTTCTAACACGCCCCCACATATCTACCTCACTATGTGGGAAGATTTGCATAACGCCGCCCAAGTGTTCACGCAAAGAAAGAAGGCGTAACTTTTATTCTTACTGTAGTATTGTTGCCGCTGCCGCCATGTCCTGAAGACAAAAGCGAAACTACTTTGTTTAGTCTTCCAAAAGAGGACACAACTAAAAAAATCAGTGGTTAAGTTCTATTTACAACACTAGTCTAGAACAGTTCAACCCAAATATTCAGATATGTGCAGAACATTTTATGGAGGACTGTTTCCTGATCCTGGGAGAGTAACGTTTGATTAAAATGCCGGCAGTTCTGACTCACGTAAGTACGTTTTCATTTAAAGGATTGCCACTGATGATTCAAACGTGAGTTTGGGCAGTGTAGAGTAGCACTTGTTTGTCATTTCTCTGATCACAAATGCAGACAGGGTTTTATGTTTACGCAGCGTGATGCAATGCAACGCAACGCGTAAAAAGACAGTATAAGTCATTATAATCAGTAATTATGTCACCCACTGGATGCAACAAAAGCAGGTTTGTAATGCGGTTTAATGTTTTTGTCCAATCGCTCCGGGACACGGCATCACAGTATGTGAGGGGCGTAACATTTACGTCTCACGCTTGAGGTATTCGGCCAAACACAACACACTGGATAGCTGGCCAATCACAACACACCCCGCTTTTTCAGACCGATGAGCTTTGTAAAAATCGTTGCATTTCAGAAAGGCGGGGCATAGAAGGGAAACAATAATGTACAGTATGTGGAAAATAAGTGTTTTTAACCTTAAACCGCATAAAAACACATTTCATTACACCAAATAAAAAAAAATGTTATTTTTAGCAACGTCATATGACCCTTTTAAATACAAAGCAAACAAACACATCCCTGAAATCAAGAGGCACTGTTAGAAATTGCCTAGTTCCATCAAATTACAAAAATGTTATTTAACATTAAGCTTTTTTTTTTTCTTTCATCAAACATAATGATGAAAAGTAGAAAAAATTGCGGCATGCCATAAGTTAAAAACTATTGTAATTAAACAAAAGGACAAAAATGAGGAAGCACAAAACGTTTTGGTTACACTTTACTTGAATGGGTGTGCATAAGACTGACATGACACTTTCATAATCATGACATGACACATGTCATGATTATGAAGGAGGTTTTATGCATGTTTATGACAACTGTCATTAAGTGTCATTCGCTCAGATATGTCATTTTTAATGCAAATATGACATTATTTGACCTAACCCTAACCCTACCCCTACCCTTACCCCTAACCAAAGCCCATAACAAAGACATCTCAAACAATGTCATCTTTGAATTAAAAATTACATAACTGAGCAAATTACACTTAATGACAGTTGTCATAAACAAAAAAACCCTTCATATTCATAACATGTGTCATGTCATGATTATGAAGATGTCATGTCATGATTATTAAGGTGTCCTGTCAGTCTTATGCACACCCCTTCAAGTAAAGTGTAACCACGTTGTTGAAGTACAAAATCTAGAAAGCTCATGATTATTTAAAAAACTTTATAAACATAATCAGTAATGTCATGGATTATGAAGCTGAAGAGTGAATGAACACAGCTAAACTGAGGTACCTTGTTAGCAGGTTAATGAATAAAGGTTAAAATTACAGCTTGTATATGCACAAAATGACAAAATTACAAGTTAACATAAACTAAGTTAGAATGCGCAAGTCGCATTGTGAATGCACTCCTTCCATTAAAAAAATGTTAAGACACAATGTTTTAGTGAAATGCTGATGCATGTTTAAATTAAAATATAAAATGTTTCAATGATTGGATTCATTTTGCATCCATCAATTAAATTGCTATTTTCGTTGACTAAAATGAGATACCATTTAAAAAAAAAAAACAATGAATATAACGATAAAATAGCGAATAAACATACAGGATATTGTCAAAAAAACACAAAAGCTAGTGTAGAAAATAACACTATGTAGTATAACAAAAAATGCATTGAACTTTTCTCTGTCACTAGCAATTCTCTCACATTTCATAGTTTCTGTGGCACGGTATACGATGGGGTTGTGTCTCCCTGGTCCTCTCATCTACGACATCTTTGGCCACATCTTCAATCACTCCTCCTAAACACCCCCTTGCTGAAGCTTGGTGTCAGGCCTGCTGTGTAACTGGTTTCCTGTGACGACCCCTCGCTCTGGATGCGGAGCAGTGTGGCTGAGGTCACAGATCTTTGGAGTGCAGCCAGTCACAGCTAGTCACTCGCTAATTGCCCACTTCTAGAGTTAGTTACAATGACGGAGAAACCTCAGCATCCAGGGGGCATGCTCATGAGATGGAATTATATGGATGGACAGGCGATGAGTGGAGCTAATTGCGAGTTAACTAGATGACCTATCCACTACAACAAGAACTGATAATGGTGTACAGTAGTCAAATAAACACCTGCTGCACTACTTTGTGAATAATTAGTTGCCAGAAACATACTCTATGCAAGCACACAAATGCAAATGGAAACACAGATGACATTTTGATAACAGTGTTAAAAAAAGTTATAAAAATTTACACTGGAACATGCTTGTAGATGTTTCTGAGGAACATGCTCTTGCATTATAATTTGGTACATCAACAGTTTTTATTTTAATCTACTTCTTAATTGGTGTTCTTGAAATGGTTGCTTCACAAAAGAAGAAGAAAAAAATTCAGTTTAGAAGAGTTTACCCTACAGCGCCCCCTTGTCGAAATGCAATGCATACTTTCATACAGTTTTGAATTGCAAAGTTTGAGTAGCTAGAAGCATTTACGTTCACGCATTTGTATAGCGTATGTTTTGGGCCTTTGATACAAGGAATGAGGGGAAATAAATAATGACATATCTTCTCTCTTTCATACGCACAGTTAAACATGACTCACGAGCTTGCCAACTGGAAACCATTATCCAATTGAGTGAAATTAGGGCATTAACATAATTAAGGCATTCACTGCATTACATGGGAAAAATGCTCATTTGCTTGCCTAAATTGCAGTACAATTGCATGATTCCCTCTTTCTGCACTTCGCTATAATTTCCGTTCCGGTGTCTGTTTCATCAGTATCAACTTTGTGAACGGGTCCTGGTATTAGGGGCCGTTGTTCTTTCTGTCTGTATCGTGATGGAAGGACGGAAAGGATATTCAGATCCTATTTCTGCAAGAAAAAAAACTGCCCTTCCTGTCTCTCTGAAAAGCCACAGATCAACCAAATTCCAACCCGAAGCGCTTTTATCCATCATTTTTGTAATTTCTGACTGGATTCAGTTACAAAGCCTCTCTGCTTTTCCACCAAGGTTCAAGGACAGAAAAAAGTACTTACTGTAGACATTGAAAAGATTCTTGCACGGTCACATTTTAAAATTCTAAGCCCTCTTCCCTCTGCCAATTACAGCCCATTATATAGCCATTATAGAGCCACTGATGTCAAGACCATGGACAGCATGGCAGCTTGTAACAGTTCCAACAGTTGTAGGTTGAGGGATGATGACAGGCATTAAAGAACTGGTTTTTCTCTCCAGATTGTGGGCATCTGAGAGGATTCCCACAGCTTTACAAGTTTAGAGAAGTGTCCACAGTCTCTGTTTGTGCAAATGCAAGAGCCGATCATGCATCATTGATCATGGTTTTGTGCCTTGCAAACATAAACATTTGGTTTTCTGTGATGTACTGCGCATTGTTGACAAACTTAACTTAAATCTGGTAACGTACCCTACATATACAATACATAATTTTATAGAATGCTAGAATTACATCAGTAGACAAATTTGGTAATCTTCATTAATATTACGAGGCTGGAATATATCTGTTCAAATTAATAATATTGCATATGGGTATTGTGGATATGTGCTTCTTGGTTTCTCCCAAGGTTTCTTCCCCATCTACCGCTTATAGCACATTACACCAGGAATGCAGAATGTATGTGTATTTCTTACAAACATAAAACAAAATTAATGTTATAACTATGTAATAATAAAATGTATAATAATTATATTAATATAGCATCACAAATTGTATAAATATATAAAAATATAAATGTAATAAAAATATAAAAAGTACAATTTCAAAACATACTGAAGGGACTAGTGAAACTGCTACCAGAGCAAGTAAAAATAACTATTTGCCTGGCCGGGCCTGTAGAAAAACGCTTACGGTTGAGTCCTGCTATATGTGAAACATTACTGCAATAAAACACTACGATTTGCATCAATGCGCAGCACATCAGCAACAGACTCTAAATGTCAAACTCATGAATAAAAGTGATGCAAGGTTCATATCGGTTGATTTAAATCATTAACCTATGCTGGATTACCAGAGCAGACCATGCACCCAAATCTCTTTTTTTATTTTTTGACACCATGGCATTTAGTGCCTGATCTACATGCTGCTGAGAGTTTCACTGTGAAGCACCTGGTAAAATAAAACCCATTTGTCCAACACTACTGTATCTGTGCTAACACACCTCATACAATTAATCATTATTTTGTTCATTAAATAAAAAAAATTTCCAAGCAGGTACAGTTCCATTTACAAAAGGAATCAAGAGCTTTTCATTGAACAAAACCATTCGATATGTTGCAATTTTATAAGCCTACGTGACACGCTAAAACACAAGCAGGCCAGCATCGTATAGCAAAATCTGCATGACAATGTTTTGTAAAACCTTTCTACGCCTCTCTGAGGTGCCTGCTTGTGTTTTTGGTAAACAGAGATTTTCCACTAATGTGACTTTCTAATGCCACGCTGACACGCAGTAAAAGCAAACTAACAGCGGGGTACTGAACTCTCTATGTGTCTCCCTTCAGTGCTCTCCATCGGTTTTTCTATACTGGCCAGTGCAGGCAGCTTTTCAACAGCTGGAGAGCTCCTCTTTTACAGGGCTGTCTATCTTTAAAAGATGGCATCGAAAAAGTAATAAAGACTGCATTAAAATGTTTACAGCCTGCAATCATTTGGAATAAAGCCTCTCTTTGCTGCATTTGGACTCAGTATGGAGAGAGAAAAAGAGAAAGGGACTGCAAGGTCAACATACTCTTGTGTTTCAAAGGTGCTAAAACAAACAAGAATCCAGCTAATGCTCCACCTCTTTCTGCTTTGCGAAAAATTACATCAATTCAAGGACTATGAACAGGTCAGGAGAATGAAATGGCTGCTCGAAATGTGTATGCTTCTGATAAACTGGTGTAGTTTACAGCGACAGTTCACCCAAAAATGAAAATTCTGTCATTTTTGTGTGAACTAATTGAAATACTGGTAGTGTGGGTTTGTAGAATCGCATGACTATCTTGAGATCACATGATCATTAGGTACTTCCACTTTTCGCTTGTGGAATATTTTGAATGCTGGCAGGAACCAAAAATGTGTTTAACCTGCATAAACACAAAATATTTTGAAGAATGTTGGTAACCAAAGTTGACAGTAGCCATTGACTTCCATTGTACAATATGTAGGCCTATGTAATGCATACATATATTATGGAAGTCATTGGCTGTTTGATTACCATCATTCTTCAAAATATCTTCTTTTGCACATCAACAGAGGAAAGAAAAATCATACAGTTTGGAACCAACTTGAGGGTGCTGTAAATGCAGAATTTTAATTTTTGATGGGTGAACATATGTGTTGATTCTTTTAGGGTCTTCATGAAATGTACTTTGATTAAAATTCCTCAATGGTCGTGTAAAACAACACCCTTTTTACCTGGTCAAAAACAGCTCTATTCACAGCGTCCCGTTTCAGTCCATGTCTCTTTAAATGATAATGAGCTACTGCTCACTCCACCCCTCTCTTCAGTTTTGTGTGTATTTGGTGGCGCATTACCATCAAAAACAAAACTAATCCACTGCGTCCTCAGTGGCTCTGATTTCGGGAAAAAATGAAGACTGTTACGTTTTAAATCCAACTACAAAAAATCTGCACTGCTTACGAGACATTGTTGTCGCTACAGCTGCTCGAGCACGGAGAAAATGGTGGACAGCGTACAACTGGCTGAGGGCGGCGATACAGTATGCTAATACGGGACAGTCTGTTAGTGGTTGTTGGGGGGGGGCCTGAGCAGCATGACACCATACTACTCAGAAAATCAAAACGGCTTGATAACTGATATTGTTTAGGTTTTCGGGGATTAAGAAAAGGAGTGAATGGATTTTTATCATTGTAGTGTTGTTGTGTCCACACACTGCTAAAACACATTGCATATGCAAACACCTTGTAAAAGTGAATTTTGCATCCAACAATCCCTATAAAGATACGATTTATGTTTTACGGGCCAATATGGGAGTATCACATAAAAACAAGCTTTTAGTTCCTGACGCCATTCAAAATATTCTACGAGCGAAAAGGTGGAGTTTCCGAATGGCCATGTGATCTCAAGGTGGTCATGTGATTCATGAGGCAACCCACTCTACAAATGCACAACTGCAATTTTCTAATTAATAACATAAGCACTAAATGCAATAATATCCAAACAAATATAAATAAAAACATAAAATTGAAAGTTCAGGCTCTAAAATCTGATTTTATAAGATTTGTTTGAAGCCGTTTTATAGCTAATACATACTGTGACTAGACCAATTGTTCATAAAATGCGCAAAGTTATGCTGTGAGGAGTACAGTAAGGCTAATGGGCTATAATACTCGTCGGAAGTCATACATTATTTATTTGTATTTATTAATCACAAGTGTATTTTATCCTATTGTTGTTGCTGTCGTTTTCCAAAATGAATTGATTTACCTGTGTGTGCGTTTCATGCCTCTCAACAGACAAACGGTTTTCCTGTCAATCACTAACACATAGCCATAGTGTCTTTTTTTGCTTTACTTCAAAACAGTAATAGGCCTAAATGTAAAGCTTATGTAATATTATTTAAATGAGCGTGTTTTCCACTCTAGCTGTCACCAAACTGCAGATTAAACATAAGCGCAAAGCAAATCGGCCTACAAAGAGACACTAACAAAAAGACCACACAACATGATCATCAGATGTTCACGCATCACATAACAAATATGCAAGCGAATGGAGACAATCATTTTATGCAAGACATGCACAGATCCCAGAATAGCGCTACAGACTGGCGTGGACATCAGAATCACAATCACGGCACTGATTTTTCAAACGAAGAAACCACTGTTTGTGACAGTCACTCCAAGACGACGAAAGAAGAAAGAACAAAATGAGATTAAATACCCATTAAAAATTGCAATTATTTATGAAGAAAATTAGGGTTGTCAATCAACTTAATTACATTATAATACATTCATTTTAATTACAGGATGTGCCAATTAATTAATAACAATTAAATTCACCAAATTAATAAAACATTTAAAGTGTCATTCTAAGATGGAAAAAGAAGAAAGAATGAAAGGGGATTAAATACTCATGAAAAGAAATGTTTAATAATAAAGCTAGTGTTTCATCTTCGACATTACAGGCGTAATTTATGAAACAACATAAGGCTACACCCCCCCCCCCCATCAAAAATTTTATTGATAAAATTATTTAAAGAAAATAAGCCGTCACTCTAACACCTCAAAAGCTAACGTACCCAGATTTAAAAAAAATTGAGTAGTTTTACTTCATTACTGTAAGTACATTTTTCAAGTATCTGTACTTTACTGGAGTAGTTTTATTTTGAGTAACTTTTACTTCACTACATTCCAAAGCATAAGATCGTACTTTTTACTTCACTACATTTCATAAAACATATCGTTACTCCTTATAAAATATCACGTGCTCCGACACGCAGAAGCGGTCTGATTCAAGAACGAACTTATTCTTTTCAATGAACCTTTTAAATCGGTTCGCAAATTCATTCACGAATTAGAATGAACCGATTGCAGCTGTTTTCAACAACTCGACAAAAATACACGATTCAAATGTGAAACCGTTTAGTGCGATTCTACAGTGAACTGAATTCACAAGTAGAACCGGCCCCACCCACGTTTTTTTTGGAAAGGGGGATTTGGCGTGTAAAAGTAAGTTACTAATTCGAATGGATATAGTATTGTAACTGAAAATCTATTTAGCTCAAAAGTGCAGTGTTTGTGAACTAAAGCTGCGGTGTAAACGGGTGTATCTATTAAGCCCAACTGCAAGGCTGTAATGGAGGACACATCAAAATCAGTGTCTTTGGTTTAGGTAAAAAAAAAAAAAGCAACATAAAATAAATCACAGATTATATATATCTGAATGTAAAAACCCTAACTAATGCCAAGTTTCTATTCCACGCTGCCGTACGTTAAAGTTTTATAAAATGGCTCCGCATTTAGCCCTAGTGAGTCTGTTTTATATATTATCAACAGGTATACATTTGTAAATGGTTGGGATTACATAAGCAGTCGACCAGAGAGGAGTAATGTTTTTTTAAATCTGATAACCATACTGAAAGTAAGTAAATATTGTTAGCTGATGCTAAATGTCTAGCTAACAAGCTTGCTGGTGCGAAGTTGAGGTAATTTTTAGATATAAAAGTCCAAATATTTTTATTCAACCAACTAGATAAATTACATCTGGGGGGAAAAGAAAGGATGTGATGTTCAGAACATGGTAACTACAGTAATTATCAAAGTGGGAAGTGGGGGAGCCCTCTGGGGGCATTTGGCCGGGTGGTTTTTAACCAGACAGGTTTGGAAGCGGAAACCAATAATTATGAAAAGATAAATGTTCCTTAAAAGATCTTCCTACTTCAGTGGCCTTATTCTAATGTAATTTAACTTGATTGTGTGGGCTGCAAAAACAAGGCACGGGGACATGTTAAAAAACTTTTTTGCTTAGCTGGTGCAAACTCCAGGTGGGTCAAATCAGTTTTCTCTCAGGTCCAGTCGCTAGGGGGGAGCGGGATGCTATCATAGGAAAGTCACTACAGCTCCACTTCGTCAAGGGCTGAGGTCCATGTACCTCAACAACAATACCATATATCGCGACCCATATAGGGGTTAATGTGGGAAAATCCCAGGTATTGTGAGCAGTAGGTGTTAAAAAAAGTAATGTGCTAATATAAAATTAAATTAAGTAGCCTATATAAATTAATCTATCTATCAGTACTTTTTTACTTAAGTTCATAAAAAATCGAGTACTTTTGTACTTTCACTCGAGTAAAATTGAAAAAGGAGTACTTTTACTTTTACTGGAGTAATATTTTATACATATCGGTACTTTTACTCAAGTACTTGATTTGTGTACTTCATCCACCACTGGAAAAAAACTAGGGCTGTTAATTAATTGAATCACATAATATTTAACTCATTAATTACAGGATGTGCCTATTAATTAATAAAAACTGAACTTATCAAATTTCATCATTCTAAGACAGCAATAGAACAAATAAATAAATGAGATTACATACACATGAAAAAAATGTTTAATAGAGTTAGTTTGGCATTACAGAAATAATTTATGAAAAAAATAAGAGTGTCAATCTATTTAATTGCATAATATTTAATACACTGAAATTAAAGGATGTGGCAATTAATTAATCTAATAAATCACAATTAACGGCATATATTTGCATTATTTTTTTAATTACATTGCACTGAATGAATGCTTTAAATTGACAAGCGCTTCTTAAAAATATCAAGAGGATTGAACATATAAGAGTACAAGATCTCCTCTGCCATGTGTGTCCCTTCCTGTTTATCTTCACTAATCCTGAACATGAACCCTCTGAGCTCATGACATTCAGCTGAGCAACTTAAAAGTGTGTGTGACAGACAGCAGGATATTACAGATGTCACTCAGACCAGGCTCTTTTGAGGCCTGGTTTAGTGTTTCAGAGTGAAATCGTGTTTCTGTCGCTCAACACAGATACAGACACACATTTCAGCTGTAAGCCATTTTCAGAGACTTCAAGGAGGAGCACAGACTGGGAGGAACCTATCAATTTAAAAACAAGTCCAGTTTGTTGCACAGATTGTAAACCTGACCACTATTTAAAATCACAAAACCTCAAAAGAGACTTGCAGATCTTTTTTGGATTAAAAAAAAGTGTCACGTGACTCCAGAATCGTCTGGTTACTGAGACAGAGAGAAAGCCTAAAGAAGTCGAGCTCACCTAAGAGCTTCATTTACACATTAAAGAAGAGAAAAGTGGGGCACGCTATTTTCAGAGCTCACCCTTTCCACGACTCCAGCGAAAGCTGAGAGGTAAAACAGGTGTTGCTGTGATGCATGGGAGGGCAGGTATCTGGGTTGAAGCCCAGTGGGAGACCCAGGGCTCAAATACAGTCACAGCTAACGAGACACTGGATGAAATGTCGAGCAGCCAGCAACACACGGTTTGAACCAATAACAGCCTACAGTCTGAAAAATAAAGCCTCCAAATAAAAGCAAGTAGACTGTACAACCTGATGCAATTCAAGAACCATTTTAAAAACAAAGAACTCTTACAGATTAAGTTGCACAAAAACAAACAAAAAAGGAACTGTCAAGGGTAGTCATCCAGCAGTCTGCAAGGACAGACACATATTTGAGAATTTATATATATGTCCCAATAAAATTATCATAAAAATAATACTCAAGGTATTATACAATGCTACTGAGAATAGATACATTGTTTATAGTGGCTGGGGGTATTTTTAGCTGTGCTTTTATTAAGTAATTTGATGCTTGCTTAGGTTTAAAAAGACAGACGGACAGACGGATAGAGAGAGAGAGAGAGAGAGAGAGAAAGAAAGAAAGAAGATGAAATGAGAATTTAAGTAACAAGGGAAAGACAATTACAGCCAATTGGGGGTGAAGTGTTTTTTTTTCACCACCAAGAATACCCTATCAACAACATTGCAACATGATAGCAACCATTTATAACATTCTAGCATTGTCTGCGAATCACATGTGTGCCGAACCGTAGGGCATGGTCCGTACGGATCACGGATCAGCTACAATCCGATTCATCCCTACCCAGAACACCTTAGCAACCACATAGCAACATCCTAATAACCACTTTTAACACTCTACACTCTTAAAAATAAAGGTGCTTCCCGATGCCATAGAAGAACCTTTTTGTCTAAATGGTTCCATAAAGAACTTGTGAAACATTGAAGAACCTTTCTGTTCTCACAAAAGGTCTTGTGGTGAAAAAACAACGGGGTTCTTTCAGATTTATAACAAGGTAAGAAAGAGATGGCTTCGTTAAAGAACGCTGAATGAACTGGTTCTTTTGACCAAAAATGTTCTTCATGGCATCGCTTGAATGAAAATTTTGAAAGACCTATTTTTTAAGAGTGTAGCTTGATGGTAGTGATTTTTTCTAGGGCAAACACCACTCACATTTTCTTCATAAAATATAAAAAGCTACTTTGAAAATGTCAGGAAAGAAGAAAAAGAAACCTGGAAAGAAAACTTCTAGGCAAGAGAAAGAGAAAGAGAAGAGAAGGACTCCAGAAAGACTCTCCTCTGAGAGACGGGGCTGGATGTGTTATTTACGTGGAGATGCTGTGGACGTCTTGCTGCTTGGACACACCAGTGGGGCCGACCTACACCCCATTCATTTACATCGCCAATGTTGCACATCGCCTGGGGAACCTCATTACCACACTCCCGCACTCTCAGCGCCTTTGCCGAGCAGATTCAGTCACTTTTCAGAAAACAGGGGATGAAATGGAGAGAGAAAAAGAGAGAGTGAGAGAGCAGAGAGACCAGCACAAGTAAAATCAGCCTTCACCTCCAGTGTAGAGGAAGTTGGAGAATAACAATGAGTGAAGCTCAGATAAAAAGACAGCGGTTTTAATAACTTTGAGCCGAGAGGACGGACAAGGCAACAGCTTGGGAAAAAACGTAGGAATATAAGAGGAAGCAAGATTCAGATAATGATCTGAGCGAACGCCAGCCCCATTAGGCGGCGAGATGGTTTGTGTGTGTCCACCTGTCCGTGGATGTCAGTGAGCGACTGCTGTGCCGCTTGTTTGAACATGGAAGTTTGTGTCTCAGGGGAAGTACTTGAACCGGAGGTGGAATCTCTCAGACATCTTTCGCTCTTGTTCTCCTTCCTTGGTTTCTGTCTCACTCCATCTCCTGCAGTGACACTTTCATATTCAGATAAGCCAGGAACAATGGCGCACATGCCTGATTGAAGCATCACGCACATACGCCTCATCACACCGCCTTGTTAGACCGACCAAGGAGGCGGACGAGACAAAGGGACCAACGTCCCACTGTGGGAAATTATCTCAGAGTTTGAATCAGTGCAGCAGGAACAGATGCTGGGGATTTTGCTTTTCATACCAGGCTGTGGACAACTGCATCATTCTGGTGATGATGATTAAAAAAAGGTGGACATTCTTATTAAACTTAACATCTCTTTTTCACTTCCCAACAAAGACAGGGAGTTTTACAGTGCTATAAGGCAATAAAATGAACATTAAAAGATTGGTTCTGAAAGTATTTTCCCTGTGGATGTAAAATCTGCAATCATAACATTACAAACTTTGATCTGAAGGAGAAAATATTTGAAAATCAGACAAAAAAAAGAATGTGTATTTAGCGGCTGTAATGAGGGAAAGGACTATGAATAATTACTAATGAAATAACTGAATTAACAACAATGGAGAAATATGAAACTATTGATTTAAAGATGTTGATTATATGGAGAGAAACATCATATTTTACGTTTACTGCAAAAATGTACTAAAACTGCTTACAATTACTAAAGCCTGGAATACACCAGGGCTGCTCGATTATGACAAAAATCATAATCATGATTATTTTGGTCAAAATTGTAATCACAATTATTTAAAACGATTATTAGTGGCCCATATGACCAAAACTTTATATGAAGTATTTATTTAAAGATAGTGATATATATCACATATATATTTTCTGTAAATAAGGTTGGTATGACATCTACATTATAGAGATCAGCGAAATGTCACAATTCTCAATACCACAGCAGAATACCAGAATAATATTAGTTTAAAAAAAAACAACAAAAAAGGTCCTCAAAATTATTAAAATTAATTAAACTGCCAGTAATGAAAAAAAGCAAAGGAATACAATGCCAGTAATAAAAAAAGCAAAGGAGTACAATAGAAGAAAAAATATACAAATAAAACAAACTGTGCTTTAAATTTTTTTTTAATGCAAGTCTCATTACGCTACTAGAGAAATGGACCTAATAACTAAGGTAAAATAAAAAAAAAGCATGAGTTCGAACGCCTTTGTTTCTTATTAAAGCTTCAGTCAAGAGCAGTGTGTGATTTTGAATGTGTCTTTTGTTGTTTGATTAATATTAAGCACACAGTCGCAGCAGGAATATTAGCCCGCTGTCTCTTTAAGAGCCGCAAGGATACAATTTACTGTTACACAATTATTTTCATTCTTAACTCTTTACATTCGTTTATTACATAACCGACGAGGGTTTACGTGAATAATCACGAAGCGCCGCATTTTGGTGCATTTTTGTATGTATTTGACCGTTTAGCCGCTAAAAGATGACTTTACATGTCCGTGTTGTGTTCCGTCTCTGAGTGCATACACAGTAATCTTCCCGAGGAAGCAGAAGCTCTTTCACACATTTAAAAACATAAATAAATAAGATAATACAGTTAGAATACACTACACTATTTTTGCCCCGCTTTTCTGCCGATTTACAGTCTGGAGAAGTTGTCAGTCTGCAGATTTGAGTTGACAGATATCATAGAAAATCGCGTAGTGTATGATAGTCACAGACTCTGATTTTTTAGCTTCAGACTATGATTCCATCCAGTCGGAGGATATCAAACATGATTTTAGAACACATGTTGTTTTCATTTGTCACGCGTCTTCTAGCAACAATGCACACATTTCTGGATGAGTTTGCTGTGATCGGAACAACTTAAAAGCCTGGTAGTGTGTGATCCCCAGTCGTGTAGTGTATGATGGCCAGTTTTCCTTTGTCGTTATTTACGAAGTGTATGATGCCTAGTGTTTTAAAAATCTGTTCAGATTTTAAAAGTCATGTAGTGTATTCCAGCCTTAAAACTTAAAAGAAAACTAAATAAACATATTAAAAAAAAATAATAATAATAATGAAAACTCACAAACAAACTATTAAAACTAAAATTAAAATATAAAACAAAATATCAACACATGCTATAACTGTATGGAAATAAATACTAAAATACCACTGAATAGAATAGAATAGAATCCAATTAAGTAAAACAAGCAATCAGCAAACTGTCTGTTCACAAGACTGTTTATGTGTTAACTTTAATGAGGGAAAGAACCCCAAGAAGATTTGCGAATGAAATAATTGAATCAAAAACATTTTTTTAATTTAAAAAATTTAAAACTATTGGTTTAAAGATGTTAAATATATGGAGAGAAACAGTGTATTTTTTACATTCATTGCAAAAATAGCAAAAAATGTACTAACTGCTAAAATGACAAACTGAAATAAAACTAAAACTAAAAGCAATGTTTAGAAATAATAAGACAAACATACAAACAAGCAACTAAAACGACTTAAAACTTAAAAAAGTGTTAATTCAAAATATTAATAAATACTATAGTAGTATGAATAATATTAAAATAACACAATAGAATAGAATAGAATAGAATAGAATAGAACAGAACAGATACAAAGTAAAACAAGCAACCGGCAAATTGTATATTCAAATGTATTTTTATCACATTTTGCCTGAAGAGACTCAATTGATTCCTCCGTTAATTCCATCTCAAATTTCCCAAGTCTGTTTAGCAGCGACTCCCTCCAGTTAATGAACATTTTTAACGACTGAACATCTGAGATTGTCCAAATAATCCATGCAAACAGATTCTGTTTAACAACTGTGACAACTTTTAAATTCACACTAGCGTTTTGGGTCCTGTTTGGTGGAAGCAGGACACTAACCTGACTTTATGGTCCCTCCCGAACTGCCCGGTCGCCGCATAGAAACTACTGCTGTAAAATTTAACAGATTTGTGTCTAGATACGAGCACGACTGCCAATGGGTATGAAATCCACAGCCCCTGGAGATGATACAAGATCAGCGTCATAAAAGCCCAGACGGCTGATAGCCTGTGGCAGACCTGCAGGTCTATAGATGGCCATTCCACTATGGCCAATTATAGCAATCGCAACATCTCCCAGGAAAAATGAATGGCTCGGAGCGGACAAAGCTGAAGAATTATGTGTCTGCATGTGGGTTTGTTTCTAAACAACTTAAACTGACAGTTTGAAAAATGGAAGGAGAAGTGCACACCGATGCATCAAAAGATGAAAGCATAAGGAACGGCCCCAAAGTGTATTGTGTAAATTAGTAGAATGATCTTGATCTGTGTGGTGGATCTCCACGCTTCCCAACTAGACTGTATAAGCTCTTCTGGCTCGCTTTGTTGTTGTTGTTTTTTGATTTATGATCAGGCTTGTGGTAAGTTGAATCATTAATGCCATCGAGACGCTGGTCCCAGCATAGCAAATCAAATGGCCTTTATAGAGGAACTTCTTCTTAAATGTAAACTCTATTTTTTTTAGATGTTCTCCTAATTCAGTTTAATGAGACAATGATAGGATCACTCAATGAAGGTTCATTCACACTGACACTGTTTGTACGTTACTACAAGAACAGAAGGCAGACATATAAAAATAATATATAAAAATAGATTAACGAATTATAAGAAAACGTAATATACATACAATATATACAACATTAACATAAATAGGTATCGAAATCAAATACCCCCATTCATGTAAGTTATGAAATTTTAATAAATGTTTTTTTTAAGTTGTAATTATCACTTTTTATAAATATTACACTTGCTATATATTAAGATATACTTGATGTTACTGTTGTATAAAAAAAAGATATTATATATAGATATAACTTATATATATATATAATAATATATATATATATAAAAAATTTAATATAAAAGAATTCCAATATTACATTATAATTAATATGGTAATACATATGCATTATCATATACTATTAGAATATAATAAATATATATTAATATACATGTGTGGTGTGTGTATAGAGAGAGA
Organism: Sinocyclocheilus anophthalmus; assembly: GCA_018155175.1. Taxonomy (NCBI): domain Eukaryota; kingdom Metazoa; phylum Chordata; class Actinopteri; order Cypriniformes; family Cyprinidae; genus Sinocyclocheilus; species Sinocyclocheilus anophthalmus. Next base: position 262,974 of record JADLZN010000098.1, read on the forward strand.
TATCTTACAAAATATGTAAGAAATGGTGAGCAATTCGGAATTTTGACGTCAGCATAATAACATAACACAATTTTTTATATCAATATTATAATATTAAATAATATTTATTATATTAGTAATATAGACTATTTTTTTCTATCTTATCATTTAAACAGTTTTGAGTTGAATAACAAATTGTAAAAAAAAAAAAAAAAAACTGTCTATTGTACTGGTGAAGTAAACTAGCTTATCTTGTTTTTTTTCTATAAAATTATCCGTTCATCCCGGATTTCTACTACATCCCGTAAGCGTGTAATCAAAAAAGCTCATGCAGGCAATAGAATCAAGGTGTTGGTTGACCACATGGGCAAAAGCCACTAATTAATCTGCTATAATGATGAGGCAGCAGCCGCTCTGGCTGGGAGCCACGCTCACCCCTATAGCACACCGCCGCAGTCCAGACACCCCCAATCTGGCAACCTGCTGTAATTAGGGCCAAGTCGCCTATTTCCCATCACCCTGCATGCTTAGAAATCAATACTTAATTACCTCCAAGCCCTCCCTTTTCAAACACACACTGGCCTGAATAGAAAACCCAACATAGACAGGAAGCTTCTAACACAAAAAACACATTGAAAAATAAAGCAGCCCCTCATCTATCCATTTGAACGATCAGGATCTTTTTGCCTCATATTTTCCTTTTCTTCCACCTCTTTCATCCTTTCCTACATGTCCAGTGTTTTTTTTTTCTGCCTAAACTGGAGATTACATTTATGGCAACAGCACAGTGAAAAATGGGTTTGTGATGATTCTGCATAGGCAAAGAGGTCATAACTCAGTCTTAATGAGAGAGAGGGAAAGATGGAGCAAGAGCAAGAGGAGGCCCAATCAACTGCACTGAACTGCCTCTTCACACATCAGAGATATTACCCTGCCTGCCACGGTAAAAATAACACCTGACAAACTGCTTTTTGATGAAATAGTAATGATCTAATAACATTAGTCAGCCCTCCTGCTAACCCGAACCTTGATTTTCTGAAGTGAGCTGATTTAGCGTGTATTTAGACTTTTGCATGGTAGACAATAAAATGGCAAAAAAAATCCTATAGACTAAAATTGAAGGTGGGAAACAAACTACAGTATATCTAGAAATCAGAGTATCAGAGAGACCTGAGCCATTACACATTTACATTTTGTCCAGAGCAACTTAATTAACAAATTAGGAATACACTGAATCACCAAACAACCACCCAGAACACCTTAGCAACTAATGATTTATATATGGTTTTATACCTTCAAATGAACACCGTGTTTTGTTTTGTTTTTAATCTTTACCAAAAATTTGGGTCAAAATGAGGAGTAGTGTTAAAATTCTTTTTGATATCAATTAGTCTATAATTATTTAAACTAAACAGCAAAAACTAAAATAAAATTTTAAATAAAATTGTATAACACATACATTTATTATACATTTAGAAGAAAAAAAAGCAATTTGTCAAAAAGCCAATATTTCTATTTTTTAAAAGCTACAAGAGAATTTAGACATCCTAACATTACAATGTGCAATATGAAAATTTTAGCTTTGCTAAAGATTACATTTAACAGTGTTATTAAATCTTATGCTATTACATTTTATGTTTTTAAAGATTAACTTATATAAGCATTGCAGGATGTTAATCTAAACTTAAAAATAATGAATATGTACAATGAAATATCCAATATTGACTGATACCAATAAATTAATACCAACCACTACACCCTAGCAACTAGACACTAAAGCCCTGGCAACCAACCACAACAACCTAGCATAATGGCGGCATGTAAACACCAATTGCTATTCTTCACAAAAAAATACAATTACTTTTTAACTTTTTCATAGAATAATATGAAAAAGGTCAGAAAGTTATGTTGCATGCTGAGCTTGAACTTGCACTGTCTGCATGAGCGCTATGACTAAATATTGTGTTTATAAAAATGAATTGTCTTGAGACCAGGATGACTGTCAAACTCTGCACTAAGTTATAATCTAGCCGGGCGGGAAAAAAGCTTGTTTTTGCTTCATTCTTTCAATAACAATTATAAAAAGACTATATTAATGGCTGAATGGCTGAAAAAGTTTCTGGGAGAGCAACTACGTGAGAACTCTAAAATCAACCCAGAAGCCCCTTCATCTCCTTCCGCCCCAGTGTTCCTGTGCCTCCCGGACTAATCCAGGGGCTCGAGAGGTGAAATTAAACCATTATGGCAGAGCGCTGGAAGGAGCTTTCATTAAGAGAGTAATAAATGAGCTGCTTTGTTTCTCAGGCTCCTAAAACTCAAACCCGCCTTTCATACGCCCAGATCTTTACAGCCCCTCCATCTGCAACCCAAACACAGGCCTGGACTCGGGTTTCACCTCTGTTTGGAGAGGTGGAAAAAGGGGGGGGGGCAGCAAATGAAAAGACGATGGAAAAAAAAGTCCAACAAACTGAACAACTGCATCTATTTAACAGAGTATACAGGGAGAGAGCGAGAGGGAACAGAACCAATTATTGGCTGCGCTCTGGGCAGGAAGCAGAGCTCTCTGTTGCTGCCTGTGCCGCCTCAAGTTTTAATTAAAATGCCTCTTTCCTTTCAAAAAATGACAGTGCAGGGAAAGAAAGAAGACAATGAGAAAAAACAGTCCCAGTCAAAACAGACCCCACGACGACAACAGGCTTTTGTGAGGTGCTGGGGGAAGTTTGGGAGTTTAAAGTAATAGTTTACTTGAAAATTACAATTCTGTCATTATTTACTCACCCTCGTATTGTCCCAAACCTGCATGTAGGGCTCTATTAGGATGGCTGAATGGGCTTATTGGGAGAGTGCTTTTTTTCCCACATTCTACAACTATTCTTTTTAATGCTGGTGTAAATCCGCCACCAAGCTATCTACAGTACATTTGGCAGATGCTTCCATCTAAAGCAACTTACGAATGCAACAAAGATTTATATGAAGGAAGTAGTGACATCTAAAGCAAACACCATCCAGCTGACTTGTGATAGACTTGAAGCATCAGTTAGAATAGGGTGAAAATCATGAACAAATCCGTAACGTTTTGCACCATATGGCATCATCACCCAGAAAAAGTGTTTATGAGGTTTAGAGCCGCCACTGCGAAATTTCCAGCTAGTTTTCAACATCGATAATATGTTTTCAACATCGATAATATGAAGAAATGTGTCTTGAGGTGAGCTTTACATAAAAGAAAGTAAAATAATCATAAAAAAATAGTCTAAACAAGAAATTTAAAAACTTTGAAGATTATTTAAAAATTGATTTAAAATGAATTTAAGACAGTTAAAAATAGAACATGATTATACATACATAAAATACAGTGCAATCAATTCGGACATCGCACAGTGCTCATTCAATAAATGCAAGCTAAACAGATGAGTTTTGAGTCTAGATTTGAATGTGACTAATGTTTTAGCACATCTGATCTCTTCTGGAAGCTGATTCCAACTGCGGGCGGCAAAATAGCTAAAAGCAGATTCCCCTTGTTTTGTGTGAACCCTTGGTATTTTCAACTGACTTGATCCTAATAGCTTGGTATTTCTAACTGACTCGATCCTAATAACCAAATCAGCAAATCTGGAAGATTACTGAAGGGTCATTGTAAGCCCGACCGATTATATCGTTAGCGTATTAACAGGCCGATATGAGCCGTCGCACGATATATCGGTGGGTTTATCGGCTAATAGGCAAGCAGAAATGCAGATATGACATTTTTTTTACAGAACATATAACGCAGATAAAATGCTTCTGAATGATGTAATTACTTAGTTTGTCCAGCAGAGTGTGCTCCATTGTTTGCTACTGGCGACCTGGATGAAACGCTTTAAAGCTTAAGTCTATGGAAAACCATTGAAACTTTTAACTGCCAAATCTCCGTAAAGGCGTGGCGAATCCGGACCAAATTCAGGGGATCCCTTCAGCTCGAGGTACCCTCTCGAGGAGTGTACGTCTCGAAGCCCTCTTTCGAATGAGACCACCCCCGCGTCGATAGCCCCCGGGGTTCGGGAGTTACGAGTGGTTAAATTCGCAGTCCGGCGCTGGACAGATCCCGATCCCGGGGGGCTACCGACGCGCGGAGGGTGGCGTTTGAGAGGGCTCCTCGAGGTGAAGGGATCCCCCGAATTTGGTGGAGATCCACCGGCGCGTTCGCGAGATAGTGACACCAGTCAACACTTTCACTTCAGTAAGGAGGTCTCTTGTTCAGGCAGCAGCATTCAAGCGTTGGCTTATTCGACCGTAAGTGCCCTGCGAAGTGGACTTCACATGATATTCCGCCATGATTCCAGTTCCAAGGGAACGTACACGTTACATTCAAAGGGCATTAAAGTGCACAAGACGTGAATTTTTCTATGAGGATATAATGTCACACTTCTGTAGTAAGTTTCGTCTGTGTGTGAAGACAGTAGCGCAAATCCATGAATGAATGTTCCAAAGTGAAATAAACTTCAACAGAATAAAATTGAATTCAAGTTGAATAAACTTAATCTTTACTGTTCAGTGCACTGATGTCAGACTCATTTTGGATAATAAAGTTTATTGTTAAATTGTTAAATGCCCTGCCTCCATCATTACATATCTTTGTCAGGTCATTATAAGTGTTTGATCACCACATTTGAGTGATCATTGCAAAAAATGTGTTTATGTATATAATATATTCTGTTTATGTATATACTGTATTCTATATATAGTACCAATCAAATGTTTGGACACACGAATGGGAAAGTGTCCAAACTTTTGACTGGTACTGTACTATAATATACACAAAGAATATCGGCCGATATATCGATATCAGCCTTTTTTACTCCCTAATATCGGTATCGGCCCCAAAAAACCCATATCGGTCGGGTTCTAGTCATTTGACACTGAAGACTGGAATAATGGCTGTGGAAAATTAATCTTTGCATCACAGGAATAAATTACATTTTAAAATATAATCAAATAGAAAGCAGGAGAAAGCAGTCATATTTGAATTGGAATAATATTTCACAATATTACTTCTTTTACTGTATTTTTTAACAAATAAATGCAGCCTTGGTGAAACTTTTTTCAAAAACAACAACAACAAAAAAAACTGACCTCGAATTTTGAACAGTAGTATATGAGAATATGTTGCTTTAAATAAATGAATAAATAAACAGCATATAATTTTTTTAACTTTATAGCCTCCACACCCATTCAGTTTCACTGTACAGATAAGAGCTGAACATTCCTCAAAATGTCTTTGTTTTCCACAGCCAAAGTTTGGCACAGAATGAGAGAGAGGAATTTTTAGGGTGAACTATCCCTTTAATTAGACTTGAAGCTTGGCCTTAACAACCTTTGGAAACATTCCACAATAATCAATTCACCCTGCCACAATCTCTCCTCCGGACACACTAGGGAGGATCCCATATCTGCTGACGGGGCCACTTACCCAATGTGCCATTTGACCAGTCTCACATAGAGAGAAACAGAAAAGAAAAAAAAAAAGGTGTTCTAGTTCTTTCTGCTGATTGCACTTACATATATTCGCTCTGTCCCCAACCAGGTGACTTTTAAATCATCGTTTTTTGGAGGGTAAGGATGGTATTGTGTGAAGCAGGGCCATAAATCCAAATAGACAGCGCAGCATTCTCATAGGCTTTTTTATACTTTAAACTCGACAAAGAGTTGCACTGCTTTCCTAGTTGTTTATTATAACTATTTAACCCAACTTCCTGATGGTTAACCTGACACAAGAACACAAACAAATCAATTATTGTATTAGATCAAACCAAGTAGGAATGTATTTTTTCTTTGACATTTTTGCTGTTACTTTCAATTAGCTGGTCCAAATGTGATTTCTGGGGACATTCGCCATTCATCTCTGCTCTAAATTCATATGAACACATGCCTGTTTGGTTTAACGAGGCCATTTCAGACCTCGTTTGCCAATCTAGTGATGCTGAAAAAGCCACAGAGCGTGAAGTGAGACCGATGGCGGTCTGAGACAGGAAAATCAGAACCCATAAAAGACAAGAAACCAACAGGGCTTTGAGGTCTGCCTGTCCCACCGTGATGCCACACACCAACACACCCCATCGACCATCTGGCTGCCGTGTCTGGAGAGTACGGAGATCTCGGAGGACCAAAGATGGTCTCGCGGAGCTGCATCACCCAGATGCCCTGAAACAATTTATCAGGGTCCAAAACTGCAGCAGGGAGCGTGTGTGAGCACGGATACGGAGATCGAAACACCTGGATACTTCAATCTGATTTATGACAACACAGACTACCCTGTTAGCTGGTCACCAGAATATACAGTGTTTTGGATGATGTCACCACCAGACTTATCAAACGGCAAGATTTCTTTGATCAACTAGCTTCATGGTTATGCTGATACACAAGCTAAACTGGCACCATACTAGGGCTGTCACAATAGCAGACTTTGACTACAGGATTACTGAGGTCAAAAGAACTCGCAACAGCAATATCAAATCGCAATATCTACGGGAAAAAAAAATGCCATGTCAAAATCATCTTTAACTTTAATTTGTGTTTTCACCAAAAATATTATCACACTCAGAAGATGTGTTTTATGGCAACCTGTCAACTGGCATTGGATTAAGATATTATTAATATAATATATTTTTATATTAGCATGATATCACCCCTACACCAAACCACCAACATACCAGTACCAACCAACACTAACTTGCAAAAACCAACACCAACCAGCCTGGACCAGCACTAAACAATATAATCCAACCTGGACCAACATGAATTATCAGCTAAACTAGCAATCAATAGCGTAAACCAGCCAGAACCTTCATGAATTCTCTGCCAGAACCTTGCACAAAACATAACTAGCACAAAATTAAATAGCACAGAACCATCACTATCCAGCATGTAACTACCCAAAAATCAACACCAAACCAGCACTAACAAGCATAATCCAACCTGGACCAACATTAATTCACGGCTAAACTAGCAATAAACCAATCTGACCCTACATGAATTCTCAGCATAAACTTTTAGAGCAAAACATAGACTTAATTAACCAGCACAGAACCATCATTATCCAATGTGTAATTACGTAGATCAACACCAAACCAGCACTAACAAGTAGAGGTGCTCCGATTGATCGGCTACTGATCACTATCGGCCGATAATCACGTTGGGATGATTGATCGGTGGTCTCAAGCTGATGACGCTGCCGTGAGAGGTTTGGAACGACATGTAGCGGCACCGTCAAAACTCAATGGTTAAGATCATTTCTTTGTAATACAAACTGTTTATGGTTTACTGTCTCCTCTTCAATATTTGGGAAAGTAGGTGGCTTGGAATTTTTGATTAGATGTGACTTTGATTTGTCCAAATTACCTCTTAAATTGTCTGCATTCCATCAACAAGTTCTCCTGTGTTGGAAATTAGCATTTTCTCACAACTTTAGTCCACACAAAACTTGTATTTGGAACAATCGTTTTATTTTGCACCATAACAAATCTTTATTTTATGAAAACTGGTTTCAATATAACATTTTTTCCCTATTGGACATGATGGACAACTATGGTAATGTTCTCAATTACAATAATTTTTGTTTAAAACATGGATTTGTATGTCATCCTAAAGAGTTTTACAATGTTGTAAATGCCATACCAAAAAACATGGTATTATTAGTAAAAGGGATTATTTCACATTACTCTGTGACATTCTCTCTCCCATCTCCTTGTCTGGGTCAATTGTTTATTAGAGATCATAAATGTAACAACAAATATATTAGAAGGGCCTTCATTGATAAACTTCATCCAAATAGAATTAAACGATATTATATTTTCAAAGATTTTAACCCCAAAGAGGTGAAGGAAATGAGAATGAATTATCTGACCTTTCCAAGTCTTCCTAAAGTGAAAGAACTTCATTTTAAAATAATAAATGACATATACATCTAAAGAATTTCTCAAATCAAAATTTGATATTGGAGAAAACTCTTGTCAATTCTGTGAAATTGATATTGAAACCACTGAACATATTTTTTTTTATTTTAATTACTCAAAGTTGTTTTGGACTCAATTGTGCAGTAAAATGTCATGTATAATTACATATGTAAATCCCCTTAAATATAAACAAATTAAGTTTGGTGTGCTTAAGAAAGATTGTTCACAACATTACTTGGTTAACAACCTTTTTGAAGTTGCTAAATACTTTATTCATAAATGCAGATTTTTGAAAACCCCTCCATCCTTTCCTCACTTTTCTAATGAACTTAACATTTTTGCTGCTTCTCTTGATGTCCTTTCAAATGAAAAAGCTACTACAGTTGCCAGTTTCTTCAGTGAGCTAAGTGCCCTATAACTCCTTGCTACCCCTTGTAAGAACTTACTATTCTATAAATGTTTTTTAATTACTATATTTTTTTTTAATTTTATTTATTTTATTTTTACCTCTTGTTCTTCATTGCTCTTCAGATTGTACTTAGTATAAAAAACTTCACTGTAACATATGTAAATTACACCTATGTCTGCGTTGAGAATTGTTTAATTGTTAATATTGACTGTAGTTAATGCCTATTTGGTATGTACATTGATTCACTATTATAAAAAAAAAAAAAACAAAAAAAACAAAAAAAAAAAAAAAAAAAAAAAAAAAATGCCCAGCGCACCGTCTCCGCTCTCTGTCAGGCGCGGTGAAAATAATAATAATGCTGGAAGGGGAGGTACTACCTTCATATTTCGTCATTAAATAACTTATAAAGTAATTTGAAAACCTTGTGAGAGACGTAATTTCACAAACAGCATGAATGAATCACCGCGCGCGCGCTCTCTCTCAAAATACGCAAATATCTTCAAATCACCACACATCGTGTCTGCACTATAAGCGAGCTGCACAGCTGACACAGGAATTGTCACTTGCACAGTCGAAGCAGTGTCACATCGTCACTAAAGCTTAAACAGTTTAAACTTTTTAATTCTTGCCAGTGTTCAACCATTCAGCGCTCGCGCGCTCTCCTGGAGACCGTGTACTCATGCACACTGGCAGCGCACACACATAATGCCAAATTCACACGCACTCCGTTTGCAGTGCGTATAGGTGCATATTTTTTCATCGCTCATGTTAACGGATTAATAAAGCATTCACACTGCACACGGTTGCTGTCCGGCAGCGCGTCTGCAGCAGTGCAGATCGTTTCCTCACCGCGTCTATTGCTGCACTGCAAGCGCTGAATAAAGTAACGCACATGTTTGCAGAAAATATGAACATGGATGACACAAGAATATATAGAAATACACCATAAAAATGCATATAATAAAGTCTACTGTTTTTCCCCAGGTCAACCATTATGGTTGGTTGGCTATTTTAAAGAAAAGCGCACTTTCCTTTAGATAACACGGCATAAGAGATTTGAACTAGTGGGGTAGGAAAACAATTAAGTTCCTTATGAACCGCAGGATTGCTTGTAATAAAAATTTCAATGCAAAAGAAACGGCAGTAGAGCTGTCTATTTCTGTCAAATGGTAAGTTTGTGATAACATAAGAAAAGTAGTTTAAATGTTTTGCCAATTACTTGAGCAACTTAATATATAAATCTAGAAGTAAATGCAAAAGTAAAAAGCATTGAATAATGTCTTGCTTATATTTATTGAGTTTAAACATGTCTGTGAAAGATTGTATTACTGTACTGTGTAAAAAAAAGAATCACAATGTTGAAAAAGCATTTTCAGGGACAATGTTTGGATTTGAAATCAAAATAATGGATAAATGTTTGTGGTAAACAGCCACGGATCAATAATGGACTCCTGTGTGAAAGCAGTCTGTGCTGCTTCCCCTCTCACAAGAGTCACCTAAGAGGGGAAATCCCCACATTTTCACAAATGAAATTCAGGCCTTGAATAAATGTCTAAAAATCCTGATTGGAGTATCAATATAAATAGTTATAAATGATAAAAAGAAGGCTTTAAAAAGATCGGTATCGGTGATCGGTATCGGCCGATACTGCTTTCTGTGATCAGCCTCAAAAACCCTGATAACTCATACATAAAAAGTGTAATCCAACCTGGACCAAATGAATTATCAGCTAACTAGCAATAAATGGCATAAACCAACCTGAACCTACATGAATTCTCAGGTAAACCAACAATGAACAGTGTAAACCAGCCTGAACCTACATGAATTCTCAGCTAAAAACTTTTAGCACAAACGTAGACTTAATTAACCAGCACAGAACCATCACAATCCGACATGTAACTACCTAGAATGATCAACACCAAACCAGCACTAACCAGTGTAATCCAACCTGGAACAACATGAATTGTCAGTTAAAACCACCTAGAACAAAATTATTTCTCAAGGTAAACCTTCATAAATCAGTCTAGACCAGAACTAGGGTTGCAAAAAGGTGGAAAATATCCAGTAAATTTCGGAAACATTCCAGAAATTTTGGAAACTTTCCAGGATTTTTTGGAATATTCCAGAGATTTTTGGAAAGTTTCTGGAAATTTACCGGAAATGTTCCACCCCCTTGCAACCCTAACCAGAACTAATAAGTATAATAAGCACTAAACCAAATTAGACCAACATAAATCTGGCGGTTTCAGCAGGTTATGCAAACTAAACGGTGTGCACTCAAATCCACCCTACAACTTACAAATCTGTATTTTAGGATATTTCTTAGACATTCACCTACAGCTGGAGCTGTCAGCATCAGAAGAGCAGCTCAATTTGAAAGTCAGACAGTCAGCACACAAACGTAATGAAAAGCAAACAGCTGTATTTCATTTAAAAATCATCAGGTCAGCACATCCATAAAGCCATGGCAGTCAATTGAGCCTCACGTTAATATTTAATAGAGATCTAAGTCTGTGTCTTCTGCCTTTACGAGAAGAACTCAAACAAGGGGAAGTCTTTTTTTATAAAAAAAAAAAAAAAAAAAAAAACCTCTTATCGTTTCCATCACCTTTCTGAGCAAGCGTTCATTTAGAGAGAGATGAGAGATCTCATTTGCAGGTGCATTAGTGCTTTTCGCTCGCTGCTCTCTGAGCCTCAGACACGGCTGACAGCGATATGGAAGATAGAGGAAACATGAAAACGTCCTTTAACCCCTCGTGTGCAAAGATGACTCAGTCTGTTAATGATGAAGAGGTTTATAATCAACCGTACAAGAACAACTTCTCTCCCCTGAGAGTCTGTGAGTTTATATGCGCAGCATTGACACTTACCACACAGCTATCTGAAATACTTGATTCTAATTGGACCGTGGCAGAAAACCGAGGTCAAATGTATTTGTATAATGACTAGAGGTCGACCGATAGTGGATTTTACAATACGATAGCTAGGTTGGACCACACTGGCCGATACTGATTAATTAACCGATTGTTTTAAAATTGATACTGAACAAAAACTAAAATAGTGCTTTATTAACAAAAACAGTACTGAACCATACTAGTAGTAGTAGTAAAAATAATAGTAATAGTAAATGTTGAAATTAACACCCTCTAACAAGGAACAATACTTACACAGCTTTCATTAATCTTAATGCTACAAATGGACTCTTATTGTTAAGTATTAACTTTTAATTTCAACAGTCATGCTTAAAGATTGCCATCTTTAAATATCTACACAAGGCCATAGCATTAAAATTACATACACAGCCCTCTACGAACACCTTGGCAAAATAATTGCCATTGGCTAGTACATTTTTTTGTTTACTCGCCAGAATGATATACTATAATAGATAGGATATATAAGATATATATATATTTGTTTGTGAAATGGCACAGTTTTATAAATATCTGAAAGTACACTCTTAATATCAGTCAGTCAAGCATCATAATATGATAATCAATATTATTTAAGGATAGAACTTTAGTAATTAGAATTAAAACTTGAACTTCGGACTGGTGGGGTGCTTTTTTGGTCATTCAGTGTTTCTGTAAAAAAATTATTAAAATTGGGGAAAAACTAACAAAAATACTGATAAGATAATAATTATACGAATTCTACTAATAAGAACAATATAAAACGCACTAAGGATTAATGAGCTACTGGAATCATGAATATTAATCCGGTTGTGTGCGTTCGCTCGAACTGATTTGCTGAAATCAAAACAGGGTCGATAATAGGTGAGCACCAGCCAATGAAATTGTCGTTTGCGCATTAGTTCCGCCCACCGCAGGAAAACCCGGCAGTTCTTAAAAGCCGAAGAATTCCAAAGGAACTCCGTTAATTTGACAACAAAATACAACAAAGAATATCGTTTACATGTAGCGCGCATAGGTAGCGCGTCAATTCTCTCTCTCCCTCTCTCGCTGCGTGTGTGTGAAACAAAGCGACGGCGAGTCGTGCGCTTCACACTAGAGTTTACGGTACGTTAAATACAGGTGCGTTGCACATCCATTCAGATGAACTGAAAAACAGCACAGCTCGCTTGGCGGAGAGTGAAACTCTGAAGCGCACAGTCAGTGTTCTGTGAGTGAAAATATACCTGTGCTAATCATATACTCAGCCTCCAAACTCACACACTGGCGAGTAAAATCCTAGGACTTATTAGCCAATGGCTAATGTTAGAAATCATTTAGTTGCCCAGAGTGAAGATTTAGTCGCATATGCGAGTGATTTACTCGCAATGTAGAGGGTTGCTACATATGGATATTGTATGTATACTCTCACACTTTAACTGCCTCTATTCTTGAACACTTGATGATTATCTAATCAAAATAAAAGTGCAGCGCCGAGTCTAGGAGTATCACAGTCTAGTACTGGTATCACACACACTCCGGACGCGTTGTGTTCATCTCGAGCAGCGGTCTAAAACAGTTTAATTAATCACCAAACAGACACAAGTTTACAAGAATAAACCATTTGGCATAGATGAGTTTGAAGTTCAGTGTTTAAAAAACCGAAAAGAGCAAACGGAAAGAGAAAGCGCAATCTATATTATAGCTCTATAAATGAAGCACACAGACTTTATTAGAGCCACAGAAAGACAAAAGTTTTGCTGAAAATGCAAAATACACAATTCATTATGTACATTAACAACGATTCGGGACAAATATAATGTAATTTAATGGAAAACTATGTGAATGGCGCTCTGTGGCGCGGCAGGATTTTCTGTTGGCTGTATTTAAATCCGCGTCTGAAGTTTCCCGCTCTGTTCAGCGTGCAGTATCACGTGTCTAAACAAATAGCACGTGCTGTCAGTGATTTCAACCACTAGAGGCCGCTCTCGCACTGTATAATGACAGCAGACCCTTCTCAGCCGCTCCAGCAATGGACGCAACCCGGAAAACTATCGGCATGGATTTTTGCAGATAACCGATAGTTCCAGCAATCAACTATCGGTGCCGATTAATCGGCAAAACCGATACATCGGTCGACCTCTAATAATGACTACTAAACTGAAATGTGTCTATAATTGTGAATCAGATTAATCTTAATCAATATTTCACACAAATATAACAGAACAACAGTGTCGGGCAGGACGTTGGCTCGGTCTGCGGTGAAGTCATTTGATAAAACGAACTTCGACCACGGCAGTAACGGAGTCACTTCAGATAAGGCTTGTTTATTTGGGCCAGTGATGTGGGAACAAGGATGCACTCGCGATGCCCTTACTGACATGACCACACTCTCAGACCTCTTTAAATGGCGAGGGCTTGACCGAGGGTTTGGATGTCTGAGTGTGTGTGTGTGTTAGGAGTCTAGAGTGCTTTCTATAACCTATTTGATGTTTCCACCGAGAGAAAAATGACAGGCCAATCGAACCTGCACTTAAAATCCTGACTGAGCACTTAAATCCTCCCTGACACACAAGAAAAGCAAAACAGATCTAAGAAAGCTCACCTGAGTGAAGATTATCATGGCATTCTTCATAATAAAGCTTATTTTTATGACATCAGTTTCTAATCAACTCAAGTGAAAATTCAAACACAGTTCATGATCCACACATCATTTTCTTTTAAATCAAGATGAAACCTAATTTTCTACCTGTACCTACCTAATTTTTCGTAATGTGATGCTTTTCAAAGTAAAACATGACGCATAATGTCAAAAAGCCTAATAATGTATGAAACGATTAATTATGAACAATAAGACCTAAAACAAAAATATTAAGGAGGTTAAATTGAATGTCCTATTGAACTTAAAGATGGGTCAATTACAAAGACCGTTTATTTGGTTAACAGGATAATAATAATAATAACAACACTAACTATAAATACATATGAGCAATATCACACGAGTAGATGTGAGATATGGCTGTATATTGGCACGGTTGTGATTCGGCCATAGGTAATCACAGCGTGCTGATATTCAGCCATATCTCACGTCTACTCATGTGATATTGCGTTTATACAACAGTTCGACGGCACAAGTGTGTAAATATATAGGAAAAACAACAACAGAGTGTCTTTAAAAACCCTTTTGTGCAGAACTACTTCCTTCCACCACAGATTCAAAATCAGGTGTGGGATTATGTTTAAAAACAGATGGCTGAAGACTCCGTTACTATTCGGAAAACGTTCACTTTAGAACTCGTCCACGAAGCGGACGTCTGAGTGATCATTAAAAGCTTATTGTATCACTATTAAAAGCTCACTGTATTATGAAGAGTATTATGAGAGAGAGAGAGAGAGAGATATGGACTGAGCGAGTGCGATTACCTGGATCTGATACAGCATTCATTCTTCAGCTCATATTCATATTCACAATAAAACATGAGTTTGAATGTCCGCTGAGGAAAGCAATATCTTTGTCATTCTAGCTTCCATCTGTGAAGGGTTGATTTCGATGACAGTGCTGCTCAGGTGCATTTGTTAATGCGTCGTACAAGTTGTATAAAAGTCAAAAAATAACTTCCTTTCAGTCTCTTGCAATATAAAACGTCATTTACTGCTGACCGTAAAAACATCTCTTGTCGCAATCCTACTGGCGCGGAACACTGGTCACTGAATCACCATCATGAACACACACACTGTTTCTAAATACTAAATACTACTAGAATAAAAAAGTATTTGTTGAACTAAATTACGTAAACACAAACAAAACAGCATCATAAAAGGGCTAGGACAATTCAGTCAAGAGTACAAAGGCAGTGCTCTGATATACAGCATAAAAGTTACATAAAATATAACGTTATGAGACTTTGCCCTCAGCCAAAACTATTTGCAATGGAACAAATAATAGATTAATGAGACCAAAGAATGCCTATTAGATTTACCCAAAATGAATTATATCTCACGTTTAACCACTATAGAGACATCAGAGCCAGCGGCAAATTCCAGAAGATCTGGTCGAGGTGAGGCTGCTCTCAGCGGTTTCATGAGCGCTGAACGGCCGCTGACACACTGGCGCTTACATCTCCGAAAACATTGAAGCAAATTTTCAAATAGAAGTTATCTTTATTAACAAACCATTTATTTGAAGTCTAAACAAGTACATTCTAGCCTAAAAAACTCTTAAAACTACATTCCGTGACACAAAAGCAGTATTATTTATAAAATTATAGTGGATTCGGGCATCCCCCATGACACTCGCTGTGAGAAATACTGAAAGCGGAGTGATACAAACGGTGAAAGGGCATTCCTGTAGCTATACAAGTCACAAATATCTCACCGTTCTCAACCCCAATTCAGATTTGAAACCAGATATGAACTGTATATATATACAGGGTTTCCTGATCCTGAACAAGTTAAATTTAAGACTTTTTAAGACCTTTTTAATACCACCTTATATGAAATTTAAGACCTAAACCTGTAATGGAAATAAACATTTTATTACATACATATATGTAATATTTAATGTTTAAATTAAAAAGAAAACAAAATATCAATGCTGTAACAAATGGTATTTATTACTATGATATACAGTGAACTTTTCATGTCAGCAGACAATATTCCATACAAAATATCCCCGCAAAATAACTGCATCACTGAGATTTTTGGTGGATGTAAAACGTTATTCTGAAGCAATATTTCATCAGTGTTCTATCAGCTTTTACATGCTTAAATCTGCATATTTACCTTTACAAAGGCTTATTTTTAACCTTTTTAGATGTATGCATCATCTTACATGTCAAATTATTACAATTTATCAATAAATTCAATAAACACTATAGGGCTGCTACCAGTCAGATTAAATAATTTACACTGCAAATAACAATAATTACAACTGCAATAAATAATGTTATGAGATTAATGTTTTAAATGCATTTATGAATATACAAATAAGAAATGTTGAGGGAAAAAATGCATACTTTTCAACATACTTCTCAACTGAACTACCAGTAAGTGACTGTAAGTCACTGAACAAGTGAGTCATTGAGTCATTCATTCAACTGATTGAGAGTGTTATTGTGCTGGTATCTTAAGGAGTGCCGAAGACAGCTGACTCCTAAAGTTTTAAATATTCTTCATATTCTGTGTGGTGGTCAGATAGAAATTAATATTTTCCAATAAGTTTAAATAGATTTTAACTTTTATGGGCATTTTACCTTTATAAAGCCATTTTTCTATAAGTGTGCATTATCTTTTGAGTCAAATTCTTACATTTACAGTGAATTAGAATAATAAGACATTTGGGCTGTTACCAAGCAAATGAAATCAGTATCAACAAAATTCATCTTTGCAATCCAGACATAAGCTGCACTTGAAGTGGCATCATTTAGATGTATTTACGCACTGTTTAATGCAGGACATGAATGCATTTAACCTGCTGTTACAAATGCATAAGTAATGTTTTGATATTTAAAACATGAAATGTGGAATACTGATATTTGAAATCATTTAAAAAATGAAAAGATACTGAAATGAAAAGCGCCAGTAGGTGGCAGTAAGTCACTGTTAATAAGTGAGTCATTGCGACTGAACCGAATCATTTAAACGGTTGATTCATTCGGGAACGAAACACCGTCATGTTGCTCAGAGACGCAAAACAGCGCTGTGGCTTTGTTTGGAATTATTTTTGTTGGCGAAATAGTGCAAAAACAGGCAATATGGTGTCTAAAACTTAAGTCTCTTAATAAAACTTATAGTTTATTGAACTGTTGTAAAAAATTAATGTCACATTTGTAATCATGGTAATTTTGGACAGAGAAAAAAACACCACTTTTCCTGTGAAATTGATTAACTATATAAAGATGTATAAATGTACACATTTTCTGCCCCCATGTCTTGAATTTGTGATCATTCTGAATGTATTTTAATAGACCGAATCATGCCATAAAAGAGCGCACTGTAAATGCGCACGCGCACTAGACTTCACGTAATGTGTGCACTCTGTAAGTTAGGTGTTTTGAATGTTTATTTTGTTGTTGTTTTTTTGAGTCGTGAGAATATTGAGCAAAATAGCTCACTTGTCATGGTGTTATTTAACTATATCATGTTATGAATAAACTAAACATTGTCAATGCTTACCTCAGTGTGTTTCTTCTGAGTTTATGTGTGCGGTCACGCTCATTTGTTCTGAAGTCTCGAGACAAACAGAGTGAGCCTCAGCGCGAGCTTGTATTCTGTATTCTGCTAACTTACTGCAATTCTCTCTGATGACGCAGTAACTTACCGCGGGTCGGTCTGTCCAATGATTGTAAACAGTCATTAGGTCCGTCAGACTGAAGATATTTTAGCGGTAATGAGACCAAAAAAATGTAAGACCCATCGAATCCGAATTTAAGACTTTTTAAGGCCTTATATTAGGAAAACGTTATTTAAGACATTTTAAGGACTTTTTAAGGACCCGCGGACACCCTGTATATATATTAGGCATGGGCCGATTACCGGTTTCAAGGTATACCGTGATTTGAAAATTTCACGGTTTCAAAACCGCTAATATTTTCCGTTATACCGTTCCTGCGGTATGCGCTGTTTTTCATGTCTCCTTAAAGACTGAAAGTGTAGGAATCCCTCAGGTTGAGTGCAGTGTAGAGAGTAACACGACCCTCCTCCTCCTCCTGTTGGTGCGAGCGAGCGGTCAGTCACGTGTGTGCATGACGGCCGAACTTAAGGAGCTGCCCCTGGAACTTACGCGATAGGCAACCGGCAGTTTTTGTCTTATTGCAAGCAACTCGTCTCTGTTCTGGACTTGCACAAACTGCGTTGCAATGCAATCGTTTTCCAAAATGTCATTTATGTGAAAATAAGAAGTCTGTAAACGCCCGTTAACACAAGCCAGAGAAGTTGAAGACGGACGCACAGAGAAAAAAACTGTAGCAGGCAGATCACTCACTGTTCATGACGCACGAACTATTGGAAAAAAATCCTCAATATTGATTTGGGGGTTTATATGAATGTGCTTCTGAGGGGAACTGACTGTCTTCAGAAAAGTTTACGTGATATTTTCTTTTAATCTCTTCTCTGTATAGTTCATATTAAAGCAGTGTTTCAGCGCAATGCTGCTTTGTTTACAGCGGTAACCAAGGAAACACTGTATCTGGTGTTCCAGAAGAGCCTCCTGCTGTCAGAGAGAGACTCTGCATCTCATTCAGAGCTTCTGCTCTTAGCTTCGTTCAGGCATGTAGTATAATTACACAAAGCTAGTCAGAACAGATCATTCTGTTTTTGCTTCAAATAGGGTTATTATTAAATCAAAATATGTGTATGAAATTATATAACTAAATATGAAATTATAAAAATGATATGTATATGAATTATATAACTAAAATTAAATAACTGTAATTACAGATTTAGGTTAAATAAAGATGTCAGTCTTTATTTTTCTTCTTTTTAGGAAACAAATCAAAAGAAAAAAAAACAAATTCTACTGTTCCTAATATTATGTATGTTGCTCAAAAACAAAATATACTGTGCTCCGCTGAAAAGTTTTTTTTTTTTTTTTACCCAGTCATTTAAAAAAAACACATTTTAGAGCTGTAACGACAATACCGTGATACCGTGAAATTTGTGCTTAAGGTTATCATACTGTAAAAATCTCATACCGGCGCATGCCTAATAAAAAGAATAAACAAAAACAAAATACACATACATGCCTACTACCTAATATACTAGTGTTATTAATAATATTAATATTATATATTTGTTATGCTGTTCTGTAGTGTTTAGTTAATTTTTTTATTTATTATATTCAAAATAATGGAAAATAATACATTATACAAATATATATTATATTCTATATAGTACATTATATGAGAAATACTAATACTACTCTTGCCGTGCTAAAAAAACAAAGAACAAAAAAAACAGATGTAATAAAACATACGTTCCCTAAACCACAAGACTGACAATTGTAAACCATCTAACATCTTTAACTAGACAGACAGAGTTATGCAGTAGAGAAAGTTTCACAAGCGCAATGAAATATGTGTGCATTCTAACTTCACAGATTTATGATGTATAGGCACGGCTGATGAACTGCTGTGCTCAATGAAGCATGGAAACGTGTGAAAAGAGGAGTCACTCCAACTTTCCACTAAGCCAGAGGTCTCCAGGACTCATCTTACTCACACGCGTTTGCTTTCGTCTCTCTCCTTCAGCTTTCCATTGCTCTGTCACATCTAAGGAGGTGCACATGGCTTTGATACATTGTTTGTGGTCAACGGGCTGGTTTGGCAGTTAGTAGCCAATATGATCTGCCTGATATAGGCTCAAGGACAGCTAATACACCCAAACCTACACAGCAAAGCACTGCAACCCAACAAAGCCAATTGCCTCAATTAAGCCATAAAGAAGGGATCACTAACCTGTCTCCCTACCATCTGCTGCCTTCCGACACACGTCAACTTGAACATGGGGGGGGGGGGGGGGGGGGAACTCTCTAAATTAATTCAGCAAATCTTTGTCGTTTTGATGGGTGGAATCTAAATCAGACCACCATTAGAGCTTGCGCAGACAGACATCATTTAGCGCTGACTGTCTGTGCTAAATCATAGAGCATTTTGGTTTATAATGAAATAAAGCATGCACGCTTAAGCAAACTGAGTTAGCGAGCAGCAGAGGGTTGCAAATAAAACTGTGTGAAAACTACACAGACTTACTCAATACCCGTATGAGTGTTTTCCGACAGAAAGACAAGCAAACAGGTTGTGTGATGGATGGAATTGGACAGGCAGTGGAGATGGAAACAAAACTAGACAATACCTTCATGTTGGCTGTGTGTTCATTATGATCTGAAACAGTCTCTAACACACACACACCCCAACACCAACACACACAAACACACGCATAGAATGTCGAACTGAACGTCTGATTTCTGGCATGGCCGCAACAACCAGTCAACCACCATCTGTCAAATGCCAGACAAGGAGGGAGATTTTTTTCCCCCTCTCTCATTCTTGCTGTGTTTCTGCTTGATTTTTCAGAATAAATCATGCACTGACGTGACCTGAATACAATATGACACCGGTGGTCTTCATCGGTGGTTTTGTGTTCACACAAACGTTCCTGAACAGGACGCAGGTATTACTAGTCCTATATGGGTTTGTCAATTAAAGAGATAGTTCACCTAAAATGAAATTCGGCTTGTATTGATTCACTCATATCATTACAAAACCTGTGGGACTTTCATTCCGTGGAAAATGACTTTCTTCAGTGGAACACAAAAGGCTGCGTTAGGCAGAATGACAGTCACCATTCACTTTCATTATAATGGAAGAAAAACGCAATGAAAGTAATGGTGACCGAAGCTGTCAGTCTCTAACATTCTCCCTAACATCTTTTGTGCAAGTAAATCATAGATCTTTCACAACGCAAATAAAAACCATCCTGAATGTGGATGATACATATTTGTTTCAAGCTTTTTTAAAGTATCTAAGAGTAAACTGCATTTTTAAAAAAAAAAAGTATTTTTACTGCACAAAATCACACTAAAACCAGTCAGTTTCTATATTGTCAGAAAATAACTTTTTTGTCTCTCTCTAAGAAAGCACTGTCAAGAAAACACAAAAATGACACTTCTAAGCCTTTCAGATCATTCAGCACACAACATCTGTCTTAAAGATGACCAAGAATCCTTTACCCACACATAAATGATGTTACTAGCTGGTATAGACTATTTTGAACCAAGGTAGCCAGGCTGGTTTCTCTTGTCCTAATTGAACATTAGCCAGTTCAAGATGATCATTAGCTGCTTTTTAGCTGGTCCAGTCTTGAAGACTATCTTGGCCAAGCAATATACCAGCTTAAACGGATTCATGTTAGCTGGTTGATCATAAAATGACCCGCTACTATGTTCTTAACCACAGTTATCATCAAATCCAGCAGGGTTTAAGTAATCCAACCATCTTAAATCCTCATTCATTCCGCAACATTCAGCACCACGACCATCCCGCGTCTGTCAAACCACCACAGAAACTCCGTCCCAACTCCGTTGGATGCCAAAAAGATCTTTTTCCATACTCAACTTAGTCCTCGCGAATAAATCCCAACGCAAATCTCCGCTACGAGACATTCACCTGTCAAACCTGAAGCGTACCATTCCACAGAGACAAACATCCACATATTTACCTTCCAGTGCGAAAACGGCCGTTACAGCACACAAAATCGTTATTAATCCCACAGTCATGGTAAAGGGCATTGGCCGCTGCCGCGGTGTCCTCTTGATTTTGGAAAACCGGACTGCGTGGCGTGCGCGTAAAATCCGTCACTTGTCACGCAGGGTGATATTCCAG
This sequence comes from Sinocyclocheilus anophthalmus, assembly GCA_018155175.1. Classification (NCBI taxonomy): domain Eukaryota; kingdom Metazoa; phylum Chordata; class Actinopteri; order Cypriniformes; family Cyprinidae; genus Sinocyclocheilus; species Sinocyclocheilus anophthalmus. The sequence goes on from JADLZN010000098.1 coordinate 284,560, forward strand.
CGAACGAGCGAGCGGCGTGGAGTCACATCGCAGGCAGTAGTAAAAGAGTGAGTGGATGCTGCCACGGACGCGGAGCGCGGAGCGCGGAGCGCAGAGATGAGAGCTTGGGAGAGACGGACCCCCCTTTAAAACCTATGGGCAAATAAGAGTCTGCACACCGAAAATCGCCAACCAATCACAGACAGGCTCTCCTTACAGCAAGCATTGTTATTCAAAACAAAAACTTTTCAGTGTTACTCTGTGAGGCAAAATACGAGTTCGGTTGGAAGGGAAATAGCGACCTCAGATGGCCAAAAACGGAGCTTCACCAGTTCAAATCACTTCTTTCAGCTGCTTTTAACACGATGTTTATTTTTAACTTAAAAAATATTTTGCAATGAAGCGTGGCACCATGTGAAATGACAAAAAGCCGTCATTCTAAATTACATTTATATCTTAAAACTACAAGAAATGGTTTGACTCTAAAGTGAAACAGTTGGTGAAATTTAGATATTCTTTTGTGATTTTTATTATTTTTTTTTAAGCAAAAGGGGTAGCAAAAGTGTTTTTGTGTGAGAGAAATAGAATACTAATTAAATATTGATAATAATAATAAGAAGAAGAATATACATGAATACATTAACATCTAGTATCATTATAATCTATTATTAAACATTAAAACAATTATATCTTTCATATTTATGATAATATAATGAAATTATAATATTAATAATAAAAAAAAATGTAATGGGGAGAGTTGTTAAATAATAATATATAATAATTAAAATTTTTAAAAAAAAAAAAAAAAAAAAAAACATGTACAATTAAGTTTACAATGCGATTACATTTAGTTTCCTTGTATGTTTTCCTGAAATAACTTGCAATAAATCTACACAGATAACTCTCTGGATGTCGCTGCTTTTGTAATCAAGCTTAGAAATAACTAAATTAAAAATATCATAATTAATGGCTACATTTAGAGAATGAATAAAGACTGTGTCACTGGAACATAATTCAGGACTGATCAGCAGAAAAGCATTTGTCTAAAGACAGATTTGGCCCTGGTTTGTGTCTTTTCTCTTATGGTGACTGATAGTTTTAGAATAAGCGTTTGACATGAAACTTAATAAAAATGACATGGTCTGGGTCTCTCTTGCAACAGGTCTGTCAGGAGGTATAAATCAAACAGTTCCTTGTCTCGCTAATCATCTGGGCACGTTGTAGTAGTAAAGGATTTTGAAAGCAATAGAAGACGTAGACCTGACATACAACGCAACGTCTTTCGTCATCCTGCAAGACTCAAGCCCAAAGGTAGAGAGCAATTACAATTAAAGTAATCTGCAAAGTGAAAGTGGCGTTCAAGAAGCCGGACAAATAGAAGAGAGACTGAGAGCAAGTCAGAGAGACCATACGGTTGATACACTTAAGCAGAGGTACTACTGTAGGTGAACAACACCATTATTGTGTTTCCTTCAGGCCTAAATTGGATTAATGCTAAAACAAAGTTTAAACACTAATTAATTACAATTTTGTAATATAATAACATTTTATATTTAAAAAAAAAAAGGTGGACCCAACAGAAAATGTCACAACTATATATTTTTTTCTTTAATATGATGTTTTATTAATGATGAGGCCAGACATACAGTCAAAAAGGTTTAATAAAGAAATAATGGACGGCACTTTTGAATTTATAAGAAATAAAAAATAGACCATGAAATGAAAAGGGGGGAGGGGGAGCGGGGAAGAGTTTAAAATCTTTGGTGCAATTCAAACTAAAGAAATCTCAGTAGGGGTGTGTGATAATCAAAAATCTCTATATTTTCTGGAATGTTGTTGATAATGATAATCAGACTATATTTTGCTGAGCGTGTTATTGTGCTGGTACTAAATCACTGAATGAGTGAGTCATCGAGTCATTCATTCAACCAAAACTTCAACCAAGCTTACACACTCTTGACATGTATGTCGTCTAACCAGTTACCAGCTACCCTTTACCCATGTTGAATTCCTTCTGAAAGCAAGTGTATGGTTTCTATATGAACCATGTCCGCTTAATTAACATTGTGAAATGTATCGGCGTTAATTGCCGCTCTCTTCATTAGCACACGGAGCTTAATAAGCAGAGGATGTAAATGTGTTTGAGCTGGCTGTGCGCAGTGGGCCACTGCTGGGGAACTGCTGTTCTCAAGCACCGACTTTACAAGACTACTAGCGAGACAAGAACACAACCGACCTGTCAGCTGCGCACCACACACACACGTTTACTTAGCTATCTAAATGGGGACATTACATAGACTTCTATTGTTTTTGTATATAGATAGTTATACACTTTTTAACCTAAACCCACCCCTACCCCTTACAGAAAACTTTCTGCATTTTTACAATTTCAAAAAAACTTTTCTTTATTTTATACCAGTTTTACAAATGAGGACGTCACCAAATGGAGGTTTTTGCTCAATTTTGGGTACAAATTTGTCCCCAAAATATGGTTAAGTAGGTATACACACACACACACACAGAGAGAGAGAGAGACGCGTGCACCTTGAGGTTTTTGTGATGCATGCAGCCAAACGGGTGTGCATGTGCCCTTCCCAGCGCCAGCAGAGTTGTTTTGAGAATTGCGTGTGCATGTTGAAGCCATCATTATCTTCATAAGGGCAGGAGGAAGACATTTGCATTCAAATTGGACTCTAATTGCCCTGCGAAGTCAGGGACATTTTATAATTATATTTTTGCAAACAGTGCACATCACAGTTTCTACTCTCCCTTACTCTGTTCCCTTGGATTTAGACATTTTTACTTATTGTGGCATACTGCTCATACGATGTTAAAAGTACACAAGCATATAGTATACAAATGTTCATACATGCATGCATATGCATGGAACGCCCTGATGACTCAGGTTGCAGTTTGGAGCAGAGCAAACATTATGGAATGCTGTATCTCGCAATCTAACGTCTTCGACTTGACCTACATTTTACAGAGTGACAAATGAACCAGAATTATGATTTTAACACATCTATTCTGACATATTTGATAGGAAATGCCAAAAGTTCAGACATTTATACAAAATTGGTTAACAACATGCAAACTATCTGCATATACTGAGGTCATATAACAACAGGATACTACTATTTGAAATATTTATCATTATGTTTTGCATACAAGGGTCGTTTTCTCTAAGGTGGAAAAATTGGATGAGAAAATAATTGACAGTGAAGAAATTATCTTACCTTGGGGCAGATATATGATGTTGTTATTGTATAAATATTCATGAATGAATGCACATAAATTTACAAGCACAAAGCTGATACCTAAATAAAATCAGATCCACAAAAAAAATATATAAATCTCTGAAAAAGAGATTTTTTGAACATTTTTGTTTGTTTCTTTGTGAATTAATGCCATGTCAGCTTCTTTTTTGGGGGGAAAACAGGTTAAAATTGTATAACTTGTATAGTGATTTTAAAAGAAATTATATAAGTCGCTGTATATATATACACGACTAACCGTTTACAACATTTCACATTACATTTTACAAATTTACATGCTAAATAGTAAATCTTTAGGGGGTCAGTTTTTTTTCTGGTTTTTATGAATATTTTTAGTTATCAAGGACACAATATAATTGATTAAAAAGGACTGTATATAGACAATTTTTAAAAGGGATAGTGTCACCTTCAGTTTGCTGGTACCCCATTGACTTGCATTGTGCTTTTTCCACATACTATGGAAGTCAAGGGGGACCAGAAAGTCATATATATACGGAATTATGAACTTTTCCGTAAGTTGTAACAAACGATTTATATTTGAAAAAATATGCTGTTTTAAACTGTATTCACAAAAACATGGAGGGAACAAAATTAGGGCTGGGCAAGTTAACGCGTTATTATCGCGTTAACTCATTAATTGATTAACGCCAACAATTATCGTGCGTTAACACAGTTTTTTATTATTATGAAAGTCCATTTCTCACTGGCTCTGAATACACACACAGACAAAACATGGGTCACAGGAGGGGTGGGATGTAGGAAGAGTGTCATCACGCATCTCAACCAGTGAGAGCATATGGGATGGATCTAAGACTGTAGCAGCGCTCACATGAAGCACTCACAACTTCATAAGTGGGAAATAGTAAGTTTCCGATAGCATGTGAAAACAGCAGAGAAGCGCTCTCGCTCAGCACAGTGGCGTGCATCCTTTTGTTAACTTTGTGGTTTATTAATTTGAGTCATTTGGAACGCGGTAACAAAATTGTTCTTGCCACTCAGAAATGTTCACGCAATCATGCTGCACGTATCAGAAGTTCAGCGCTCCGACACTACATGCGCACCGCGCCCGAGCCCAACTGAACTGCGCTCTGGCCCACCTCTTCCAACCTAGCCAGGGACGGCTAAACGAACTGCGCCCGAGCGAGGCACGGAGCGATCACACTAGTCAAACGAACCGGGATTTGGGGGTCAAACGCGCTCGGGCACAAAACGCCTAGTGTGTGTACACCCTTATTCTCCCGCATCCCGCACACATGAGTCTCTACCCACCCGCACCCGCACTCGCCCATCAAGTGTTGTCCTGCGCCGCACTCTGCTGCGTTGGGTCCCGCGATAGTGCAGGTCTCTAAGGTGCCTGTTATAATGTTATGATCGAGGCTCTGGACTCTGAGCATAACTTGTTTTTCTATAAGAAACTATAAAATATTTTCTATAAAAACGTTAATGCCCTGGCAGTGACAAATAGCTTGTTTTATATTTAATTTGATTACATTAATGTTTAAATTGAGATTTGCAATAAATAATTTTTTAAAAAAAAAAAAAAAAAACTTGCTACTATATAAAAGGAATACTGATGTAAAAAAAGCACCTTATTTGTTTAAAGAGTTTACAAACTAAATGTTCATATAGCAGTACTTTTAAATGGAAAAAAGTGCACAATACACTACTTTTGAATTCATTATTGAATTTTGTGCATAACAATGCGATTAATCGCAGAAAAATCATGTGATTAATCGCGATGAAAATTTGTAATCGTTGCCCAGCACTAGAAAAAATGTATCACAGTTTCCACAAAAATACTAAGCAGCATAACTGTTTTAAAATTGATGATAATAATAAGAAATGTTGCTTGAGCAGCAAATCAACATATTACACTGATTCCTGAAGGATCAAGTGACATGAAGAATAGAATAATAATTGCGGGAAATTCAGCTTTGTCATCACAGGAATGAATTACATTTAAAAATATATTAATAGAGAAAACAGTTATTTTAAATTGTAATAATATTTCACATTATTACAGTTTTTACTGTATTTCTGATGAAATAAGTGCAGCCTTGGTGAGCATACGAGACTTTTATCGAATTTCAAATACTGACCAAAAACTTTTGAAAGGTAATATAGGTGGACTCCACCAACTGTCGATCTGAGCCAATAAGATTTTAGAATATTTTGCTACTTGAATAAATAGTTAGATAATATTCTGATGATATCATGTATAATATAATTGGTTGTATGTTCTTTCTGCCTTTAACCCAGAAACTGTGAGAAGAAATAAACACATACTTTTTCCCACATACTATTTTTTAAATAGCAGTCAGTATATAGTATACTTACACTAAGACTGTGTTCTGAATGGAATACAGCATACTGCGCAGAACACAGTGTATCTAATCTACGTGTAATCTACTAGCAGTGTGTTTTCTTTTCTCTGTGTTCAATGGCCCTCTCTCAAAGGTGTGCTAAAACAGATGGTCTATAGACAAAGAGTCTTCCCTAAGAGACAGACATCAGACGGGGGTTTATAGACCGGTTCTACAGTTATCAATAAAGAGGCCGTCCCACCTGCCTCGCTCTTTTCCAGTTCATCTCCTCATCTGCATCCCATCAGCCTGATTTGGCACTGGCCGTCCTGCACCTGATAACACTCAAAGAGCATCCACTCTCTTTCTTTCTCCTCCACACACTGGCTCATAGCTCTCCTTGGTTCCTTCCCCAATACTGGAGAGGAAATTCAATCGTGCTTCAATAATCTCGTCGAGGCCCACAGCCAGACCATGCTACACCGACATGACCGTCACACAAGAGTATTGCATTATAAACATGCAGCATGCTGTTTTCTCCTCTACAATAACAGCAGTACATGGTGAGAGGCTGCTGTATACTGACAGACTATTGATTACGCCTGGCAAATTACAGCTACAGCATGGTCGAGCTGAAACACCACTGGCCCAGAAACACACTTCAAGGCTGAAAACACAGCTGTGTGTTTCAAATATACAGAAGAGGGATCAACACAGGATGTGTTGGGAACATACAGTCTGCCGAAAGCATTTACACTAGGATAGGAGAGAAATACATCGAATACAGCTTACACATTAAGAAAAGGATCATATAAATTCACTAACTGTGTGATATACCTGGAGGTAAAGACTCAAATCATATCAGTAGCTTAAAGGGATAGTTCAGCCACAAGAGAACGTGCAACAAATTTCATGTCATTCATTTATTGTACCCTGAGTATTCCATAACCTGATGAAGATCTTTCTTCTGTTGAAAGCAAAAAAAAAGATATTTGGAAAAATGTAGGTAACCAGTTACTGGTAGTCACTGACTTCCACAGTATAGAAAAAAAATACTATGGGCGTCAATGGCCACAAGTAACTGTTTGGTTACCAACGTTCTTCCAAATATCTTAATTTGTGTTCAGCAGAAGAAACAAAATGACCTGTGACTACAGACCTGTGGCCCTAACGTCTGTGGTCATGAAGACATTTGAGAGGTTGGTGTTGGCTTACCTGAAGGACATTACTGGACCCTTTCTGGATCCTCTTCAGTTTGCGTACAGAGCAAACATGTCTGTGGATGATGCAGTCAACATTGGACTGCACTTCATCCTGCAGCATCTGGACAAAACAGGGACTTTTGTGAGGATCCTGTTTGTGGACTTTATCTCCGCTTTCAACACCATCATCCCAAAACTCCTCCAGACCAAACTAACACAGCTCTCTGTCCCTAGCTCTATCTGCCAATGGATCACCAGCTTTCTGACAGAGTAGGCCACGCATAGGTGAAACTGGTATGAATTCACATGCCAAACGACAAAGCCGCACACAACCTGAAGCACTGGCACCCCTCAGGGTTGCGTCCTCTCCCCATTGCTCTTCTCCCTGTACACCAATGACTGTACATCTAAAGACCCCTCTGTCAAGCTTCTGAAGTATGCAGATGACACTACAGTCGTCGGTCTCATCAAGGATGGAGACGAGTCCGCTTACAGACAGGAGGTCAAAGAGCTGGCTGTCTGGTGCAGTCTAAACAACCTGGAGCTCAACACGCTCAAAAACAGTGGAGATGATCGTGGACTTAAGGAGAAAACCCCCTGCACTCCCCCCACTCACCATCACGGATAGCACTGTAACGACAGTGGAGTCATTCAGGTTCCTGGGCACAACCATCTCTCAGGATCTGAAGTGGGACACTCACATAGACTCAATTGTTTAAAAAGGCCCAGCAGAGGTTGTACTTTTTTCGCCAGTTGAGGAAGTTCAACCTGTCACAGGAGTTGCTGAAACAGTTCTACTCAGCCGTCGAGTCTGTTCTGTGCACTTCAATAATTGTCTGGTTTGGTTCAGCTACAAAATAAGACATCAGAAGACTACAGAGAACAGATTCGACTGCTGAAAGGATTATTGGGCCCCCTGCCTACCCTCCAAGAGACAAGTATACATCCAGGAGTGAAGAAAAAGGGCTCAGAAAACACTCTTGGATCCACTCACACTCCAAGCTAAGCGGTCTCCATGTTTGAACTTTGGCCAATCTTGGCGCACGGCGTTACAGAGACCATGCCGAATACCAGGACAGCCATGGAACTAGCCCAGGGGGGGGGACATAGTGTAAGAGGGGTATAAAAGAAACGTTTCTATTTCCCAGGCAATGATCTCATGAACAGTTAATGTCTCCCATTGCTGGCAATTCAAAGTACAGTATGTGACCAATACCTTATAAAGATTGTATGTGATCAGCCCTCAAACCTAGTACCATCCCTAAAACTTTAGTTTATTTATTCTCTTCCTATCCATCTATACCACACTGTCCATACATTTATTTTCAGTTGTTTTTGTGGTTTATATTATGCATGTGTATTTTCATCACATCTCATTTTTATTATTCTAGTGGTTGGGTGTCTCCGTGTACGGGAGCTTGTGACACTATAACCAATTCCTTGTAGTGCAAGAAACATACTTGGGAATAAAGCTCGTTTTGTCGGAGTTCTTCCTTCCTGAAAGAAATTCTGTAACTACAGAGTTGTGGAAACATAACGGATAGAAATTTGGGGTTAACTTCACTTTAATAAAAAATGCTATATTCTTGTGGATGGAGTTAGCTTAAACTAAAATACAAAATTACATTCAATGAAAGAACAGATAAATATGTGTGAAAAGCTAAAAGGACCCAATGAGGAAAAAGTATATTATAAATGTATATGCACAAATAGTAACTTACATATACTACAACTTGTAGTATGGACTATAATAAAATAACAACTATCTACGAGTAGCTACAGGACATTATTCCAGACAATAAACATGTTTCAACACTAAATTAGCTACAATTTAGGTGGGCGATATGGCAAAAACAAAGTTAAATATCTCGATTTTCAGATGTAGATTGACCGATTCATCGGATGTATTGTTGGAGCGATGTTTATAACAACGTCAACTTGAAAATGGTAACTGACAACATGGATTCATAGTAAATTTTTCTTATTAACGACTCATAGTTAAAAAAAGAATTATATGGAGTCCATGTGCACCACGAACCATGAAGTTGTCAAACGGAGACGATGTGTTAGAACTGTAAACTAAATAGCGTTAGCTAGGAGCGAAATATCTGTGCACAAAAAGAAAAAAAATGCAATAGGAGCGACTACAGCAATTAATCTTGTACCAGACATTGCTTACAGCGGATATACTAAAGATTATGGAGTTCCAAACTAAATAGAAGGAAAGAGCTGTTTTGAGAAAAATCTCAACAAGTCCAAGGTAATTCAAAATTAGACAAAGAGAGCCTGAAGGTAGTAACCACAGCGAAGGATAGACGATGATTAAACTACTAGAAATGGTCTGGGAAAAACAATGAAACAGCAGGCATTAGACAGGCCGATGGTCACGCATGATGGCACAAAACGAGCAATTAGGGAAGCCAGTACAGTAACGTAGGTGATTTAAAGGGTATTTATGGTCGAGGGAGAGTTCCGCTGCGTTAGGACACGTAGTACTGTTAAAAGAAGTAGCAACCCAATCTTCATCAATGTTGTTCCATATGTCCACTGCCGCGTCGCATCTTTGGACAAACACAAAAGTGCATTCGGTGTGAATGACACCTTATGGTCCTTCACAGAGCGCGTCACACGTGAGACAGCGTTAATCACTGTTAACATTGGCATTTTGTCAAAGTGTCCATTTCTAACGTTTGGTCAATTTATTCAAAATGTTTTCTCGTCGGATTTATAAAAAAATAAAAGAATCGTTTGGCAAAAAGCATCAATTGGAATTAATTGATCAAATCTAAAAAATCTGAACATATAATATGTATAAGACAAGTTTGTACAAGATGTAGTTGTAGTTCATGCATCTTTTTTTGCAAAGACATTTAACAAATGATTTGTTTAACATGTACATTATGCTTCATGTGTGGTGAACTTGAAATATAAGTTTCTAAAGAAAAAGTTACTTGAATCATGCTGTAGTAACATTTTCAATCGCAAAAATCGAGAATCAGTCAAATGTTCTGAAAGAAATCGAGATTTCTTTTCCATATTGCCCAGCCCTACTTAAAATGAAAACTGAAAATGTATTAATAAAAGCTAATTCTATTGATGAATAAACAATAATAAACAAGTGAGTGAAATAGTAGATATTATTCTACAAACATTAGCCTACAAACAGAAATCTACCCCATTGTTTTACATGACCTCATGAAGTTGCATGCTTAATTCAGCAAGTCATATATACATAACTAAATTTACTGAATTCAATCATTATTGGGAGTGCAATCAAATAATGAGTCAAGAAAAAGATGGGCTGAATTTGGAATATTGCATACTGCTACTTCTGTCATATAGAGTATAGTAAGTATAGTAGACATGAAAAATCATGACTAATATATCATCCAGTTCAACACATTGGAAATGGAAGGTCAAATCGAGTGCACTGTATTGTGGAATAAAGTATTCCACAGAGTATCACTGCTGTATAATGCTTATTTCTGCAAATGTACTAAAGGTCATCCAGGTATTCCATGTAAATGCAGCATATTAGTCCAGCATTTCAAGAAAACATATGAGGTTTATTATAAAAGTTGTATCCAAAACCAACACTTAACCGTGGATATTAAAGCTGTGCTGTTCTTCTGCCTCTAATTTAAGCTAAAAATGCAAGATGATGCCGGATAACTTGGTAATAACTGCGAGTATTATACAAAGTAATGATTTTTCACAGAAAGACAGCAGTCAAAAACTCAAACAGGGCTCTAATCACCTTAAGATTTCTCCCCCCGGGAAACTTCAAGGGCAGAAGAAGAGATTCAAACAGACGATTTGTGCTCTAACTGCATATAAACAGGAGCAGGATCCACGCACATCATTTATTAAAATTCAAAACGCAACTACAATTCCACAGTATCAAATGAATCATTAACTAAAACTAACGGATACTTAAAAAAGTTAATGCAACAGCCAGAATTACTCAGATAAATAAGTTGAAATGCATTGCCACATGAAACCACCTGCTCATCAAACATCTCACAAAACTCTATACTGCAAGAATACAGACACTTTTGAATGGCGGGCAATGAGGAAAGATGCTTTTTGATGCATAATGGTCGACACTAAAAACAATGTGAATGTGTGCTTGAAACTACAGTAGCCAATTAATAAAAGTATGATGACAGGAACCTCTGATTACGGGGAACACCCAGCAGTGGGATATGACATTCCTTGGACAGGAAATACATCTTAAAGAAATAAATCTCCTATAAAAGAAAAGCTAAGAAAATGACAGCCTTTTATTAGTTACTAAAAGTACCATTTAATACAGCACTTTAAACACTGATCTGTGTGAACATGGTTTCACACCAATTCCAAACTGCAACGTGGCATGTGACTGACCTTCAACATTGAAATAATATCAGTTGTTTCAATAATGAAAAAAAAAAAATCAGTTTATTAGCATGTATTTTATCAGATTTTAAAAATACTCAGGTGAGCACTTAATTTTTTTGGCACATTTTTTGAATTTATGCGCATGATGGTGTTTCCATCCCGCATTTTTTATGAGAATTTGCATAAAAATAGCTGAATTGAAACATAGCTTCTGTTTCATGTCAGAAAAGGTTTCGATTTTAACAAGGTCTATAGTAAGTTGTATGAATGTTGAGTCGACTTGCAAAATCTAAACAATTATAATTCAACCTTAATCCAATCGAAATGTTCTAGCAATACGGAGTCAATAGTATTATCAAAAAAGAAAGAAAAAAAAAGACCAGGAGAGTGAAGCAGTGAAGACTTCAGAATCGCTCTAGATTGAGTGTGTATGTGTGTGTGCCAGGTACAGAACTAGGGCAGAGTTTTACACAAAACACAGCACTTTGTGCCACTGTTACTGCCATTCATCATTTTTAATGGTGTCTCTCTGCCGCCTCCTTTCAGTGAGTGTATGTGTACTCTTCTGTGGATTTTACCTACTTCCGACACGGTAAATCCAACCTCTGACCTCTGGGTCATCTCTAGAGAGGAACTGCAGCCTGGACCAATCAATCCCTGTTTGCTTGTGCTCTGGAAACACACAAGGGACTGAGACAAGGAAACACACTTGAGTTTGAACTTGTTCCTTCTGATACACATTTGCATTCTGGTCATTTTCACGCAATAAAGATACATAAAACACACAAAACACGGCACAGCTCACAGAGCAGTGGACAAAGAAGAAACAAATACTCAGAGGAGGAGGGTGAACAAATGCTGCTAAAATCAATACAGGTTTTGTTTGGGCTTTATTGATACAGGTGTTGTATGAGAGCGAAGGAGAAGATAGAAACACAATAATGGAGAGAAAAGAACGTCACCTCCATATTTTAGAATTTAGTCATGTTTAAATGAACCACATTTAGTCTGGGCAATCAAATAAATAAATAAAGATTCAAATTATTATAAATAACAAATATATTATACATATTATAAGAAGGGAAAATTATCAAATAGAACAAATATTATTATTCAGAAAAGATATATGACTAAATGATAATAAAAAAGATATTTTATTTAAACCAACAGAGTATATACATATTATAATAAGGTAAATGTATAAATATAAACGAGTATCTTTTAAGTATAAATAAGATAATATTATGGATAGATAAATAAGATAAAGATCATATAATAAATACAATTATATATTATACATACAATAAATAGGATAAACAAGACAATATTATGAATAATACAAACAAATAAATACATATATACATACCAGTTGGACAAAATCCACTTCTAAAATAGGACTAAGGATTTTATATATATATACTCAAAAAAATCGAAACGGTATAGTTCACCCAAAAACATTTTATTATACATTTTTGTTGTTTTTGGAGCTTGACAGCCTCTGCCCACAGTAGCTTCATTATACGGAATAGAGAAGCAGGAACATTCAGCAAAACATCTCAGGTTTGTAAAGACATATGGTTGAACAAATAATGACAGAATTTTCATTTTTTGGTTGAACTAAGGTTGTACTCTTAGTTCAAACTGCTGGAGAAGTGGGGTTGGCTCTCGGTTATTAACGTAGGTCAACACTGAGCGGACTTGATCTCAGGTCACTGAATCACACAAATGGCCCTTCAACCATTTTTTAACCAACTGAGAGTTGCTCTGTATGGATTCTCAACAATTTTGTCAAGTTGCATTGTAAATGAAAGCAGTTTGTACAACACAGGAGACTTCTAGACACTGTCTGGGCTGATCCACCTCAAATACATGAGCTGGTGCTTAATAACTGCAGTTAATAATGAAAAACATACTCATCAAGAGAGCCCAGAGAGCCCGCCACAAGACTGGGGCTAAATGTAAAAGACTTATTAATCCACTCAACACACAGACAGATGGGTCCTGCTCTCTCCAAATACACACACATGTCTCCAAAGATCATGAGGCCATGCTCCGATAGATAGACTATTGTGCTTCTTCCATGTCTGAAAGGATCAGAATCTCAGGGTACAAATATCTTCATAATTGGCCCCTAAAGTTGAAAAAAGTGTGGTTGAACTTTTGATCTTAAAACAAGCCTTGACCAGGGTTGTTTTAACTAAGGGGACATTTACATAACGCTGTTTTCAACTAAAAAGTGAAAAAAAAATTATGAGTTTTGAATAGGGTTGCAAAAAGGTGGAAAATTTCCAGTAAAGTTCGGGAAATATTCCAGAAATTTTGGAAACTTTCCAGAATTTTTTGGAATATTCCAGGGATTTTTGGAAAATTTCCAGAAATTTTCCACCCCTTTGCAACCCTAGTTTTGACCATTAATTTACACGACAACAGTGTTTTGGCCTGAAAACACAAACTTTTGAATATGGGTCCTATAATAAGTACATATGCAAGCACATAGTGTTTCGTAACACAGTGACATCGCTAACTACTGGCCTGGCATGCATAATACAGCGTTTTTAGTCATTTTTTGTGCATCCGTGTGGATGGGGATCAATTTGACAACGTTGACATCTGCACGCAAATCTTTTCAAAAACGCAAAGGAAAAGCTTTTCCATTTTTAGTACGTTGTTGTCATGTAAATGTACCCTAAAACTAAAATCAAAACCATAAAAAAGTTGTTACTTGAAATAAAGTAAATGTTGACAGAAATATATAAAAAATTATTGCAACTTGTGCCAAGGCAACCTTATGATTGCATCATTTTAACTTCATATACTATAAACTAACTATATATTAATAAAAATACTAAAAAGACAAAATACAACAAAATTATTAAACCTTTAACTAAAATTAAAATAAAAACATAAAATACACAAATAAAATCTAATTCAAAATATTAAAAAAAAACTAATAGTATCTCAATAATACTAAAATAACACCGGCCTAATAATCACATATTAACATTTTTGTTTGGTATGGTACAATATTTTGCGCATACTGAGGTACTCAAAATAAGCAGGTTTAGAAAACATAAAAGATACCCAATACTTCTGAGTAAAGGAATATTGTAACATTGCATGTGTATCTGCACACGAGTTAGTGAAGCGTTGAAGCTTTCATAATTAAAACTCAGGCCCTGTTTGCTATCTTGGTCTCTCAGCAGCAGTCATGGTGATCTTTTGTTTATTGAATTTTGTTGGATTAATAAGCGTCAGCTTCATTCTGTCACCGTTTGAGACTCTGAGCTGACACTCTAGCAGAAGGTGTGCAGGTGGCAGGAGGCAGTCAACCTCTGACCTTCCTTCATAAGCACAACATCATCCAGCGCCGAGAGGGTGATCAGCAAGATCTCTTACAGCTAATATGACAGCACACACAGCACAACCTCCGGGTCCTGCTGAGAATTGTATTTCATTATTGAAGGAGTGAACACACACTGATGAGTCTGAGAGACCCACAACAACGGTTCCTGAAATGCTGATATTCAGATACAAACTCATACACACATTTAGAAACATCATATATATGCTCAGAGGCCATGAGTGTAAATACTTAAACTAAACATTTTAAAAGGCATTTTTGTAATTAATATGACATTTCTATATAACATGTATATAGATATATATATATATATATCTATATATAGTATATAAGATATAATATATTCATTAAAGTACGTTAAAGATGTGGCAGTGTAATGCAACTCTTTTGCTATCGTCATACGATTAACTCTGAGGAAAAGGGGAGCCATTTATCAGAGCCACAATGAATAATGAATTTTCTAAAATTAAACACATAAAACATTTATAATTAAGGTCGTTAACCATTTTCAGGGTTAATTGGTGTTTCGTTCACCCCAAATGTGTGTCAAATAACTTTTTGGGGAAAGGTTATCCGTTTGGATGGGCTTCTTTAATTAGCTGGTGACAGTACTGACCGTCAGTCAATGACAAAGCACATATAATGCCAAAGATTCTTCTTGCTCATTTACCAGTAGATTTGTACTATTTGGACTTGAATATACCACAAAGCTTCAGATCATTTTATGTCAATAAGCTGCAAAAATGGATCATGCAGAAAACCATAAGCCTCATAAATGATCAATCAAAGACTATATGGTCAAAATTATGGGGAACACCAGGCCCATACGTGTTGATTTGATTATCATAGCATGTCAATATACTTTTGGTATCAGTTACCAGCCAAAATTGGAGATTTTCTTAAAAGGCATTTATTTTATTATAAAAATGTATTACAAAACAGCATAATTTAATATCAGCCATTTATTAGTTATGAACCATAACAAGATCATAATTATTACATAGTGGTGCATCCCTAGCCCTTCAGATTTTGGTAGCCCAAAATGAATCTAACTAGCCTGAATTTTAAAAAAGACATTTTTTTGGACAAAAGCATCAGCTGAATTTCACTGCGGACATTAGCATGATCTAAAGATGTCTGTGATTTTATTTTTCTACAAATAGCAAGTCAAGAAGTTAATGAACAACATATATCAAGGAAGGCATTTTTTTTGTTCACTATTTAAGTTAGCCGGTCGGGCAGTACAGTGATATATTTTGGTAGGCCAACTGGAAGACACAATAGCCCCGGGATGTTGGGCTACCAATTTTGCAAGCCCTAAATATTTACATACAGTATTATGTAATTATTAAGTCCTAAAAGATACATGAGCAAAAACATCCTGTTTAATTCTGTGAGAGACACTGGGGATAAATAGTTGTGTAAAACCAATTTATGATGAAATTTACTTATTTTTACTTTACTTATATTCAACCTCAGTGTGAAAAATAGAACAATACAAAAGTCCAAATCACTACTTGATAAATAATGACTAAAGAGGTAAGTGACTGACATGGGGAACTTCTTCAAATTCACCTAACTGTCAGTTCTGCTGGATTAATTTGAAAAAGAAACACTCTCAAAACTTCCCAAAACCATTTCTGACTACTTTCTAGTGGAACTTTCCAAAGTTTTTTTCCCCTCTTTAGAGAGACTGATGTTCTAGAGATAACAGTAAACATCAATACAACATTCTTGCTTTTCTTCTGACAGTTGTGGAGACACACACAGCTCCTTAGATAAACACTTTCCTCAATGAAAACGCAGAGAAAAGCTAGAATCATTTATTTTTCAGATCCCCTTAAAATCTCCAGACTCGCCCACAGCGGCATCACAGGAGTGTACCTATGGCCGCCGGAGAGCAAAGCGAGAGCTCACCCTGACAGAAAGCTTTATCACATCTCCATGACACATAAAGACGTTTCCCTAATCTCTTCCAGAAAAGCGTTTGAACTTTACCTTTCTGAGCTGGCAGTCTTGTGAGAGCAGCTGAGCTCTGACTGATAAAGATGGCGCAGAGAGATGGAGCAGCACTGCATATGTCTGAGGGTAAGGGTCAAGCCATTAAATCACGCTCTTATCTGCTGACACAATGATGAAAGTATGCCTCCATTTCTCTTATAGCAAAATCACAGACCTGAAGCAGAAACCCAACAAAACACGTTCGACTTTGTGATTTCATTATGTTAATGAAATTAAAGTCAGATTTTTTAAAATACTATAATATAATAAAAAAAAAAATTATTCTGTTATGAAACAGGATATTCATTCAGGAAAAGGGCAAGAGTGAACTTGAATTTTTCCATTGGGAAATAATTGGATTGGGAAAGTGGTAGAGTGCGGTGCTATAGCAACACCAAAGTCATGAGTTTGATTCCCAGAGAATAAGGGCAAAATTAATAGCTCAAATTTACAATTGCAGCTTTACACAGTAGCTATTAAATGTAATATAGATAAGCTTTGGATAAGTGTCTGCTAAATCAAATGCGTAAATTATGAAGAAATTTTTTCTTTGCAATAACATTTATCGATTAATCGTGGACAGGAAGATGCATTTATAAAGTACATTTTAATTTCACATTGACATTATACTTAAAACATCTCCCTCGTTCTGTCTCCAGTGTGTTATGACTGGTATGTGTGGCATTATCCATATCAACTACCAGGATTGTTGTCAGTACAAATATTACGATAGTCCCATAATACCAATCAGCCAGCTTGCTGGTGGTACAAAGACAAACCTTTCCTGTGACATTTCTGCAGTCTGACAGCGTAATCTAGACAAACTTGAAGTTCATGTTCAAAGAGTCACATTATCTTAAAGTAGTTTCATCACAAAAATGCACGCTCTCCCTATATTTTAGAGAAAGTCTCCTCTGTAGTGCTCAGATTGCATTGGCTCTTGTGCATATTATAATTTGCTCTATTGCATCAAGATGCCAGATTTGTTGTGTCAGCTTTGATGTCAGTGAACTACCATTGGTTCTTGCAAGTCTTGTGACCAATTGCAACATGGCAAGCTCAAAAAAGATCTAAGAGCTACAGTGGAGAGCAAGAATTTGACGATCAAGTTCCTCTAGAAAGCAGGTTTTTAGAACAAGGCAGCTGGTTTGTTGCTAGTCCAAAGTGGTCTACCAACCCTAATAGGCTTGACCAAGATCTACCAGGCAAGCTAAGACCCCAGTGACAGGTCCAAATGATAGACCATCTTGGATCAGTTTAGGACCAAAAATGTCCATCTGAAATTAAACCAGAATTTGATCTGATATGATCCATACTCTCAGTACCGTAGGTAACAGTTCATCTCCTGTATCAAGTAAAGATAAGTGTGATCTAGAGAGAATAGGCCAAGCACTGCCGTGCCACAGGAGCCGACCGTCTCATTCACATGGCGCGAGAAGAGGAATGAGCATTTAAACAAACAAATCATTTCAGCCCAAGATTGCTCCGGCAGCACAGAGCTGTTCCATTATCACGCCACGGCTATCTGGGTAACGCTCAATTACAGTGTCATTAGGCTGAAGAGTGGAGCTGCCAGCACTGGGAAATGAGGGGCTGAAGAGAGAGAGATTGAGGGAGACCCTGAACAAAGAAGATACTAGAATAGATTTAAAGAGTCGCACCTATAAGCCTGGGGTTTTCTAAGTAAGGCTACATTTTAAATCCAAGCAACTATATTCAGAAACCTGTAGTCCCAGGTTTTGTATACTGGATGGCTGAAAAAAAACTTTCTGTACTGAAGAATTTAATTGAAGAACTTCAGATGAATTCCAGATGAGTTGATAAAATGAAGATGAAGCTAAATCATAAGAGAAATTATGACTTATCACGGTTGATTAACCCTGAGCGGTTTTGCTTGCCAACAGAACAGAAGACAAGTGGAGTGTTTTGGAAGAACAAAACTAGCTTTGCTAGCTAGCCTTACAATACACTGTAAAATATACACTTACTGTTTTAAATGGCATTTAGTATCAGCTATTAAAATAATTTCATATTCCAAACATTCCCATAATTTTTTGCTTCCACATAAATAACCAATAACAGCACAAAAATGCAATACAAAAATCTGTTACTCAAAATTCTCTTCAAAACTACACTATAAACACTCTACATCAAACATATAATATACTTATATAGTTATCAAACACAATATGAAAGTCACGTTCTAAATGAAAGAAACATAAGACCATTTGTACTAGGGATGCGCCGATCTGATATTCATATCGGGTATCGGCTCCGATAGTGTCATTTTTCTCGGATCGGGTATCGGTCAGAGAGAACCGATCCAAATCCGAGAATTATTTTTTTTCTGGATTGTGCGAATTATTCTGTGTTACTTCTGAAGCCATACGATAGCATAATGTGAGCTACATATGAATATTTAAGTCCTTACATTAAAGTTCACACAAACTCTTTTCTCCGCTGTGGCTGTCAGTCATCCAGCCTTTAAACCCTGGTCGCGTTCGGTTACAGCAGTCAGCTCTGTAAAGCTCTCTCCAAGATCATTCTGTGTTCCCATTATACTTGATTTGTAAATACGTGTCTATGATTTTGCAAAAAGAAACCCCTCTACATTGCGAGGAAATCACTCGCATATGCGACTAAATCTTCACTCTGGGCGACTAAATGATGTCTAATATTAGCCAATGGCTAATAAATTCTCAGATTTTACTCGCCAGCGTGTGAGCTGGATGCTGAGTATATGATTAGCACAGATATATTTTCACTCACAGAACATCTTACTGAGCGCTTCAGTTTCACTCTACGTCAAGCGATCTGGTATTTATCATTTCATCTCAATGGATGCGCAGCGCACCTGTGTTTGTGTATTTGGCATACCGTAAACTCTAGTGTGAAGGCGCACGACTCGCCGTCGCTTTCTCTCACTGTGAGCAAAGAGCGAGAGTCTTACATAACATGCAGAATTGATGCGCTTCATGTAAACGAAATACTTTGTTGTATTTTCCTGTAAAAAATAACAGAGTTCCTTTGGAATTCTTCAGCTTTTAAGAAATACCGGGTTTTCCGGTAGTGGGCGGAGCTAATGCGCAAACGACAATCTCATTGGATGGTGCCTCACCTATTATTGTCCCTGTTTTGATTTCAGCGAATCAGTTCGAGCAAACGCAAACAACCTGATTAGTATTCATGAATCCAGTAGCTCATTAATACTTGTTGCGTTTTATATTGTTCTTATTAGTAGATTTCGTATAATAATAATATCTTATCAGTGTTATTGTTCGTTTTTTTTACAGGAACACTGAATGACCAAAAAAAGCACCAGCACCAATCCTAAGTTCATGGTTACCAAGTTTTTATTCTAATTACTAAACTTCTATTATTAAAAAATACTTGATTATCATATTATAATGCATGACTGCTTGACTGACTGATATTAAGAATGTACCTTCAGATATTTAAAAAGCTGTACCATATTACAAACATTATATATGTTTGTAAAATGGCATAAATTATATATATATATGGTCGCATCTCACGCATTCCGAAATACTCGATTCTGAGTGTCCGAGTTACATCCGAATTGCTCTGATGTCATGCTGACGTGTGCCAAAAAACTATCGCGACGGCGAGGCGGCTGTGTCGGTTTGTGCAGTCGAGCGCAGTTGCTCTCTATTGACTGCACTGATCTAAAGCATTATGGGAAACGACTGACTGACGACACAGATTAATGTTCATTGGTTCAGACAACTGTGATGCTGTTTTCTTCTAAAATGTTTTATTTTTATCTGATTTTATGTGATTATGTATTTAAATTATGCATGAACATTCCCAAACACTATGACAGTGCGATCTCTGTGAGATATGTGATTGTTGTCATATTTCTATAGAAATCTAAAATACATGTTTGTATTAAAGTAAAAAGGGATGATAAATACGCCTTTCGTATGGAATTAAATCGCAAGTACTTTGAGTGTCTTGTTCATCATATTTATTTTCATAAAAGCAACAGAACTGAAATTATATCATGTTTATCAGCAGCACAGCACATGAGTGGGAATAATGCGATATCCGCCTTTGATCTCATAGGTAGCCTATTTGTTCCACTTCGAGAGGTCAGAACTGTCCGTCTTGACTGCGCTTATTTCACTCCTGCCCTCACTGCAGCCGTCCTACTCTCGCCTACATTTCAGGCGAGGCCAGGCGCATCTCAAACAAGCCTATTATGCTGCGTTCCAGGCAGGTTTTTGAGCCCGTAAGTCACGACGTCAAACACGACTCACGACTTTGTAACGTTCCAGGCAAGTCATGCCAATCTGCCTGAGCGCAAGGAATTGTGGTAGCTAGATGTAAACAAACTTCTAGAATAAACAGATTATTTTGTTATACAAGTATGTAATTTGCACTACCCCCCTGTATAGGCTCTGTGCACAGCTGCAGTCTTGACAGAAAGGGGCTGCCATTGTTGTTTCGCGGGCTATGGGACGTCAGAGCACAGAACTGGGAGTACATCTATCTAGTACGAGTTCACGGGTGGGAAGTTACGGGTTTGACTGCCGTTCCAGTGCACTTTCACGGGTAGAAGGTTGGAAAAACACGGGTTACGGGTTGCCTGGAACATGGCATAAGGCTTGTTTGAGATGCGCCTGGTGTAGCGAATCAGTTCATGGGGAAATATGAATAATTAATCATAACTAGTTATAATTAATTAAAAATATTTAGATCCGCTGTAGATATTTAGCTGACCTGTCAGGGTCAACTGTCTTGTCAATTCCAAAAACGTTAATTTCCTGGTTAAGGGAAATTACTCTTTTACTCTGGTTTGTACCCATTCTTTCTTTACAAAAAATGAGCTTTTTTGGTGTTTATGTAGCACATCTCCACAATTTCTAAAATAAAATTATAATTTATTTTTTAAAAATTCTCCCGGTTTGCATTGGTAATGTTTTTTTTTTACTGTTTAAGGTGAGTTTTTTTAAGTGACTCCCCTCCTTTCTCCCCAGTTAGATGGGTGACGGTGCGGCAAAACAATCATAATGATTGTGAGAAGAACTGAAAACAACGTTATCAAAGAGTGTGTTGACTTGGTGATTACTTTTACAAGTAAGAGTCCAAGTTTAAGTTTTTTGTGTTTTATTTGTTAAGTAAGATAAAAGTTTTTTAAGATTCTTTAAGATTTTTCTTTATTAATTTTTGTAAAAGCACTGTCTTTCTTTGTTTTTTTATTACTTTGTCCTCTCTTTTTTTTATTAATATTTCAACTAACAATTTAAAAACAAAACACTTAACTATTAACTCATAATCTAACCATTTTTTCCATTACTACAATTTTTAAACAAATTTTAACCTGTCTCTACACACACTACACTACACACACACACAAACACACATACAGTTTGTATAGGAAAGGGAAGGGGTTTAAAGCTTAACGCAGTGAAGAGTGACGAATAGATAAAGAGAAATAAGAGAAGAGTAGTTGGGAAGAGATATAAGAGGAGAAAATAAGAGGATATAAGAGCATAAAGAAGAAATAAGAAAGAAGAGGGCCAAGATGTGAAGTTATGGAAGATATAAGAGGTAAGAGAAAATTGTTGCTGAAGGAGTTGAAGAGTAAGTTAAGAGAAAATTAATGAAGAGTAGGAGAAAATAAGAAGATGGGATGGGAAACTTGGGCTATGGTAATCCCCATTGGGGAGGATGAAGCAGAGTGTTCACAAACGGAACATCTGTGGGGAAGAGGAGGGAAAGGGGGGATTAGGGATTATAAAAAAAAAAAAAAACAACATCGCCATTCCAAGGATTCTGAGGTTCGTTTGCAACCCAAAAAGCTGTGTAAAAAGGTGTTGCAAATGATACCTAATGTATCAATTAATAAGATTGAATGCTTGCACGTCTCGTCTGTCTGAAAGAAAGGCTTGATGCAATCTGAAGGCTCAAGTGGATCTTTGCTGAAGTTGGTTGATGAAAAAGAACCAGTTTGCGTCAGAGAGTCTTGGTGAATGAAAAAAGTCAAGGCCGAAGCCTGGCACAAAACTTAGAATGTCCTGGAGCATTGTAGCTCACATCTCATCTCTCTCAGAATACACAACGAACCACCGAACCGGCGTGTTCCTTGTTCCCCCTTCTCGCTTATCAGGTAGACCTTTTTCATATGTCATCACTGGGGCTTTTAATCCTACCCCCCATTCTTGCGCTTTGAGTCGTCGGGGTAGATCAAGATCCCCGCCTCAAAAGATGGGCTTGTCTAATGAGAAAGGCCGGTATCCCAAGTGTGAGTTTTGAGATACTGGGGAGTTTTTTATGACCCTTTGTTTGAAAGCATGGTAATTTGCAAATGAAACTTGAATCGAAATTACTAAAGATTATCAGGACACTAATATATATTGCCTATGCACCAACATATAATATACACGCTCGTTTAAATCATCAGAAGGCGAATTCATAGATACTAAATATGGTGAACATGAGTGTTTCCATCATAAGCCTGCATAAAACAGTATAAAAATATCTAAGACAACATACACCATGATCTGAAGTATATGTGTGTTCATTCAAAGTAAGGTTTTCCTATTAATTAATTAGTAGAAAAGTCAATTTATACTGTGCATTTGCCTCTTGCTATGGGACATGCAGTGATTTTCCCTGCTCACATTCCATTAGGTCAAAAATGTATCTGGTGTCAGGGTTGCCATGGAAACGTTGCAGACATCCTGGCATCCTGTTTATTGGGTGAGGGGACTGTGACGATTTGTTAATCTAATGAATAACTGATTTGTTAAATCAAATGAAAAATTGTGTAATGTAGGCGAGAGTAGGCGGCTGCAGTGAGGGGAGGAGAGAAATAAGCGCAGTCAAGACGGACAGTTCTGACCTCTCGAAGTGAACAGATACCTACAAGATCAAAGGCAGATATCGCGTTATTCTCACTTACATGCTCTGTTGCTAATAAACATGATATAATTTCAAGTTCTGTTGCCTTTATATAAAAATAAATCAGATGAACAAGACACTCAAAGTGCTTGCTATTTAATTCCATACGAAAGGTGTATTTATCATTAACTTTTACTTTAATACAAACATGTATTTTAGATTTTTATAGAAATATGACAACAATCACATATCTCACACAGAGATTGCGCTGTCATAGTGTTTGGGAACATTCATGCATAATTTAAAGACATAATCACAAGGAACCAGATTAAAAAAATAAAACATTTTAGAAGAGAACACAGCATCACAGTTGTCTGAACCAATGAGCATTAAGCCGTGTGTCAGTCAGTCGTTTCCCATCATGCTTTTGATCAGTGCAGTTGATGGAGAGCAACTGTGCCCGACTGCGCAATCCGACACAGCCGCTTCGCCGTCGCGAGAGTTTTTTGGCACACGTCAGCATGACATCAGAGCAAGTCGGACGTAACTCTGACACTTTTCTAACTGGCATGCATCTCGCTGTGATCACCGGTGATCGGTTCTGCACAGATTTTGCTCATCTCAAACAAGCCTATTCTAAGAATGGCGACGCTACAAATCAGACTGCTCATCGGGCGCTACTTTCAATCCTTTTATAAAACATACATCTAGCACCATCTTGCATCTGTTGTTGCATTCTATTATTGTGAAAATTACCGTTTTTGACGTTTCAGTCCTTTTGTATAGAACATTTTTTGTATGATACAACACAGCTATAGTACATAGAAAAATACATACATATAGGCCTACTATGTACACTGACGAAATATTAGGAGTGTTTTCAGTGGATTGTGTGGAAAACACAAATGCGGAGGGTACTAAATAAACCCTAATAACACATACACAGAATAGACTGCCAGACTGTTAGGCAGCGCATTGACCTTCTGATTTGAGCTGAGACCTTTTCTGGTGACTGGCTCCTTGCTCGCACAGAAAAACAGCGCTAGCTTCACATCATACGCTCACCACTCAGCCATCCCATAATCTTCCCTTTATCTCCATGACAGCATGCAAAAGGGCTCGAGGACAGGAACGAGCCACTAAATGTCAGAGCTTGGCACTAGACGTCATTTCGAAAACAGCTGAAATATTCCAGAGCGCGCTTGGGGATCAGACTTGATACTGTTATGGTGAAATGTAATATTGATCTATGAAGACGCCAGTGACAGATTCTGACAGTGATTTCAGAAATTTCCCCCCAAAAAAGTTTTGCTTTTTAAGAAATGCTTGACAATTAGGCATATAGAAATGTTGCTTTTATCTTTTTTATCTTACTGTAAGCCTGAAACAACCCTCCAGGGCAGACCACCGGCAGATGTGTTCATATAGCCTGCTGTCTTTAACGAATTCTGCACCGTTCTATAAAGGGTAATTTATTCAGTGGAAGAAGCTGAACTTTTTTCTCTTGAACAAACCGAAGCACTCTAATTTTACTTCGCTGAGGGTGATGCAGCACAAGGTTGTCAACTCTCTGTGGATGATACATCAGTAGCATCATATGAAAAAAGGGTGTACTTTTGAACAATGTCTAAGAAACAAGCTTCAAATGTATAAATTTTTGAACTTCATCAATTGTTCATCAAAATCATCAAATGAGTTCAATTAAGCTGTAAGCAGCTCTACAAAAAATTATATTTTAATATTAAAATAGTAACAGATGTGTGCAAACAGGAAAAATATCACTAAAATATTTTTTATAAACTATAGCTTGCTCACACAGTAAATGTAAATTAGTCTGAAGTCAACTAAACAACTAAAAATGCAATCGTCGTCAATTATGCTGTATTAAAAAGTTGTTACTTTGACCTAGACATTTCTGTGTGTGATTTACGGCTGAAATGCATAGATACCTTTAGTACCTGGTTACATGTCATTTTGCAGACACCTTTTCCAAAGTGACTTTTTGACACCAGAAACTAATTGCATTGAGGGTCCCTCTGGAGCAGCCTGATATTAGCCGCTTTGCTCATAAAAATTTTCCTATTTCTCAGAGATACTGAAAATCTCGTCACTGCACATGACCCTGTGGGTCCACCAATCAGAGGAGAACAAAGAACTGGGACACTGTCCAAGCCAGTTGCTGATTAGCAATTCAAAGAAAATTCTGTTGGCTCCATGAATGTTGTTCTGACCAGCCAGAGTTGTGTCTCTTAAGATTTTGCGCTGCCGGGTCTAATTGGCCATTCATAATGCCTTGCCAAAATATTTTGTCTTCATAAAATCTCCTTAATAAGTTTGTTCTGGTTTGATAAAGTCTTTTAGTGGTGCTCACTAAGGCACACATCACTTTTGCTATTGCTCATACATGGGGTTAGAGATTTCAACAAACCTTGTATGTGACTATTCCTGCATCATTTGTAGGCATGCATGATGTCTCAAATCGTGTGGCTTGTTGAGGAGAGATGTGCTATTACTTTTTAAGCTAACAGGTTCATGATGTTCACCTGTGGGCAAACAGGCAGAAAATCCCATAGATTTATACTAACATGTTATAGAGACTTCTAAGTGGTTGTTTTGGAATTCCGTGTGACTGTTGGGGAGTTATGAGTGGTTTTAAGTTACTGGACATCTTTAACACCATAGCAACCATTCAGAACTTCCTAACAATCACCCAGAACTTTCTAATTCACCCGGAATTTGCTAGCAACCACTTAGAAAACCATAACAATGGAACTCCCTATAGCATCCACCTGGAACACCCAAGCAACCTTCCAGAGCATCCAAGCAACAACCCGCATATCCCTAACAATCAGCCAGAAATCTCTTGCAACCACTCAGAACATCCTAGCAACCACCCAGAACACCCTATCAACCACCCAGAACTCAATAATAATCACACAGAACTCCATAAAAGTCACCTGGAATTCCCTAGCAATGACCTGTAACATCCTGGCAACCACCGTGAACACCCTAGCAACCTCCCAGAACACCCTTTCAACCACCCAGAACTCCCTAACAATCACACAGACCTCTCTAACAACCTCTCGGAACTCCCTTACAACCACCATGAACATCCTAGAAAACCCTATAGTACCTGCATAGATCATCCTAGCAACCACCCTAAAGTCCCTAACAACCTCTCGACTCCTTACCCTGTATAACAATCATGAACATCCTAGAACTTACCTAAAACGAATAATCCAACAACTCAAAAAAAAACCCCACCAACACCCACCCCACCACAAAGCAACCCCCCTAAAGTCCCTAACAACCAGTAAAGTAAAAAGCATTGTATGATTGCATCGTTTTATACATGCAGCAGAGAATCAGCTCTTGGTCAGTCATCACACTCTTTATTTTTATCTTCTAAATATTTAAAAGACATCTGCTCATTTTCATACTTAATCTGATATTCAAAACAGGGCCACAAAGACAGACTCGATTAACCCCCCCACCTCCAAATATTTCCATTTTCCATCCCATAGACTCACTATCAAATTTGGTTGAGATCTTGTTAAACTGCAGTGAGGTTCTGTTACTTGCCAATTTCCCAGTCAATGATTTTTAATTTCCCCCACAGTCCCTGGATTCAGTGCTTGTTGGAGACCTGATGGATGGGCCAATCAAAATGTATGTATGTGTGTGTTGGGGACAAGGGGTTCAGTCTGAGAGAGGGAGTGATCCGTGGCCTGTCGGCTGACAATGGTGGGAGAGGGGCGGGTTTGGTGCTCCAGGCATCTAGAAAGCAAACAACAGCATTAGGGAATGCAAATTGAAACTGCAGACATGCTGGAAAGGCTCCAGCGTAGACGCAAATGTAGCACATCCTTGTCTCCTTATTGAAATATATCAGCGAACACTTTGCCCTAAGGGATGTTTAGCATCACAAATAACCTTTCGTAATCCATATCTGTGCCAGTAAATATTCAGCCAAAACACAATTTGCTCCCCTGACTGCTGATATATTACCTGTTGCTGAGCTCATCGCCCTCAGAATGTAATTTGTTTATGTCAATCATATGTAAATACAACATTTGCCTCTCATTTTCACATCTTGCTTTCGGTTGGCCACAGATTTTGTCTGGAGCAATGAAGTCAACTGATGATTGGTATCTGAAAGAAATGATTGGCATGTTCCTAGAGGACACTGTCCATCTTTACTGATTAATGCAGTATGTGGCCATGTCAAGTTAAGAATCTTTTACTTTTCAATAAAATTTCCTCTTTAGTAACTTCTATATTACTGGTTAATACTATTGCTCCCTGCCTCCAGAGCCTGGGTTATATAAAAACGTTGTTGCAGAGGCAAAGAAAGTTCAAATATTGTATTTTAGAGCTGCAGTCCGTACGTTTTGCCTCTTTGTTGCCATCTCTGTTTGAAAACCTGCAATTGCAGCTATTTGCGGAATTATCTTCCTTGCGTGGGTTGTGCACTGGCACGGCTCCAGCACGGATGAATCTAATGTGTGGCTGTCAGTCACTGCACTGGTGTGAATTCTGCACTTTGTCTTCACAGATTCTACCTCTTGAAAGTATGACCCAAATGAGAGTTTTCTCTGGAGAATGTCATCTGAACAAGTAAGTAACAACTGCCACTTTTGTTCTGATCGACTGAGGAAAAAAACATTACAATAAATTGCACTATCAATGGTGAGTATCTAACCATCTAACAATCGGTTAGCTCATATCACATCAAACCATGTCAATTATTATTATAGTTATACTTTGTTTTCAAATTCAATCCGCGCATTTAGTCCAGCGCTGTAAAAAGGCTATAAACGATCTGTCCACCTGCGCATCCATCACGTGTGGTATAACAACTAGAGCCGGATAACTTCTTTATGTTGACAGACTGATAATGACACAGCGCCAGTCTTGAATTTTCCGCAAAAACCGAGATGGTCCTAACGGCAGAACACAAGATTCAGATCCAGCTCCACTCCTCTACCCCACCCCTGATTCCTAAACTTACCCATCTCCACCCCTAGATGTGGATCCAACCACGCCCCCTGGATCTTATGTTCTGCAGTGAGGAGTTACTGTGGAAAAACCTACCCGTAACCGGTACCGACTCAAGAAAAACTTTATTAACAACTTATCTTTGTGAAGCGAGCTAAACATAATGCGAAGTTTTGAAACACGGCGGTTATGTGCTTGCGCAAAAATAGAATTTTGGCTCATTTTAAACAAAAAATGTTATGGACTGCGCTTTATAAACAATGTTAAATGAGTATGTTATAAATTTAATTAAAACAAACTACATTTTTTAAATGTTATATAAATGTACCATATAAGCGTATATCTAATTATATATATATCTATCATTATCTTATATATCTATATTTAAATCTATATAATATCTATACAGATATTATATATCTACATATATATTATCTATATCTATATAATACATTATATAGATATATATATATAATAGAACACATGAGTAATGTATCCCGTTTTAAATCTTAATGAAATGTAAAACTGTTTAAACAACTTTTGTACTTACTATTTATCAATATAAAATATAAAATATTCATTGTAAATCTATCAGTTATTCACCATTATATATATATATCTACTATATTAAAAATATTACGGTTCTCACTGCATTTTTTAAATGTCACTTTTATAAATGATAACTATTAAAAGTAGATGTACAGTATTTTATATTTTAATCAATAAAAGATTATGAAACATGAAGCATAATGGAGTTATTCACAACATCACATCTTATCCTTAATTCTGTAAATAACTGAATTTTAATATATACCTATATTCGTGCACAGCATAATTATTCACCCCCCCCCCCCCTCTAAAACATAATTCAGCAATTACTCTTTACTTAGAAGACACGTTAGGGTTCTTTAGAGATGTAAAGTTCCAGCAAGTCTGCTTGATTAACTACCAAAGAAGCATCTCAAAATTATTCAGGAAAATAAGATTATCTTATCAAATTAATAAAATGTTGAGTTGCAAAAATGAGTAAACCCTCCTGAAAGTTACTAAATAAAAAAAAAAGTGTATAGGTTTAAGGCTATTTCATGAGCACAGGCATAAATCTTGACCAAACTTTAAAAGACAAGTAAGTTCCTGACAATTAAAAGTGTAATCGCCCACTGAATCATACTGAACTTAAGACTGCAGCAGTGGAACCACTGGAAACTGCCAGGTGACTTATTTCTAGCATCACAAGAGGACATGGTAAACAAAAGAGAGCATACCAATATTGTTTTAAGTGTGAAAATAGTTACACTTTATTTCGTATAGTCACTTTAACATTTATTACATTACGTAACGTTGCACTACATTGTTAACTCGCAGTTTAGTAGTGTAATTAGTAAGCCGTTCCTGCTAATATCTTCTAACACTTTCTAGTAGACATGTAGATGCAAATTAATGAGAATTAGTTGACATGTAGTTAACATGTAGTTACAAAGTTACTTATAGTTAGTAGAATGTCTAAAGTGGACTATCGAAATAAAGTGTAACCTGAAAATATAGCAGAAGTAGCACCAACATTCAAAAACAATGGACTTGTGATAAGGCTCCTGAAATAATCAGGTCTTCACTTTAAGTTTTCATTTAGTGATGTGTGATTTTTTGCTAGAAAAAGAGCAGGAGAAATAACATGCAAGTGTCTCAGAGCCGGCAAAAGCTGTGAAAAGACGTAGCCTGCAGAAGTGACATGTATGGTTGTTGTCACCACTAGAATTACCTACTGTAGCCAAAGCAAAATAAACTAATTTAACCTCTTCCAGAGCCCATATTTACAAAATAGAGACTTCTGGGAATCCAAAATGTTCTGGTGTTGCTAGAGGAGGAGTACAGTGAGAAGTGCTTGGTACCCACAGTGACGTTCAGTGGTAGTAAAGCTTTTATATAGGGATGAATGAGTGCTGAAGGTGTGAGGGAGTTGTGCTTTATCAATGCTGGCATGAATTCACACACCACTGTGTGACGTAATACAAAAACCTGAAACGGAAGATGCTACCCTCCCCTCATTCCCTGCATTATTGGGCATTTTTTCAGCATGACAATGAATATATTAATTCTCTCAAGGTGAAAATCCTTCAGTGGACATGTATTTCACTCAATCTTAACGCTCTTGAGCAGCTGTGGGGGATTCTGTAGAGACGAGCTGAGCAAAACTCCCCATTAAAGACCAGAGCATTTAAGGAGGTTGTCCTCCAGGAGTTAAACAGGACAGATGTGAAAATTTGTCATGAACTTGTACACTCAGTGCCAAGAAGGGTCAGAGCAGTATACTTTTAAGTTCTGGAGGACATACTAAGTACTAGAATATTATACATTTTCTGAATTAAATCTAGGGTGTACTCATTTCTGCAATCCTTCATTTAAACAAAATTGGCTAATTTACTTATCTTACAGAAAATATTGGCATATATTTTGTTGTTTTTATTAAGTATATGTTTAATATGTTTCAATTTTGCCATCTTTCCATTAATTATATTAGTCATTAAGAAAATACATATTTTATATTTATTCAGAGGGGGTGTACTCATTTATGCTGTGCACTGTAAGGGATTATCCTAGTATATATAATCTAATATATATATATATATATATATATCGATATATTAATATTAAGTTGTTGTTTATCATCATATGGTTTTTTAGTAGTCAGTTAATTTAAATATTGTTGATAATAGGCCTATTTTATTTTCTGTATCTTTGTATATTACGACAGACAGTCCAAGGAAAAACAAGACGACAGACGACCGACATAGATAATCGATAATAGTGATTTCGCCTCCTAAGATGATCGCTAGATAGCTGAGAGACTGAATTAGCTAAGATAGATAAGTGATGATAGATAGATAGATAGATAATAGATTGATGCCAACCCTGAACACCATACAGAACTACCAAAGTTTTTGCTATAAGTGTGATTTGCATCATATCATAATTTGTCTGTAATCGTGTCATCGTCTGTTTTTCTTAGAACTTCTTTATTGATTGTCCAGTACATGTCGCCGTTTACTTAACGACGTCCCACTGTAACTACGACTAATATATATCTTTCATATACTAATATAAATCTTGTTCTATATTGTAGAAACTTAATTTTTCTGTAAAGTTGCTTTGCAACGATTTGGATCGTGAAAAGCGCTGTACAAATAAGCTTGAATTTAAAAACTTGAAAGATTTAAGCGGCATTACAAATTAAGTAATGCTTTGCTTCATTTCATAATGGAGGTCTGCGTAGTGGGCGGCGGGCACTTTGGAGTGGTCCGTCTAGCTTTGTTAGTGGTGTAGGTTGTCATATTGGCCCCTTATTTTTTGTCCTTCTTGTTGAAGTGACTTTGAGGTGTCCAGAGGCCACGAGTCTCTGCCATATGACTAGCCTTTTCACAAGTGCTGCCTCA
This sequence comes from Sinocyclocheilus anophthalmus, assembly GCA_018155175.1. Classification (NCBI taxonomy): domain Eukaryota; kingdom Metazoa; phylum Chordata; class Actinopteri; order Cypriniformes; family Cyprinidae; genus Sinocyclocheilus; species Sinocyclocheilus anophthalmus. The sequence goes on from JADLZN010000098.1 coordinate 316,357, forward strand.
TCAGCACTACAGTACCGGAAACATGATTCATAAGACTGCTAAAGCCGTCTCCGCTGCGGCACAAAGGAAGTCATATCTGGCGAAAAGAGGTGTTTGCCCTCGTTTCCTATGCCAGGAACTGTTTGAGTGCTTTCTAGTAGCTCTGCCTAGAATCTTTTAGACACCAGAGTCAAGAATAAGGATTTATTTGCTTTTAGGTTATGCCTAGCTTATCTGTCGCAATGGTCCAGTGAAACAGCTGGGCATGGTTGCAGGTGCGGCGGGTTATGCAAGGCGTGTTACTGTCCTGCGACTGCGACCAGAGCAAGGGTGTTGGTGCGCACTGGATTAGTAAAAAAAAAAAGACAAAACTTGTTTTCGTGTGCTCGGGGGGGGTGCGTGACAGGCGGCACGGTGATCAAGAAAGGAGGGCGGGGAGTGGATGTTGGAAATAGTGGTTTAATATTGACGGTCCGGTTGGGGCTCCCCCACAAGTTGTGAAGAGAAGGGGGCAGAGTAAAAGGAAAGGCGGGTGATTGCGCAGTAGTGATTGATGTGGGCGGGCACGGTTTGAGGCTCTAGGAACTTCGGGGGATACGGTTAAGGGGTTTTGTACTATGATTTTATTGCGCGGCCTGGACAAGATCGTGGGATGTAGTTGGGGTTTATAATATGTGGGGTGTGTGAAGGTGTCGCGTATAACCGGTGCTTAAGGACGGCCACGAGGTGGAGAGGAACTGGTGTGTTTGCGGTGGGGTGTGGTGTGTGTGTGAGGGTGCGCGGGCTGCCGGGGGGCTTAGGGAGAAGGGGAGAGTGGTGATCTGTGGGGGGGGGGGGAGGGGGGGGACGAGGGGGGGGGGGTGGGGTTGGGGGAGGGTGGGGGGGGGGGGGGGTTGGGGTAGGGGTGTGTTTTGGATGGGTGGGGTGGTGATGGGGGGGTGTGGGGGGGGTGGGGGTAGTGGGGGTGGATACGCTGCTGAGTGGTGAATTGTGCCGGGCATGCAGTGTAGGGCGGTCTGTACGCGCGGGTAGGGTGTAAAGCGCGCGCAGAGGCAGGAGCACTGGTGGGCTGATGACGTACGCAGTACCACGACCGAAGACCGTGGTACGATCCAGGCCAGGACACGGGCCCAACATACCCAGCACAACACCGACCGGGAAGTGGGGTGACCCAGGACGGCGTGAATGTGGTCCAAAGGGACGCACAGTGGGTCACGCCAGCCAGGTGTGTGGAGAAGGCCAACACGGCTGCCATGGAGTGAACGTCTGTGTGCCAAAGTTGAGACAGGCGCTGATGGTATGAAACGGACGGGTGTCCGTGGCGTGCAGGGAGATCCTTTAGGTTCATGGCAACGGCCAGGCCGTGCGGGGTGGGTAGGAGAGAGGGAGAGTGCCCGGATCACAGGAAGACGCGGGTGCGGAGTCCGAAAGGGAGGCTGGGAGGGCCCAATGAATACCGGGGAGGAGGTAGGGTGTGACCGCGCCTGGAGCGGGAGGGGCATACCAAGGCCAGAAGCACCAGGGCACCGCCGCGACACACCCGAGCGGAAACAATAAACTCCGGGGGCACAAGCGGAAACCACCGGAGGGGAGGTGCCCGCGCGAGCGAGAACTAGGGGACGCTGGTGCCGAAAGAGGCGTTCGCGTATACGGCTTGAGCCTAACAGATAGGCAAAATAAGAAATTGGTGAAGGCGAGTGGGGGGGGCGCGGACCGGGAAAGAGGACCAGGCGATCACATGAGGGACAGGGTCGCGTCGGTGCTCGGTGTGGCAAACCCACGGTTGGGTAGGTAATTATGAGAGAGGGCCGGGAGGGCGCCACCAAGGTGGTGGGTAGGGGTCTGGAAGGGGAATGTAAGTGGGGAAAGAAGGACCAATACGGGGTGTCAGGAAGAGCGGGGGGGGGGGCCATTGGGGGCGGGGCCTCGGCGGGGAAGAGAGAGGGTAATGAATAGCCGAGGTGGGTGCGCAGAACAAGGTGGTGCATGCGTCGGGTGCTTCACTTATGGCGTCGACCGCACACCGGAGCAGGGGCGAAAAAATGGTGCGGGAAGGCAGACGGCCCAGAAGAGGTCTGGAAGACAGCATGGCGACGCACATCCGGCTGGCGAGAACAGGGGCCCCCCGGCTATGGCCGCGCGACACCCGCAAGAGAGGGGGGGAGGCAGGAGGGTGGAACGAAGGATAAAGAGGACGATTTCGCTCGCGGAAGAACATGGAACTGCAAAGGATGGTGCTCTCAGGGAGGGATACACGCAAAGGGTACTGGGGGTAACATGGGGGGCTAGACCGGGGAGAAAAAAGAAAAAAGTAAGAGGGGGAGTCAATACGAGGCCGTACAGGGAGCAGTGCGACATGGATGCGCTAGTTGCAAAGGATACAGGTGTATCGTGGACTATTGTGCGAGGCCGAAAGCCTAAAAGAATATCAGTGGCCCAAAAAAAACTGGCCGCAATGACCGGTGGTGACATGGTGAGCAAGAAGGCACCGGGGGGCAGAAGACCACGGAGGGAAACCACACACACCCACACCACACACAACAAATCGAAACAACCCCAAGGGGTGAGTGGGGAGTGGGAGTATAGGGCATTTCAAAACGACTAGTACTGCGGAACGAGTGGGTGAGTGCAGGGAGAGGGGGCTGGGGTAGGAACAATGATACTGAAACACAGAAAATTAGGCCTAGATGACAGTACGTATAGTGTCTGAATGAATTGGTGGCGAGGGAAGAAAACAGAGAAGGAATAGCGGCACACCAAGTCGGGCGGCAAAGCGCTTGAGAAAGGACGATAGGAAAAGTGGGGGTCTGCTAGCGCCGGAGGGAACTGAAGGCAAGTGCAAAAGAAGAGCACGGGGGGAACTTGAAAGGCCAGAAGATAACGGGCAAAGGAGAAAAGGCGAGCGCCCGGAACCAATGACGGGAAAGAACTCACGAGAAGTGGAAAAGTGTAAAGGGAGACTAAGAACGGTTCATATCTTGGTACAGCTAGGGACGACAGGCAGAATGGGCCTGATGACGGACAATATACGGACGTAGCACGATAACGGCAAAAACACAAAACAGAAAAGACTAACGGAACAGGCCAAGGTTGCGCAGGAGAAAACTAGTAGGGACCCCAGTCGGGGGAATGGGGGGAGAGGGAATCAGGTACCAAAACAGCCCGGACACGGCCGCAGAGGGGGACAGGCCTGAGCATGCAGTGGGATCGGTAGAAGACTCAGGGAGTCGGGCACCTGGGTAGAACCGTAGGCTAGCAAGATTCTCAAGTCCAGCACTGGGGGGTCGTGGGGGGGTAGACGCTGGTTGAAAGGCACGATGAACAGTAGACGCACCTCGGCGAGGGGCGGGCGGATTTAAAGAGAAACCCGCGCCCACAACCCCCAGAAAAGGACACGAGATGGGCTGGATTTGGAACAGCCCAACCTAACAAGAAACACAAATGTCTCGATAACCAACCCACAATTATCTAAAAGTTCAACTCGCGCCGGCGCCGCTCCCCCAATTCGAGGGGATGTTAACCGTAACCAAGAGACCTGCGAAGGGTAGGAAGAAGGACTTGCAAACACCGCCCCTGCACGTAACGCGTGCCTATACGTCCCGGTAAACCCAAGGTTTCGTTCAGTTCTCAGAAACCACAGATTGTAGGTGATGAACACTTCAATACCACAACTGAGGTGCCCTTGAGCAAGGCACCAAACCCCCAACTGCTCCCCGGGTGCCGCAGCATAAATGGCTGCCCACTGCTCTGGGGGCGTTCACTGTGTGTGTTCACTGCTGTGTGTGTGCACTTCGGATGGGATAAATGCAGAGCACTAATTCCTAGTATGGGTCACCATACTTGGTCACATGTCACTTCACTTTCACTATGAACAGTGTCTGTGGCTGCTGTTGAATACCACACTAAATAAAGTTGACAGACAGTCTATTGGGCAATATGGGGTACACTGAAGTAATAATATAAAAATGTAAAATACTGTATTATTATAAGTGTTATTATTCGTGTAGCAATTAAACAGAATGGATATTTTAGCTTGAACACAGAAAATTAATATATAATAAATAACCACTGGATGGCAGCAAACGCTAATAAAACTATTACTAACTCACTACTATTTAAAAATGTTCTGATTTCCATCAGAATATCTAACATCTTCAAATCTGCACTTGTTTATGAAATCAGCCACGCTTAATAAGCAGCAGCATTTCATTTTTTTTACAATTAACAAGAAAAACAGGCCGTTGACCTTTGTGCTCACAGCATTAATAATACTTACTAAATTGTTCCAGTGGTTTGCCACATGTGTATTTTATTGTTAAAGGTAAACAAACTCACTGCAACGTTAAGGGTTGAAATGTATCAGATGTTACTGGGATCAAAACCAGCTGACTTAAAAAATGTAGAGGTTTATTGTGTATACAAGTGATGCAAGTATTGGAAAGTCCTGCTGAGAAAGCGTTCCCATACAAAAATTAACCATGGTTTTAACACACACAAAAAAAAAACAACAACAAAAAAACATACCATTATAACCGCAAATTAGCCATGGTTTTGATTCGATTCATTCCAGTGACTTGAGTCTTTTGATTATGTTCTTTAAAAAAATCCTTTATAGATTAGTTCAGTGACATATCAGATTAAATATAGGCCAGCAGGTGGCGGCAAAGGATCGTTTTTTACGGGTTATGAGGGAATCACTTAATCTATAATATTTCCTCCATTGTTTGAACTGCTAATAACTTTATAACACAGCCTATAGGCTACAAACAAACAATGGCACGTCGAACTGAGTGATCAAAATCGTTCACAAAAGAGATTCACTTTGGGGAGGTTTGTTCAAACCACTCAACCTTCCTATTAAACTTTGGCATCTAGCTTGTCCTGCCTTTGTGCTACGCACATTAATGATACTTCAAGATGATGTTGAGGAGATGTTATTAAGGCAAAAAATCTAAGGCATATCTATGGACCAAAATATCATAGAGACTTTAGGGTGGACTTTTTTACTTTGGTTACAACTTTTAGTTACTTTTAGTTACCACCCAAAACACCCTGTCTATGCTATATGTCTTGTTTTAAAATCAAGCTAATGCAAGGCACAACAAGTACAAACCCAGTGTGTGTGTGTCCCTGTTCAAAAAACCAGCATATGCTGGTTAGGTATGTTTTGACACTGGGATGCTGGTTTAAGCTGGTCCTTTGCTGGTTTATGCTGGTCTTTTGCTGGTTTAAGCTGGTCCTTTGCTGGTTTAAGCTGGTCCTTTGCTGGTTTAAGCTGGTCCTTTGCTGGTTTATGCTGGTCCTTTGCCAGCACATGACCAGCATAAACCAGCAAAATGATCATCATAAACCAGCAAAGGACCAGCATAAACTAGCATCCCAGCATCAAAACATACCTAACCAGCACATGCTGTTCAACAGGGGTGTGTGTGTTTGTGTGTGTGTGTGTGTGTGTGTGCTACTTAAAAATTTTGAAGAAAACAGTATCCAAAATTATGCCTGGAAAACAGACAGACTGTAACTTTCTTGTCTTGCCTTCAGTGACATATTTCAGGAAGGTGGTAAAGTCAAAGTAAGCAATAAACTTGTATTTTACAGTGTTCCCGAAGACACTGCGCAGAATATTTTAAAGGATTTTCATTCTGTCACCAAGCTCAAGGCCCTGTTAATGTGAAATGCTATGAATCAGTGAAGATGCATTGCTGATGCGGATAAATAACAGCAATGGACAATTTAGTCTAGCGAGAAAGGAATGTTTAACAGAGATGGAAGAATGTCTGAAAGATATGCATCGCTTGAACCACAAATACAATAAAATAACGTTTGGACTCGCTCTTAAGAGCCCAAAAATACCGTATGGCATTTTATTTCTGGCTGGTGGCTCCACAAACATGAGAGGAGTCTCAGATGTGGAATAAAGCACTGTTGTCGTTGGACGAGCACATTTTTACATTATTAACCATTATCCATCTGGAGGTGGAAAGAGATACGCTTCAGATCTTCCTACAGCCATCCATCGCTCTGAAAAATAAACACAGAGGACGACACATTGACGCACTGAAGCTTTTGTTTCATGGGGAGTCTGCCTGGTATCAATCTGTTGGAGGAAGACAGCGGAAGCGAATGCGGGGTGTTCTGAGCACACGGGACAAAGAGGATGCACGTCGCATTGCATGCTGTCCAGATTTCATCAAAGTGAGGGACATGCAGCAGGGCCTTCATGTCATATAAAAGAAATACTCTTCAAACACACCAATCTGAAGCTGGGCCGCAGGCCTCCACGTGGGGTGTGGAAAGAAATGTCAGGTTCAAACGGTGAAGCAGGCGTAGTGCTCCATAAAGCTCTTTATACAGTGATTGATAATTTACTGCAGTTGCAGAATGGTATACTTTGATATATAGCATGACAATGCATGATTAAAATATTTATACACTGTGGTATGTGATATTCTGTGGTCCAAAAGCATGGTATGTGATGCAACTGGAATTTTACAAGCAGATTTGTTGATAAAGGAATAGCAATATTAAACAGTGATTGCTTATTGAAGCAATTACAAATCGATTAAGAAAAGAAAATACAAATGAGGTCAGTAATTCATGGAAGTAGTCAAGTCTAAAATCATTCAAAGTTTAACATCTACACCTAGCATTTGCATAAATGCATCTGCAAGATAATCAAAAGATATTTGAAAGATAGATGTCAAGTGTGTTTTTTTGGTTACTGAGTTTACACAAGGCCTCTGTATGTCCTGCTTCAGTTCTCTAGACTCACACGCACTCAAGTAAATAATACTTTAAGACTTTAAGTAAACCGTTATTATTATTTGCACAAAACAAAACAAAAAACTATTACCATGATGTTCTTAGAATTGGTAAAATACCATGGCAGTAACACAGTACATGTCCAAAATAACCACTGTAGTACAAGAATGGTATTTGTTTGTAAGGAACAGCCAGAAACAGTTCGAAAAACAAGCCAATTAAATATATCTAAAAATCTGAAATTACATGGAAAAACAGATGCAATTTTCTATACTCAATCCCTGTTTGAGTATTTGCCAGGTTAATTTGGTCAAGGCTGTGTTTTGTCGAAACAAAACGAATGGATATAAAACCCTATGTTTCTTAATGTAGAAATTGCCCATCTGCTGTACCGAGCGTGGCGTCTGTGTGTTTTGGGAAGCAATAAGATGCTATTTTAGTACCAGAATGAGAGATAAGAGTTTTCTGTCTCTCTGCAGAGCAGCTCACAATATGAATGATGTCTGTTCCAGTAATCAACCTCCACAATTGGGTGAAATTAACACAGACCCACCTGATCAGCAGGGAAAGAGAAAGAAACCGCATGAGCCAAGCATGTCGAGAGAGAGAGATAGAAAGAGCGAGTTGTAGAACAAATGAGATTATGCAGAATAATCAATGAGACACTGACACTGATCCCAGAGCAGATACACTGGCATGAACAGACTGGCACAATTAGACAGGAAATGGCTGTTGACATCATCAGTGGTGTAGAGGGCACAGATGGGCTCGACCCAGGAGACGAGCAGGTGAGAGGGAGGAAAGCATTGGAACAGACCCTAATAGCTGAGAGGAAAACATTTTTAAAAGGTCGATGTGTGTTCTTTTATGGTTTTCAGCAATAAAAGAGAAAATGGTGCATAACACTGAAATATTAATCTTGGTTCTCACATCTCTTTAGTGTATTGCATAAATACTGTAAACAAATGTGCAGAAAGGGGTAGTTTTGGTCTTAAATTTCAGTCTCACAGGACTGTTCATAGTAAAGACATTCACAGGACATAACGGCATATTGTAGTGCAAATATCTGCCAGATCTATAGCTCTTTACAAAAGAGTTATGTATTTTTTTATGTATTATAAAAATGTTACAACTGTCAGGTGACCTGGACAAGTGCCTGTAAGAACATTTTAGGATCGATCGGTAGTGACCAGAAAGAGGTGAGCGAGAAAACCCGGAGTGGAGTGATCACAGAACGCTTTGAGCGGGGATCTCTGTTGTTCCGCTCCAGTCATTTACAAATTCTCGGCCGTTTTTTTTGTTTTTTTTTATGTTAAAGGGGTCATATGATGCGATTTCAATTTTTAATTTCTCTTTGGAGTGTTACAAGCTCTTGGTACATAAAGAAGATCTGTAAAAGTTGCAAAGACTAAAGTCTCAAATCCAAAGAGATATTCTTTAAAAAGTTAAAAGTCAACCACGCCTACCTAAAACGGCTCGTTCTAACACGCCCCCACATGTCTACAAAACACCCCCACAAGATTTGCATAACACCGCCCAAATGTTCATGCACAGAAAGAAGGCATAACTTTAATTCTCGCTGTAGTATTGTTGTTGCCGCTGCTGCCATGTCGTGAAGGCGCTGTGTTTTGTTGTGAAAGCGAAACTACTTTGGTTGGCCTTCCAAAAGAGGATGATATCCGCTTCGTCATGCCTGGAGCTGATCCGTGCTGGTTGCTTAGGAAATACATCAACTTCGCGCTGTGATCGCCGGATCAAGCCGTGTTCCACCGTTTGGCCAAAGCGGTCCAGCCGGGTTGTCACATGTGGTTGCCGCAAGCCCGCCGGAAGCTCCTTCGTCGAATCCGCTGGCCGCTCCGTTCTCAAGCCCACCGGCCTCTGCTCACTCAAGCTGGCCTCCGCTCACTCAAGCCGGCCGTGTGTGATGCTTTGTGTTTCGTTGTGAAAGCGAAAATAATTTTGTTTGGTCTTCCAAAGAGGCCAGACTAGTAAATCAGTGGTTAAGTTGTATTTACACTGTTCCAGAACAGTTCAACCCAAATATTCAGATGTTTGCAGTGCATTTTATGGAGGACTGTTTCCTGATCCTGGTAGAGTAGACTACAATGCCGGCTGTTCTGACTCAAAACTGTAATACGTTTTTTTATATTTAAAAATGTGTCCGGAGATCAAAAACGCGAGTTGTTTGGGCAGTGTAGAGTAGCGCTTGTTGTTTGTAATTTCTCCGATCACAAATGCAGACATGGTTTTAATGTTTACGCATCGCACGCGTAAGACAGTATAAGTCATTATAATCCGTACTTATGTCCCCACTGGATGCAACAAATGGCCTTGTTTATAATGGGTTTTATGTTTTTGTCTCATCGCTCCGGCCAGACAAGGCATCACAATGTGGTAAGGGGCGTAACATTTCCGTCACACACTTGAGGTATTCCGCCAATCACAACGCACTAGATAGCTGGCCAATCAGAGCACACCTCGCTTTTTCAGACTGATGAGCTTTGTAAAAATCGACAAAAGTTTCAGAAAGGCGGGGCATAGAGGAGAAAACAATAATGTACAGTATGTGGAAATAATGTGTTTTTTAACCTAAACCGCATAAACACATTTCATTCACAAATACACAAAATAATGTTCTTTTTAGCAACGTCATATGACCCCTTTAATGGCATGCTAAAGCGTTGAATTGTTTGAGTTCGGAACAGTTTCAACAGAATAAACTAAATGGCAAAATTGACTAAGACCCATTTGTTTACATTGTTTTAACTTCAAAAACCACACTTGATTTAAATAAATTACATTTACATTAAGTTAAGGAGGGTTTCTCACATCCACCTTCACCTACACGACCTGTCAGAAACGGAGGGTAAGAAAAAAATCTAACCTGTGTTTATTTATGAAGTAAGGCCACATCTATTGAAGGTGGTATCAGAGGGTAATCTCTGAGGTCCATGGTCATCATAGGCTAATTATATGCTTGCAATGTTGTATCTCTCTCTGTTTATACCGTTGTAGCATAACTGCACAAAACGCTTCCACTACGAGAGAAAGCGGCAGCTGTGCGGTGATTCCACCGCTTGGCGCCCCGCCTCGCGCGCCAGCCGAAACCCCCGAGTAGCCCCTCACTGCAGAACAAACCCCCCCCCCCCCCCCCCCATATTTTAAATCTAACGTTTTATCTGTTGTGTTCAAAAAAACCATTGTCTCAAAGTTCATGTTACCACTTTTAGAAGTGTATATACTGAACATGGCTTAAGAGGTTAAAAGCCACAAAGCTTCAAATATATCACACAGTATTTAAAAAAAAAAGTTATTGTTCTGCTGTTGAACATATCAAATACTAAGATATTCAACGTTTTCTACATTCAAAACATTTTACACTCATTACCTGTTGTTTTATAAAATATTAATTTGTGGGTCAATTTATATCAAGATTTGTGTATCATCAGGTGTGTGTGTGTGTGTGTGTGTGTGAACAAACTGAACATGACACAGATATTTTCAAAATCTTTTTATCTATATAATTGACACAAGGGTTTCTCCTCTTTCTTTTTAAAGAACATACAACAACAATGGACAGTATATAATTTCCTCAGTCTCTTCAAAATGTTCTACTTTCAACCTTAAACACAAACAACCTTAAAAAAAAATGTATACCATAATGCATTTTCATTTTTTTCATCTCAGCACATTTTGACGATATCAGCCACATTCATCAGTAAAGAGCGACCACCGTTACACCATTGAACCTAGAGGTGGGACGGTTTACCTGACCTGGGGTCAAACTACCAACTGTCAATGATTCAACAAACGTGCTAAAGACAGTTAAGACTGATTTCAGGTCAGATCACTCTACAGATGGTTAGTGAATTGTGCCGCAGGTCCATTTCTCCAACCACATCGGATCCAATCGATAAACAAACCATCCATAACACTGCCATGGGATGTTTCTCTGTTATCGACCCTGGATCATGTGCTGTCATGCGGACGTGGCCGCGTGCGTCATGCAAAGTGCAGCATTTCTAAACTGGAAGGGAGGGGGTGTTATTCTCCATCTCATTGACCCGGTCAGATCTGAACACCACTTCATAGTGACCAAAACTGAAGCACTTTCTCTGCAGAGCCAGTGGCAACCTTAATCATCATTAAGGACAGTTACATCACTTCCTGTAACCTTTACAAACACAAAGTTCATAAAAATTGCACTCTTCTCAGGTTTGGTCAAAACGTGTCATTCTCTCTCCGGCCTGAAACTCTATGCAAGTATGAGAACACAAATGCTTCTAGCTATGCTTGATTTTACATTGCGTTTATCCGTTCACCTATTCTCCAAACCACTTATCCTCTGTAGGGTCACGGGAATGCTGGAAATTAGCTTCAATGTATATTATAATGTAACAGAAGTAGAAAAGGTGCACTGTGGGTATTAAGCAACTTTCAGCTAAATTTTACCTACTATCATGGTGGAGCCACAGTGAATTTAGCTTAGCAATAGCAACCTGAACACATCCAGCAAGCATTTGACAGTAACCCTATCGCCCCCTTGAGTACTAAGGTGTGCTATTGCTACATTAACGCAAAAACACACATTAGTATGCATGCTTACGTTATTTCAACCAACCATCTATTCTCCAAACCACTTATTCTCTGTAGAGTCGCAGGGATACTAGAAATTAGCCTAATGTGTTTCATAACACAAGTGCGAAAGGTGCACTATTGCGGGCATTAGCCCACTTTAGCAAACTTTTTACCTACTATCACGACGGAGCAACAGTTTGAAGTGAATTTAGCTTAGCAAGCTAGTCCAAGTTAGTCCAGCATTCAACATGTTTATAGCTATAGCAACCTGAACAACAATGACATTCAATTCAATAACGCAAACATTTGATGGTAACTCTATCGCCCCCCTTTAGTACTAAGTTGTGCTACTGTTACATTAACGCAAAAATGCATATTAGTATGCATGCTTACATCATTTCAAACATCCATTTATTCTCCAAACCACTTTTTCCTCTGTAAGGTCATGGGGATGCTGGAAATTAGACTGTGTATTTCATAGTGTAACATAAGTATGGGAGGCATGCATGCTATTTAGCTTAGCAAGCTAGTTCAAGTTAGTCCAACAGTCAACATATTTAGAGATATTGTTACCAATAACAACAACAACTGATTCAATAACCCAAACATTTGATGGTAACTCTATTGCCCCCTTGAGTATTAAGGTGTGCTTTCGCTACATTGACGCAAACATTTTAGCATACATGCTTATGTTATTTGCATTTACATACTTGCATAGAGTATGATTGGTACCTACAATTGACACACTTTCATTGGTAAAATGTTATGCAAACATTAGCTCAATGTTGCGCGATACTGTTTTCACCAACACTCTATGCATACCATCCAACTTGTCTGCTAGCGAAGGGCAGGGTGCAGGGCTGAGAAATATTTTAGACACACATCTGTGACTCACTGAACTAATCTGATCTGACGTGGATGCGGCATGTATTGAGTACATGTGTATATTTGTATAGTGAGTACTTACAAAGCAACGCTTTCTCTGAAGTGCACTCACACATAACACACACATCTCTGTGAGGTTTGAATCAATATCCAATTAACAATGTCCAGAAATCCCTCCACATCCCTCTGGTTTCAAGTCTTTCATTCTCCGGCTTGTCTTTTCCCGCATGTAAAATCCTTTTCTGAGATGACGGTCATTGTATATCTGTCCCATGGATTAGAGTGCATCATAAAACACGCCTGTCTCTTTCTCATTGCTGGTGCATTAACGTTTCATCCCAAATGTTGCTCTAGTGCTGTTGAGGGTCCTCAAAGATATACTGAAAATGTGACTGTGGTTAGTACACGTTTATTTACATCCAGAGTAAATACATGTTGCATTTTCTTTAAAATGGCCCCTGAAACCCATTTGCAAAGCGGAGTGCAGAAACTAGTACAATAAATGGGAGAGAGAGAAACAGAGAGCGTGAGACAGCTGGTCTTCATGAAACAAGACTCAGTAAAGCTTGTTTTTATGATTAGAAAAGCCTTAAAACAAAGATAAGAAGAACACACGGTTCTTTTAGATGTTTTGTTCACTTTGATCGAGTGTTGAAGGACATTCTCAAGCTTGAGGGGCCAGAGACGACTTAAAGCTATGGATCTTAATTTATAAATAAATATAATCTAAAATGATTTTTGAATAAGGAAAAACCAGCATGTTTTGTTTGTTGGGATGGATTTTCTTAGCTATTGTTACAGATTGGCACATTCTCAGATAACTTTTTCACCACAGACATAAAGACAAGCAAAAGACCAGCTCTAGGGGTGTCATATATCAAATAAGATACAAAAAAGTACACAGATCTATGAATATTCCATGGTGTTCTTATTCAAGACAAAAAAAGTGATTGCCAGTTTCTGTTGATGTTTGCATGTTTGTTTTGGCAATGTGACTAACCCCGCCCCTCCACAATCCAACCCAGTCCTGTACTCAGTCCCAGTTGGTGGAATTGCCTGTCAATTATCGCCTGAGCAAGACTGTGACCAGTGAGAGAAGGCAGAGGCTAACGCAAGGAAGGTTCTGGCTGCTTCTTCCTTTCACCACCTTCTTGTTCTCTGACGGATAGCCGTATACATTGGGTTTGTCCGTGTTTGGGGCCGATAAACGTGTATCACGAGAACACTGATCGTCGGCACACACTCCACTTCCTGAACCGCTGATATCATCACCTAAAGATGAGAACACAATGGGGAGATTCATGAGCTGAAGTGAGACAGAGTTCAGGAACGTTCCACAGCAATGATGAAGCTACATTCCAGGATCGAAGAGTAACTAATTTAAAATATCTGCACTTCTAACTTAACTTAAGTTTTTGTAGCCTGACAAGTAGATGTTTTTAAATTAGTTTTGAATCTGACTCATTTTAGTAAGCTAAACTACAATTTAACAGCTAACAGTTAGCTGATGTTTTAAATGTACAGTCATTTAACTTGTTGTTTCTCAAACTGGGGATTCTGGAAAATTCTTGAATTGTGAACAAGCAATTTACAGAAACTAATGGATGTTGTTATAGAGCCAAATCAGCAATGATGGATCACTATTAAACTGTTGACTTAATGTCATTGACTTTAAGAATTAATAATTTACTATTTTCCATAGTGAAATCCACAGCAACCTTCTTATACACTGCCATTCAAACGTTTGGGTTCAGTAAGATTTTTAAGTGATCCAAATTTTACATTTTTTGATTTGATCAAAAATACAGTAAAAAAATATAGCTACAAGCAGTGATTATCGGGATTCAAGCATGTTAAGGCATTTAAGTACAAATGAAAAAAACACATTACATATTATTTAGCAAGTCTGACTGTAACCACCTATATCAATGATTAAATAAAGCTATTTTGGCAAATCCAGATAATGTCCCATAGAAAAAATATGATTTCTAACATTTGTGTTAAAGAGTTTTGAATTTTCATTTAGGATTTATAGGCTTTGGGGTATATTTGGCCACGCTTCTTTTAAAAATGACCCTGTTATAGCTAACCAAAGTCTAAAGTTGAACTTTTATTTTTTTTTGATATTGACCTACAGGGTCCAGAGAATTGTACTGCAGCATGTGCTCACCCAGCTTTGTGAAGTTTTGAGTTTTCATTTAGGATTTATAGGCTTTGGGGTATATTTGGCCATGCCCATTTTCTAAATGACCCTGTTATAGCTATCCAAAGGGGAAAGTTCAATATTTTTTTTTATAATTATTGACCCAGAGAATTATACGTTTTTTTTGTTGTTGTTTTTTTTAAGTTGAGTGTACAAACCTAGGATAGCTCGCCAAAGTAGTTTTTTTTTTGGTTTTGTTTTTTTTTTTAAATATGTGCAAATATTTAAGAACGATTTGATTAACAGCAGTGTCTAGATGCAAGTTGTTTGATCTTTTGTCCACCAACGAGACCATCCGGGCATGAGCAAAGGATCCAAGATATACACACTTGAGCCTGAGCTAACGGCTTAGGAGTTATGAGCGATTTCGTACTCTTGATCGCTGTAGCGCCCCCGTCAGGCCGATTGGGGTGAGCCTTGGTGATGTTGTAGACGTGTGAGTACTACCTCCTCTAGTTTCAAGCCTCTAAACCTTACGGTTTGGTCTGCCTTATCATTTTTACGTGGAGATCGGATCCTTGGCCATTCTAACATATTACATAGGGTTCAGAGCTACGCACTGACCCCTACTGTCTTTTGATATCAGAATTTAAATATATTTTAAATGTCTTTATTGATGTCATGGCCAAAGCTGAATTGTCAGTAGTCATTACTTCAGTAGTCTTCAGTGTCACATGATCCTTCAGAAATCATTCTAATATGCTGATTTGCTGCTCAAGAAACATTTATTATTATCAATGTTGAAAAAAAAGAGTTGTGCTGCTTAATATTTCTGTGGAAACCATAATTAATTTTTTTTTTCAGGTTTCCTTGAAAGTTCAAAGGCCTTTATTTAATAACTGGAACATTATAAATGTCTGTACTGTTACTTGCTGAATAAAAGTATTAATTTCTTCCTGAAAGACTCCATTTGTTTGTGTATACTCACTGGTGTCCTGGAAGTCCACATCATTTCCATTGATGGCGTACTTCAGTCGGTTGATCATTATCTTAAGCTGCATGATCTGTTTGCGTACAGTCATGTCTGGTTTGGTAATGTCAATCTCCACCTCAGGATTATTGATCTGACTGGCCAATCCGTTTCCCATCACGTCTGGCAGATACCTGACAGAACACAACACAACAAGAAAGATGAATATGATGTGTTTGAGAGGCAGACAGACAGTAAAAAAAAAACTAAGAACTGAGTACACATTTTGTGATTGATAAGTGATATATGTGTTCCCCAGCTTTTGAAAAGCTGCAGATTTTGTACTATAAAATTGCTATAAAATAATTTTGTAGTCACTGTACATGAATGAGGCTGAATGAGCTGTTTATGTGCATTTACCTATCCACATTCATTCCGTTCCAACATCTGTCTGTTTCACTCGGTCCAGACTCGCGATCCACACACAGTTTTCTGGGCAAATGGACCCAGTACTGCATAATATCCCTCAACATTCTGGACACATCGGATAACTGAGAGAAAGAAAATGGGATGGAAAATGTGATCTCACAAACAGGGTCATAGACCAGCAACGAAAAAATATTTATAATTACAAATACTAAAATAAATAACCTTCACGGTGTTTATGCATTTACAAAATGTTCCTACACAGCATATGGTGACTTTCATTTTGCTATACTGAGCTGGCAGTTCACAGTAATATTAACCCTATAAAGCCTATTGTGTCATATTTGATATGCAAATGTTTAAGTCCTATAAATTATCAAAAGTTTGCTAAAAAAAACGGTGTACACACCTACTCATGCCTTCTGTGTCATGATTGTTTTATTCTTTTAGCACGTAAAAGGCCTTAGTATACATTTTAAAAAACATCTTTCTTCAGTCATGGTTCACGTGTTTTTTTGAAGTGAAATCTATTACATATTAAAATATAAGTATCAAATATCATACATCAGGCCATTGAATAATGTTTATTTGTCCATCTCTCAATCATCACTGTATGGCATAGCATTATATGTTTTTCCCTCCACAATAAAATCTACAATTTTACAACTAAGCATTTAAATAACATTTTACTAAGACGTAATATTGGGAGATATAGAGTGACCACTGATATTTATATACTGTTATAAAAATCTCATTGATTTACTTTACAAACTATTAGAAATTAATTTTACTTTTGGGGCCCCCCCCCCCCCCCCCCCCGCCCCCAAAAAGCCATATAAATATTAGCAACCGCGCCAAATTGCATATTTTGCTTTGTTTGAGCAGCTGCATACATTTTGTTTTTTAGAAATAATATATTTTTTTCCCTCCTCAAGTATGAGCTTTATTTTTTTCGATATCATACTAAATGAGCCATAAAAGCCTTATGTATCAAATATGATACTCATCAAAATCACCAACCTTTAATGGGTTAATAAACATCAGTGTTCATTTTGTGTACATTTTGTACATTTGTTACTGTGCTGGGTTGCCACTTGATGTCCGATGTAAAGCAGAGTCCTGAAGCAAAAACTACTACTGCACACCATGCAAACACTCTCACCAGTTTCTCCAGCTGTGCTCCTGGGGTGCCGCTCACTTCTTCTGCTGTGTTTGTCCCTCGCTTGATCTGGTCCTCAGAATTGGAGCTCTGAACAGGAGAACCACATGCCTGAAACACCTGAAGAACAGGAAAGGGTTCTGGTTAACTCTAGCTCAAGATTCCATAAGCAGGAGTTTAATAAAGTTTTAGGATCATAATTGTTGAGGACTTGGGATATATTTATGATTTAATATAATAAAAGTTAAGTCTTTTCAGACAGGCTTATAGTGTAGCACTGACCTTATTGTTGAACGTGTTGAGGTTGTCTTGCATGTAGAGAATAGCTTCAGCAATGCGTTTTGGCAGAGACAGAACCACCGAATCCACACTGTAAGGCCGGCTCAGTTTGTCAACTACTTCCAGCATAGCATCTACACATAAACACAAAGTCTTTATATCATGTTGATATGTTGTCAGAGGACTTCCATCTCATGTGTGACAATCTGACATGTCCTTTACAATACATCTGAATTCTAATAGAGTGCAAAAGTGCCATTGTGTTGGTTCTGGAAGTATTTTTTCCATTCATTTTTCCCATGGAGATTTTTTACAAAGTCTTGGTTAAAGCATTTTAAGCCATTAACCAAACCAACCAGCTATGAGGTAAATCACAACATTAAATGGTTTAAAAGCACAGCTATTGTGAAATAAGAAAATAACTACAATCCCATGAAACATTTTAAATGTCATTACTGATAACAGCAAAATATTCAATTAAATTGTACAGACATCCAGATTATATTTGCATATACCATCATTTAACAACCTCATAGCTCACAACAGGTCTGTCTTTAAACGTTTATATGTTATCACTAAAAATCAATTTCCGTGTAGAACTGTGACTGAAATTTTTACTTCCAGGAACCTGACTGTTCTCTATAATGCTCCTTCTTGGCCACCGCCTACTCCAAGTTTCCTCACTCATAGTCGAGATCTCGCTTGATTGGCGAGGCAGCCTTCAGGACATTCCTACAGTATTTTTGAGCAGGGTTGTCCAAAGGCCCCGCCGCTACATTGAGGACAGTATGTCTCTCATGATGCGTGCACCACAACATCAGTTCTCATATACACTATGAAAGAGAAACAAAAATTAAGAGAACGCTGAGGCATATGTATAACTGACATACTCGTCCATGTCCCAATTCAAAGATTTTTGAGCCCAGTGAATTTTGAAATGCAGCTTCCAAAACAAAAACCGACAAAAGAAATATTAATATTGGTTCTATATTTAATACAATCACACAGCGTGATTATAACCTTTCAAGTGGCGTCATTCTAACTGCTAAATTCAAATCTGCCTTCGCTGGCCTGACGCTGCAGCAAGAGACGACGTTTTATTCAGCACCTGGGCATTAACCCATCACAGCACATGCTGTTACTTATGACTGCCTGACCATCAGAGCGTTGTTCAGATATCATCGCTAAATGCGGTGTTTTCGTCACTCACTCACTGACGCTACCTCTTTCTGGCGAATTCTCTCGTCAGAAACAACAAAGTGCAAATGTGTGTACAAATCTGTAAGATATTAATTTCACCGTGTAAACCGCTTCAGTGCTTTTAATAGGAGTTTTTGAGAGTGCTTGAACTAGACTGTCAGTGAAAATGTTCTTTGATAATGTAAATGTTCTTTGCTCTCTCTGTAGCTAAATGAGTTTATGATTAGTCTACGGCAGTGATTTTTATTCAATTAACTTCAATTTACTTCACATAACATATAAACGCATCGTCGTCTTAACTCCCCCCCTCCCACATTCGTGCGCCCTCAAAAATAATGAGTGCATGACGCTCCTGCTGACTCATGTAACCAAAGAAAATGCCCTGTGAATTGTTTTGTAATAAAATGTGATAATTATATCCTGCAAACAAGTCTTTGTCAGTTCCTACAGTTTTCCATGAGGTCCAAAGATGTGGGATGGTACATTTTGGTACGATTATTGCCTAATACCCATGATGCTTTTCTACACACACTCTATGAGAGTAACCCCCATGAGGTCAGCGACATCTTTCACAATATTCCCTCTTTATCAGAAACCTCCACCCCTCTGATGTCAAAGCATGGGATTCATTTAGGGCCCCTTAGGGAAAAGTAATGCAGTTCGGATAGGAAAGAAAAACTTGACATTTGCTTGTATGTTTAAATGAATCTAATTTCACGGATTTTGGAAGCAATTCTAGTCTTTGTTTAGGTGTAAATAAAAATGCTGTCAGCATGACATTTGATTTATGTAAATATACCTGCTTTCTTTCTGTCCTAACTGCATTAGGCTGCATGAAACATTCAGTCAGAGCTGTGACAAGCAACTTTGACCCAGTTTCACAAAAATGAATGTCCGTAGCTGTATATTGCAATGATTTGTGTGAAGTAACCAGTTCTTAACGTTCTTCAATCGAAACCTTTAATGCAATCAGATGATGAAACATTTGCAATCACATGCATTCCTTTGTTATCGAGTAGGACTCATTCAGAAAGCGAAGGAATCTTGTGGAGTTTTAGTGGTGGGTCCTTTTGGCACATAAACGAGCTGTGTGAATAAATTTGCATTTCATTGTAAATTCCACTTTTAAATTCAAATAGAATCAGACAAGTAACCCCAGATGACATCAGTGCAGTTAATGCTGAGCTACAGTTCTGTCATATGCATTCAGCTGGATAAAAGCAAACTCCACTGCCTATTATTAATCCTAGATGAAAACTAAAAAAGTTTGAATTCTGGACAAGGATGAATCAACATATATTGCTAAAATTTTCCTCATGATACTGTGGGAAAGCTGTAAAACGGATGTCTCCAGAAAAAAATGTCAGAACAAAGATCTGATGTCCAATGTAGGACATGACTCTACATGTCATGAAATCCCCATTTTTTATTATTTATTTATTTATTTTTTTATATAGATGTGCAGATGACATTTAGAAGTTCAGTTCACTTCTTATTACATCACAATAGTCTGCGTTCACATCAGTTATACGCCAGTAGGATGGGACAAATTCCCAAATTCGAGGGATTCGTTGAATCTTTATGATACTCTCTCACATTCACTCAACGATTTCATTCAAACACGGTTTGCGGACAAAACCCGACTTGTCTTTATAACGAGTAATGATCATTCATTCAAACAATTTTTTCAACAATACGATTTATTCAGAACTAAACCTTGACTCTTGATTAGTAATTCTTAATCATTCACGGTCAATGATTTTGCTCAAGAACACAGATTTATTGCGGAAAAAAACACCAGACTATCTTTTTAAGCAAGTAATTGAATCAACGTTTATTCAAAAACACTGATTCATTCAGAAACAAACCACTGAATGTCTTTATGAGAGAGTCGCTGAATCATCCCTTCAAACAATTCACTCAAGAACACAGATTTATTGCGGAACAAAACACCACGACTGTTCTTCTATAATTAGTCTTGAATCATTCACTCAAACGTTTGTTACAAAACCCGTTCCTTCAGGAACAAATGCACAACCTGTTTGTTTTTCGAGGAGCTCAACAGTTAGTTTCTGATGTGCTTTATTGGACGGAATTACCGTAGCCTGGTGTCCCTTAGTATTATCTTCTTGTTTATTGAAATAAAAGCAACAGCAGTCTTTCTTTCTTCTTTCTTGACGTATATAATGACAGCTATGACATAAAATGTGACTGAAAGGCACCACATGACATGGCTAGCAGATTCACGTCACTCTAGATATTAATACGCACATATAATTCACTTTAAAGTGAAAATAAGTAGCATCAAGAGAGAAATACATTTTTGTCACACGCTGAGACAAATAACTGAACTGGACCGAGGTAAAAAGACTTGCATCAGACTCTCATACACACACACACACACACACACAAACTGGCAGTGCTTGTTACCCAAGGATGACTCAAGCACACGCTCTTTAATGAGGAGAGAAGAGAAGAAGGAGAGAGAAACAGATGAGAGAGATACAGAGAATAGACAAATGGAGTGAATGAGAGAAGAAGGATGTGTGAAGATGCGCAGGAAGCTCTGGGGAGGAGGGAAAGTGAGGAGAGAAGAAGAGAGAGAGTGTGAGAGAGGGAAGCAAAGAGATAGAATAAGTTGAGAGAGGATAATATGGCACATCAAAGCCTCTGAGCATCTGTGATTCATCAGATCAGAGCAGGATAGAGAGAGTTTGCTGCCCAGTGTACAGCTCAGTTCTGACACTGGACCCACGTTTGGGAGCCTCTTGGACTTCAGTTCTGGAATGCGAGGCTGGACATTCAGCAATCTTGAGATATTAATATTTATGAATCAATTGATTGAACCAATCTACAAATTCACCATTCGCTCACTGAAATGGTCTGGGCGTTATCTAATTTTGCTAATTAAAAATTATATTTATATTAATATAATGGCTGATGTAAAACAAGGGGGAGCTGCTTAAGACTAATGAACTATATTATATGCTTAAGGCACACATATTAAATATTTATCTTACAGCATCACTGTCTGTATGGGTTATGTAACTCCACAGGTGCTATAATGTAGGCAATGAGTCATATCTAATTAATATTTGTCAGTATAACCTATAATTGTTGATATGTCAAAACAATGAAGATGCAAATGTAAATTTGGGAGGAGTTTGTTGATTTAATCCTGCCATATTTCATGTTTCATATTTTACTGTTATTTTTCATAGATCATATTTCAAGGATATATAAGCATCTGCTTACCTCTGGTGACATTTCTTTCTGCATTTTTATATTCTAGCAAAAAAAAAACAAATCTGTTAAATGTTTTGCTTTACTTTAATGGGAGACCTACAGTAAGTGCTTGATCTGAGTCCCATGTTTAATATGTGTATTTAATGTGCCAGTAAAGTGCTGTAGGCAACAATGTGACCTTATGTGAAATTAATCTCAATTTGACTGAACTGGAACACATGAGAATAACCGAGTTGTTTGTGGAACTGTTTGAAGGAACCAAATTTGCAGAAATGAGTCATAGTTTCCGAACTCTAGTAGAAGATGTGCCTAGAGATTCTAAACATTGTAGGTTTAAGATCTGAAACTTGCAGAAAGACTGAGTTTCCTATTGCCGTGATTAAAAAAGAAACACCAGATGGAGGAAAGAACAGTAAAAAAAAAGAGTGTGAGATGAACTCATCCTTCATGTACAGATAAATTTGAGTTAAATATCTATGTTTATCAAAACCAAGCACTCACAGAATTTCTAGCCCTGTATTTTACTTGCATCCAGCCTTTGCATCCTGATGAGGATTCTACTGCACATATGCCAGAACATATTTGGCACCAAAATCCCAAAACAATGGACTTAATAGAATTAGCGGTTTAGCTAATGCTATGATAGCTAGAGGTTAATGTCAGCAACGGTGTCTAATGTAATCATTTTATCTGTTGCCATCATATCGCCTCACGTTATTAATTTCAACTCCGAATCAGAGACCCTGGGGAGCAGATTACACGTATCCCTGATTCCTGATGATTAGAAGGAACTGCTGGGATATGTGTCAGGAAAACATACCAAACAGACCATAGCAAATCTGATCAAAAGCTTTGGAGTAACCGAACAGGATACAAGTGCAAAATTAACTGAAAACACTTTTGGGAGATTTTTCTTAAACATTCTTGGACTAAACCTCCCAAATCAAAAGTAGTTCAAAGAAGGTCAGACTAAATTAGACTTAATTAAGCTTAAATAGGCTACTGTCGACTCTGTTTATCTAAAGTGGTTTAGGAAGTATGTTGTTTGCATGGAAAAAACCTTTAAATCAAGCTGAGTTTATTCCACTGGGTGGAAAATGTTGTTAACAACTGTTTATTATTAGATACAAAGTCCTCATGGGGGCTTTAGTAATTTTGAGTCATTTAAATTTTCCTCTCACCAAGGCTGCATTTATTTGACAAAATACAGTAAAAACAGTAATATTCTGAAATATTATTATTATCTATATTAATTATTTTAAATAACAGTTTTTTCTATGATATTTCAGATAATTTCAGTATTCAGTCTTCAGTGTCAAATAATTTATTGGTGGCTATGTCACATTACAAAAGTAAAATGGGTTGTAAATGGGGTTTCACATTCACTTTATACATTAGATCACTACCTTGTCTGTTTCACAACATTTTGTTTACAGCAATAAAGTATCTCTCTAGGCGCGCAATCAAATCATATGAAGTTGAAGTGCCACTGAACTATTTCAGAACACTGGTTGACAATTTCAGAGAAGATAACTTGCTCTCTTAAGAGTTCAGACTATGGTTAAAAATATCACCAGAGCTTATTGCTCTCATTACGCTTTGTGTGAACAATCCATAATTATATTCTGCTTTGGGTAAATTAGTAAAACCCACATGAAGCAGATTCAGAGAATCACTCAGAAATAAAGAGGAACTTTAGGTTTTCAGACTGCTAATAACACTGAAAAAAAATCATTATTTTAGTCTTGCCCTCCAAAAATATCTAAACATCCTTATAAAAAGCTAAATTTAGCTGAGCAGCAAAATGGTGTAAGATAATACTACTTGTTTGTATTTTGTGGGATCCAAAAGCCTGAGGTCACAATGAAAATCACAATGAAAATTGTTGTCGGTTTTTTTTCTTTCCATTTAAACCAGGAATAAATGGAGCATACAGGTTCATCTCAATAAATTAGAATGTTGTGGCAAAGTTCATTTATTTCAGTAATTCAACTACAATTGTGAACTCTTGTATTAAATAAATTCAATGTACACAGACTGAAGTAGTTTAAGTCTGTTTCTTTTAATTGTGATGATTTTGACTAACATTTAACAAAAACCCACCAATTAACTATCTCAACAAATTAGAATATTGTGACATGCTAATCAGCTAATCAACTCAAAACACCTGCAAAGGTTTCCTGAGCCTTCAAAATGGTCTCTCAGTTTGGTTCACTAGGCTACAAAATCATGGGGAAGACTGCTGATCTGACAGTTGTTCATTGACACCCTTCACAAGGAGGGTAAGCCAAAGAAGCTGGCTGTTCACAGAGAGCTGTATCCAAGCATGTTAACAGAAAGTTGAGTGGAAGGAAAAAGTGTGGAAGAAAAAGATGCACAACCAACCGAGAGAACTGCAGCCTTATGAGGATTGTCAAGCAAAATCGATTCAAGATTTGAGTGAACTTCACAAGGAATGTACTGAGGCTGGGGTCAAGGCATCAAGAGCCACTACACACAGACGTGTCAAGGAATTTGGCTACAGTTTTCGTATTCCTCTTGTTAAGCCACTCCTGAACCACAGACAACGTCAAGAGGCGTCTTACCTGGGCTAAGGAGAAGATAAACTGGACTGTTGCCCAGTGGTCCAAAGTCCTCGTTCAGATGAGAGCAAGTTTTGTATTTCATTTTTGAAACCAAGGTCCTAGAGTCTGGAGGCAGGGTGGAGAAGCTCATAGCCCAAGTAGCATGAAGTCCAGTGTTAAGTTTCCACAGCCTGTGATGATTTGGGGTGCCATGTCACCAGACCTGAACCTCATAGAGAATCTATGGGGTATTGTCACGAGGAAAATGAGAAACAAGAGACAAAAAATGCAGATGAGCTGAAGGCCATGGTCAAAGAAACCTGGGCTTCCATACCACCTCAACAGTGCCACAAACTGATCACTTCCATGCCACGCCGAATTGAGGCAGTTAATTAAAGCAAAAGGAGCCCCTACCTAGTATTTAGTACATGTACAGTAAATGAACATACATTCCAGAAAGGCCAACAAT
Source organism: Sinocyclocheilus anophthalmus (assembly GCA_018155175.1). Classification (NCBI taxonomy): domain Eukaryota; kingdom Metazoa; phylum Chordata; class Actinopteri; order Cypriniformes; family Cyprinidae; genus Sinocyclocheilus; species Sinocyclocheilus anophthalmus. Next base: position 341,017 of record JADLZN010000098.1, read on the forward strand.
TCACTAAAATTTTTTTTGTTTATTGGTCTTATGAAGTATTCTAAATTGATGAGATAGTGAATTGGTGGATTTTTGATAAATGTGAGCCAAAATCATCACAATAAAAGAAACCAAAGACTTTAACTACTTCAGTCTGTGTGCTTTGAATTTATTTAATACATGAGTTTCACGATTTGAGTTGAATTACTGAAATTAATGAATTTTCCACGACATTCTAATTTAGTGAGATGCACCTGTATATATATAAAATTCTATTGTGAAATGTTATGACAATTTCAAAAACATTGGCTATTAATATATTTACAATGTAATTTATTCCTGTGATGCAAAGCTGAATTTTCAGCATCATTACTCCAGTCTTCAGTGTCACATGATCCTTCAGAAATCATTCTAATATGCTGATTTGCTGCTCAAGAAACATTTAATAATATTATCAATATTGAAAACAGTTGTTCTGCTAAATATTTTCGTGAAAACCTAATAGAAAGTTCAAAAGAATAGCATTTATTTTAAATAGAAATTTTTTGTAACATTATAAATCTCTTTACTCTCTTTTACTGTCACCTTTGATGATTTTAATGCATTCTTGCTGAATAAAAATATACATTTCCTTACAAAAAAAAAAAACTGACCCAAAACTTGTGAATGCTATTTTCTGAAATAATGATGCTTAGATGCTTTTTCTGTAGTGAAATTAGCAATGTTAACACGCACATCACAACTGACATCGTCTGAGCCACTCTATCATTACTTTCTGCATTCAATGGACCCTAAAAGCCAAAACAATTGCGTCATAATACCTTGTTTCCACATTCCCAGCTGTGATGAATCTGTGTTCAAAAGCAGAAGGCCTGGTCCTGTGAGGTCCGCTGCGTTCGTCTGCTAGTGTCACGATCACCAGCTGGAGTGCCTGTGAGCTCCACCATGGGGCACTTCTTACTACTACTTTGCCATTCCATCACAAACTACATTTCCCATAATGTTATTTATTGTTGTGTGATTACTCCCACCTGTGTGTCATTAGCTTGTTAAGGTCTGTGCTTCAGTTGTTGTTTGTCGGTCGTTGTTCCTGTATGCGTGTTCCCAGTTGATGCTCTCTTGCTTTCTCTGTGTGGATTATGTTCCTGATACCCCTATGTGGATTGCACCCTGGTTCTTGGCTTGGATTATCTGTATTTGTGTTTTAATAAACTTTTGTGCTTGCACTCGGATTCTCGCTCCTCTTTGTCCTGGCTCACACATAACAGCTCTTTAGCCAAGGCTCATCTTATCCAACAAAAGCCCTACTACAGCAGCATAATCCATTCAACAGACATTCGCTAATTATTGCTGTTTGATTACCATATTCAAATGATTTAGTACTTCATATCAACATAAGATGGCATTCACAAATTACCAAATAAGCCATAGCACTACGACGTTTTTTCAAACATGAACCATGGGAGGAACATGGTTTTCTTGGAAACAGAACGGAGTACTATTCTAATACCATGTAATACGTTCATTTAGTACCATGGTATATTTCAAATGATCATAGTATTGACATCTGATACCATCCCTATGCCATTATACCACCACCCTGCTTTTTTTGTTTTTGTAAGGGTAAACATTGTACTGTAATGTACTTCAAAGAATACCATGGTATTACCACCAAAAATACATTTACAGGATTTTTATGTTAATACCATTGTAATTTTTTTTAAGAGTTTCCACTTTTGCTTGATTTATTCATTCATTAACATATGCTTAAAGTTCTTGCCAATGTCTTCCGTCCGTCATCTGATTTATAAGGCTCTACTTGTTCTTCTGTCCTTAAATGGCAAGTCTGATGAGGGATGTGTGTATGTGGTCGGGGTCACAGTGTAATCTAGATGTGCTCTCTTTACAGACGATCTTCTCTTTAGTAATTAGAAAGAAATATGGCTGCGCTCCTCCCAGTGTGTGGAGAAAGATGTGAGGCGACTGGCCTACTTCTGAAGTCACAGGGAGCACACGTCGTCCTTAATAAAAATGGATAAAATGCAGGAACGACTAGAGAGAAAAGAAGGGAAGACCAGCTGTGCTTCTTTTCTTTTATTCTTTCATGTCCTTCTTTTATTTGGGGCTAATACTCCCCTATAATACTTGTTCTTTTGCTTTCTTTCCTCTAAAACTCTTTCTTCCTTTTTGATGTTTGTGTAGTCAACCTGAATGACCCCAAACAAGTTACAAGTTATGCATTTGGTGGTATAATGTTGTTGAGTAGCACAGAAAATAATTTCAGTAGCCTAACACAAACTGTTATATTTTACATGGAGTAGGTCGCCTCTTTGCGGCAGACATTTTTAGATCAATTGACCACCAAAAATTACAATTTTCTCATCATTTCTCACCCTCAAATTGTTCCAAATCGTCATGAGTTTCTATCTTCTGTTGAACATTAAAAAATATATATTTTTAAGAATGTGGGTAAAAACTGTTGCTGGTCCCCACCCTATTTCAAGTTTTTTAAAAAAAAAAAATATATATATATATATCGATATATATATATAATATTAATATTCTACTACGGAAGTCAGAACTAAAACTATTAAAAACATTCTTGTTAACTGAAATTAGTTTAAATGAAATAATATGTAAATATTAGATGTAAAATTTAAACTAAAGTAAAATTTGCCTTGACAAAAAATAACTTGACAAAACGGAAACTAACTAAAAATAAAATGACACCTAAACAGTAATATAAATATAACAAAAACTAATAAAAACAAAAAGTTCGAACTAAAATGATAAATATAAAATTAAAGCTAATTCAAAATATTAATAAAAACTATAATAGTACATAAATAACACTAAAAACTGATTCAAAGCTTCACACTCTTTTTGCTGTACTGTTTTTAGTCCTTTCAAAGCTCATGTAATCTTAAAAACAGTTTTTGGCGAAGCAAACTCCATCCACAGGAATTATTATGTCAGTAACCAGACAATCATTCACCTAATAAAAGTACTCCCACCTCAAAACACATAATTTAGATTTTACTTTACTTCTATTGTAATTGTGTTACTATAACCATGATTGTTGCTTAAAAAACACTGAGGGATGAGTCTAAATTCATTTATATGGTAATCGACATTATGCCACAATTGCTGTCGATGCAGCTTAACTTGCATTGAACCCGGAACAATCCATTAAAGGAATTGGTGAGCATGATGAATGAATAAATGATGAGTTCAGAACAGAACGGAATGAAAGACAGGATTATTTAACAGGAAGAATATATAAGAGAAAAACAACACTACTAGAGTTCAACTTTCTATTATAAAATAGGGTGACCTTTTTCCCAGACACGTCCTGGCCAGGATTTCTTTATTGCCTAAAATATCCAGGTTTTTGCTTTGTTTTCTTGTTTTCATAATTGCTGAAGGTAATGATCGAAAAGTATTTTGACCAATAACATTCAGGCATTGTGCATAATCGACCGACCGTGGCGCGTGAGAAGGTGGGATCTACAGAGAATAGTCAAAGTGATGCAAATACAGGTACATATTAGGTGTGTTCGTTCTTTCGTTCAGACCGATCGGTGTATGACATCAAAGTACCGCGAGAGCGATTCGAAAGCATAAGGGGCGTCTGCTCTCTATAGCTCTCACGGTACTTTGATGTCATACACGATAAAATTGTACAACAGAAAATCCCAGAATGCATGGCACCAAGCTCAGTGGGAACACGATGGAACACAAGGTGGGAGTGATAAGAAATATACTGTATTTTTTATTAACATACTGTTCCCTGGTTTTAATTGCCATTGGCATTGCACCGTAACCCTCGCTTTAGTACAGTAAATTGTGGCCACTTCTGTACTAATTTGTTCTCTCGTTTTAGTAAATTGTGCCCGCATAATACTAAAATGTTGCCTTGTTTTAGCAAATTGTGGCCACATTATATTAATACTAATTGTACAAATTTAAGTACCGTATTGACCCGAATATAAGACAATGTTTTTTTCTTGGAAATACATCTGAAAAAACGCGGTCCTAAATCAGATGGGCTACCTGTTTTTTGTTTTTTTTTATGGCATATCAAAAAGTGTATATTTTTTAAATGTGATTGTTGGTACATTTTACCATTTTACATACTTTCAAAACAAAAATAGGAAAAATATGCAATATGAAAAAAATTGAAGACAAAATGTGTTTTACATCTGAAAAAACACGTATTTGGGTTTAAAAGCCTTTTTCCAAAAGTACATCTGGAAAAGGGGTCGTCTTATAATCAGGGTCGTCTTATATTCGGGCCAATACGGTAATCAGAATGAGGGAAGAACTTAGTACTGTTTATTTCCCTCGTTGAGAGGCTGCTTTACAGCCCATTGATTTGTGGGTGCATCACGGAACATTTTTTCCTGTTTAACCATGTAAAGCTGCCTTGACAAACTGGATTGTATAAGCACTATATACAAAGGTGAACTTGACTTACTTGACATACCATGTTCTGCTGTCCTTCAATGGTGGCACTCACTAGGTTTTTGGAATTTATCTTTCCCTCTAGGATGTTTAAAACATCTCTTGGTCAACCAAACCACCGAACACTGGCAATCAATCAGTTCCCCCACCTCATTTTCAACACACACACGCATTACCTTGGCCCTTTTCAAATATCAGTGCTGCATTTTCTCCGTGTGTCAACCCTGACTTACTTGAAGAGTCCGACACAATTTACGTTCCCGCACTACCTTCATTTAGATTTCAGGAGAGAATAGAATTGAGAAGAAAGAAGAAAAGCAGAGAAAAGTGAGAAGAAACACACATGACCAGAGTGGACAACAACCACACAAAAATAAATCAAAATCTATCATTTATACATGAGCATGTAATATGTATAGCCGTTGTGGAACTGTCATGGACCTTTCAAACTCTGCTGCACTGTGCTTCCCTGAAACCGGCTTGAGTGAACCATTCCGGACAACGCTCTTCATCTGCCGGGCTACCAGCTGTTCAGAGCGGATCGCATCGCGGCGTTAACGGGGAAAACCAGAGGTGGTGGATTGTGTTTCTATATCAACGAAAGTTGGTGTTCAGATGTAATAACGCTGAAAAAGGTATGCTGTCCTAGTTTAGAGGCACTCATCATAAACTGTAAACCGTTCTACTCACCGCGGGAGTTTTCCTCTTTCGTTCTTGTGAATGTGTACGTGCCTCCGGACGAGTGCGTGAGCGCTGCGATGCAACAGCTGGCCGAAGAAATAACTGAAATGGAGCAAAGGTACGCAGACTCTATTTTAATCATTCTTGGAAACTTTAACAAATCAAATCTCTCCCGTAAACTGCCAAAATACAAGCAGCACATTAAGTGTCCCACTAGAGACAGTAATATATTGGATCACTGATACACCACAATAAAGAATGCATATCACTCTGTCCACGGGCAGCTTTGGGGCTCTCTGAACACTGTTTGGTTAATCTTATACCGACCCTACAGGCAGAAACTGAAATCAGCTAAAACTGTATTAAGGACCGTAAAAACATGGACTAATGAAGCAGAGCAGGATTTAAAAGCTTGTTTTGACCTCACTCTGAGTGGAGCGTCTTTGAAGCTGCTGCCACCGGTCTGGACGAGCTCACAGAGACTGTAACTTAATTTATCAGTTTCTGTGAAGATATGTGCATCCCCACAAGGACATTCTTATCATTCAATAATGATAATCTGTGGTTTACTAGGAAACTCAAAAAGGTTTGTCACGCCAAAGAGGATGCTTACAGAATTGGGAATAAAATCTTGTGCAGCCAGGCCAGAAACAGACTGACAAATGAGATCAGAGTGGCTAAAAAAACTACTCAGAAAGCTGAGAAAAGAGCTTTCAGCAAACGATCCAGCATGGATCAGTATGGACTGGTCTGAGGAACATCATCATGTACAAGACACCACCCCCACAGTTTGTGGAGAATCAACAATTGGCTGACGATCTGAATGTGTTTTACAGAAGATTTGAAAAGGATCGTCTACCACCCCTCATCCGCTCTGATCTGCACTTCACACTTTCACCTACCACCCCTGCAACCCCCCGCCCTCCCTCCCCCACCATTCAACCTGTTCTTAAGGTCTGTGTAGAGGATGTGAACAGGGTCTTCAGAAGACAGAAGTCTAAGAAAGCTTCAGGCCCAGATGGTGTTTCACCTGCCTGTTTAAAAGTCTGAGCTGACCAACTGGCCCCCATCTTCACACAGATTTTCAACAGATCATTGGAGCTGTGTGAATTTCCCTGCTGCTTCAAACGCTCCACCTTCATTCCGGTCCCCAAAAAGCCCAAAAGCACTGGACTTAATGACTACAGACCTGTCGCTCTCACGTCTGTGGTCATGAAGTCACTTGAGAGAATGGTGCTGGCCCACCTGTAGGACATCACTGGACCCTTGCTGGATTTTCTTCAGTTTGCCTACAGAGCAAACATGTCTGTGGATGATGCAGTCAACATGGGCCTGCATTACATCCTGCAACACCTCGACAAACCTGGGAATAACGCATGGATCTTATTTGTGGACTTCAGTTCGGCCTTCAATACCATCATGCCTGACCTTCTCTCTGACAAACTCACACAGCTCTCTGTGCCCACCTCCATTTGTCAGTGGATCACCAGCTTCCTGACGGACAGGCAACAGCTAGTGAGGCTGGGCAAACTCACATCCAGGACTATCACAATCAGCACTTGAGCTCCTCAGGGATGTGTTCTCTCCCCACTGCTATTCTCCCCCTACACAGATGACTGCACCTCTAAAGACCCCTCTATCAAGCTCCTAAAGTTTGCAGATGACACCACACTCATAGGCCTCATTCAGGACGGTGACGAGTCAGCTTACAGACAGGAGGTTAAAGAGCTAGCTGTCTGGTGCAGTCTTAACAACCTGGAGCTTAACACGCTCAAAACTGTGGAGATGATTGTGGACTTTAGGAGAAACCCCCCTGCTCTCCCCCTTCTCACCATCATGGACAGCACTGTGGCAGCAGTGGTGTCATTCAGATTCCTGGGCACCACCATTTCTCAGTACCTGAAGTGGGAGTTCCACATAGATTCCATTGTTTAAAAGGCCCAGCAGAGTTGTACTTCCTTCGCCAGCTGAGGAATTTAAACCTGCCACAGGAGCTGCTGAAACAGTTCTCCTCTGCTATCCTTGAGTCTTCCTGTTGTTCATTCCATTACTGTCTGTTTTTGTTCACACCCACAGATCAGACATCAAGAGACTACAACGGACATTCAGGACTGCTGAGAGGATTATTGGTGGCCCTCTGCCCAGCCTCCAAGATCTTTACATCTGCAGAGTGAGGAAAAGGGCTAAGAAAATTACTTTGGACCCCCCACACCCAGCTCAATCTCTTTTCGAACTGTTGCCTTCTGGTCGGCGTTACAGAGCACTGACCACCAGAACAGCCGGCACAAGAACAGTTTTTTCCCACAGCCTATACGCTCTAAACATTAAGCTTTCAAATTTTTACAAACAACTAACAGAGTAATTGTTAATTAAACGCCAACCCTTTGTAATAACTATCTATCGCACACTACTAACATCTCTCTCCATTTATCTAGAACAATTAAAATTTTTCTATAACGTCTATTGCTGTTTATAGTACAGTATTCAATAGATTATATATATATAATAGATATATTTTTTATTATATTATTTTTATATTACATCCCTACTGTGTTATTCCTATGTATGTCTACATTATCATGTATGTCTGCACTATGTTTGTACTTTCTTTTGCACTGGAAGCTCCTGTCGTCAAGTTCAATTCCTTGTGTGTGTAAACATACTTTGTAATAAAGCTCTTCTGATTCTGATTCGTTCTGCTGAACGACTCTCAGTTTTCCTTGAATGGAAACAAGCAGCATGGTTCAACATGGTTTGGAACACTTACCTCGGGTTTGGACAAAATGATAGTGAGTAAATAATGACAGATTGCTCATTTTTGGGTGAAGTATTTCTTTCTAAGAGAAGTTTCAAGGGACAGAATGAGAAAGCCTTACCCAGAATGATATATTTTACTAATGTAAAAAAAAAATTGAGATCATAATCTGATTGTTTGTGTGCCATACACAATAACTCATATCTATAAACTCATTTAATCATATATTTGAAAAGATCTGAGATAGTTAACTACATTTTATTAATCTGCAACTGTTGTTGAACCAATCCAATCCAAGGATTTCAAACAACTATGAACGATCTTTACAAGAAACTAAATGTGCAGTTAGGATGAACCTATAAAGGCAGCAGCTGTGCTTTACAGTGAGAGCATGTCTGTCTAATGTCAGCATTAATTGGATAGACACGACTATAACTAATTATAGTTGTGTCAGTGTGTTTGTGTGTGGGTGTGTTTATATGTACATTGATTGCCGAAGACTCAGGGATATTCATTGCGTCGTGTTTCCTAATGCATTGATCCTACACTTTTTACCGCGATGCTTCTACATGCACCTGCGTTTGTGTCTGTTTGTGTCTTGGCTCTAGTAGGAGGTATTGGGTTTGTACATTTCCACAGGTATAAATTATGAATGCAATGAATACTGAGAAGGAAATGTCTCTGAAATATCTAGCCAGGTGAAGGACAACTTTTTCAGTGTTCTGTCCTCCATGAAAGCTGAAATGCTGTGTAAAGTGAAGAAATCGCAGCAAATCACAAAATAGTTGATGTTTAAAGGCATAGCTCACACCAAAATGCAAATGTTATGATTATTTAGGCAACCTCATGCCCTTCCAAACTTGTATGCTGTTATTAAAAGTAGACGCAGTGACCAGAGGCTGTGAAAAAAAAAGCTTGTCAAAATGTCTTTATGTACATTGAGGTCTTGGCTTGTTGGGAAAAAACATTATGGAAACACAAGAAGACACAGAGAGTGGAAGTTCACCTACCTGTGAAACCTTTCGGACGGCTTCGCCGCTGATCACCAGACCCTGCGCAAACGTTCTGGCTGCAATAACCGTGCGTGTGATTTTGGTCTTGAGCTCTCTCGGCGTGTCTCCAAACGGCTTCAGTGTTTCTGATTGCTTGGCTACGCACTCCAGATACTCCTCTCCAATAATGTACTGAGCGTTTAAAGCTTTAAAGAGTCTTTCCAGCAGACGGGCCCAGAATTCATTCAGGGCCTCCTCGAGATTGACGTTGGACCCTCGGTAGTAGTGCCAAAGGTCGGAGTACAGATCCTGAAACACCTTTGCGTTTTGGGAGAAGAGAGATCCAAACCCGGCCTGGAAAGAGATTTGGAGCGACGCTTCAGAACGGTTCAACAGCTCCAAAAAATAATCTGGAAACACACACGCAAGAACATCATTAGAGCAGCTCTTCAAGTTTGGAAAGCTCAAGGCTAACACTCCTAATTTTAAAAAACATTATCCTGAATTAATGAGGTGACCAATATTTTACATTATAACTTGTACTATAAATAAATATATTATATATATCACATAAAATATATAGTTATTTTAGATTTTTTTATATTTTATTATATATTTATATTTTAATTTTTTTTTTGTGCCAAATTTATTATAGTAGATTATATTTAAGTACAACAAATAACATGAACATGTACACAAAAACAAAAAAAATTACATAAGCATGCAGTATTGTCTATTTTTGAATTAAATATTTTACAAATGTCATGTACTTCATCTCATTTGATTATTTCCTTTTTTTATTGGAAACTTGATGAATGTACCCAGATTATTAATAACAAATGAACAAGTCTGACATCAGTGCAAAAACAGCTTCATACTATGCAACATTTAAAAAATTTAAAGTCAAACTATGGAAGCCCCGCTCTACCAACAGAAAAAAAGTAATGCAACTTTTTAGCTCACTTATACTCTGAGAAAAAAAAAAAACAGGACTACTTGCGACAAACAAAATTAGGTAATTGTGACTTTGCCGGGTTTTGTTTTGTTTTTTCTTGAGTTTATCACTAGCATCATTCATTTTTTTGTTTTTTTTAGAATTCCAATAATAAAGTCTGAATCGTGAGATAAACAGTCACAATTACCTTTTTAATTTTTTTATTAATCCCGTGGCAGAAACAAACTTCCTTACCAAACAACTCAGAATATACTTCTTTACAATTGTAATAAATTGATTTGGATAGGCACTACATATCTAAACGGACATGTACCAAAATCTTCTTGACAATTTAGTTTATTCACTCCTTAGCCAAGCTATTTATCCCCCATCGAGGTGTGGGTAAACTCACAGGTGTCGGCGTGCACGGAAAGACCGCATCAGTAATAAATAGTAGTCGTCGACAATGTTCAGGCTTGTTGTAGGGTGTGTGTGTGTACTACACAACTAAAGGGCAAGGAGAGAATATGGCGTTGTGTGTTTTCACCACACAGGATCAGGCAGAACACACAGGGGGGGGCGCCACATACAAACCGCACCACACACGACACACCACACGACCACACACACGCACAACAGGTGGGTGTTGGGTGTCGGAGGGTTTTAGGGGACATTCCTAGGCGGAATGTTTATGTCTGGAGCAAACGGGAGGGCTAGTGCCCATACCCACCCCTAACCCCTACCCTACCTCCCTATACAGGAGCGCTGTTGGCTTTTTTTCACTTCTTTCCAAAAAACTATTCTGTATGATTTAAACGCTGTTTCCTTCATGGGGACCCTCAAAATGTCCCTACAGAGGTCACAATTTACTAGTAACATATCCTTGTTGGGGACATTGTTCCCCATACCGGCTGATAACTCCTCCAGGTACACACACACACCACACACACACACACAAAGGCAAAAATGTTCAGAGAGAAAGTCGATTAGTATGAATTGTGTTATGTAATACAGTGATATCATGATCTTCCTCCCAATAATACACCGCTCACAATCAATCAATCCCACATTACCCACAAGAGACTGTTCAAGTACAGAAAGAAAGTGTATATAAGAGTGTATAAATTCAGCCATGGGTCTGCACATTTATAACACACACAAACACACCAGAAGCACAACAAATCATAACGGTGAACCCAAACCAGGTCAAAATTAATCTTTCTAAAACCTACACCGCTTCTCCAAACCAATGGGATTATGTCTGTACTAATACATTCATGATGAAATACAGAGCAGTGCGCTGTAAATAAGACCTTTTTGTGCCCTACATCTGATTAAGTTCACATTAATCATGCTTTTGAAATGGCCAAACGAATTATACATAAAGCATAATTCACACAGACTTGATTAAGCATTTCAAAACATTTATATTAAACAGTTCACTGGCCATTGGTTTTTCCAGCTGCACTTTTTTGATGAAATGATTGTTACTGGACTCTTGTCTAAATCTCATCACATTCACATCCAACTACATTATGAGGACCCCACATCCATTTGATCTCTTCATGCTTCAATGGATGCTTTCTCACGTCTCATATTTTTATTTCAATAAAAGCCTCTCCAACGTGTGCTACTATCACTGACCCAGACGAATCTGTCTTCACTCTGAATGCAGGTTTTTAGGGTCTGCAAACTCTTGATTCACAACATGACAGCCTGTAGGGCGCAAATCTTGTAAGGCTTGTGTATTTTTTCTTTCTAGGGTCATACAAATAGTTTTGATCTCAAACAATTTTTAAAAAATGTGAAAAGTAAAACAATATAATTAATTTCACTTTAAACAGCTAAAGTTCAATGTCTCATTGTTCCTCCCACATTAATATGTATTCAGTTAAATTCAACTTAAAATGTACAAGTAATGACCCATATCAATATTGATTATTTTAATGGCTTATTATTTTAATCGGTGCCAGAATTTTTTAAAGGTTTAAAGGGAGGTGTGACCAAAAAAGTTTGAGAAACACTGCATTATATTGATCAAAAGTGACAATAAAGACTTTAATGTTTTTTATAAAAGATCTATATTAAAATAAATGCTGTCTTTTTACTTATGTATCATCAAAGATCCTGAAAAAAGTATAATGATTGCCCAAAACAGTCAAAGAAATTACATTAAATATACCTGACTAAAGCAGCTAAAACTGCTTTCAGTAGTGGAATACATACAGAATACATATTTTAAAATATATTAAATAGAAAACATTTAATATTCCAATTATAATACATATATATATAAATACATTATATATATTATATAGATATATATATATATATATATTATATATATATATATAACACATATACAGTATACACATATATATATATAGATATATATTATATAGATATATATAATTACTATAACTATATATATAATCTATATATATAACTTGTGTTGTGTGTGTGGGTGTGTTGTGGTGTGTGTGTGTGTGTGTGTGTGTGAACCCTGGACTCACAAAACCAGTCTTAAGTCGCTGGGTATATTTGTAGCAATTGCCAAAATACATTGTATGGGTCAAAATTTATTTATTTTTCTTTTATGCCAAAAATCATTAGGATATTAAGTAAAGCTCATGTTCCATGAAGTTATTTTGTAAATGTCCTACTATAAATATATTAAAACTTAATTTTTGATTAGTAATAGTCATTGCTAAGAACTTCATTTGGAAAACTTTAAAGGCGATTTTCTCAATATTTTGATTTTTTTTGCACCCTCAGATTCCAGATTTTCAAATAGTTGTATCTCGGCCAAATATTGTCGTATCCTAACAAACCATACATATAACATCAATGAGCTTATGTATAAATCTCAATTTCAAAAAAATTTACCTTATGACTGGTTTTGTGGTCCAGGGTCACATATATTCAATATTTAATTGTTATATAATAACATTTAATGATTGATTACAAATTTTACACATGTATATGTATACATGTGTAATGTATACAATGTATACATTATATTATTTTGATACGATATTTGAAAGATGTTGCGTAATTTTCATTTTAGGGTGAACTATACCTTTAAGTGTCTGATTATATTTTGGGATCACTGTATAAGGTGAGGAAACATCCAGACTTTGAATAAAGAGAAACTGATATCAAAAAAGAAAAAAAGAAAGGACATGAAAGGTAGATACTCAGTTCTTTATATTCCTGTCACACTCCTCTGACCCTCCACCCCCTCACTACACCCCTCATTGCGCACTCTCTCTCTCTCGCTTGTTCTCCCTCTCCTCCATCTATCTCTCTGACAGGCACGCGGGCGTAATGATATCAGCGACATCGTAACAGAACACGCCGGGCTGTTAATTTGCGGCCGAGCCCGTGATGGAGAGACAAGCAGCTGGGGACCACAGAGTGATGGAATGAGAGGAGAGAAGAGAGAGAAAGGGATGAAAGAAGAGAGGGATTTGAATGTGATTACATGTAATTGTATTTGTGTATTCTGACAATGTGCTGAATGACTAAATTAAAGGAGTGCCAGCCCTCCCTCATTTTATTCAATATTTTAAATGAATGCACGCACACACAGAACTTTGAAGCTCTATTAGTAAGGACCATTCTAAGACATCATATTTTCCAAACAAAGATTATGATATTCTGCTAGCCGGCCAGTTCACAACAGGAACAATAACTATAACCATAACTATATTCATTTATTGTTTATTGTAAGAGGGTGCTGCAGTTTTTGGTCTGCCGCATTAAATACTCAAGCTGTTAAAAGTTGGGTGGATTCTGCTTGGCTATAAATGATGCTATTGTTCAATATCTGGAAAAAATTGTTCTGAAAGTGATTCCAATGATATTGTTCCTCTGTGTTATTATCGTTCTTGTTGCCTTGGGTGAAGAGACTTAAATGGCGTTCACACAAATGAAATTCTGTAGTGTTATTATTTACTAAGCTTCATGTTGTGCCAAACCTGTATGAGTTTTTGAGCTGTGGAACCACCACACACAAAACACACATACGACAGATTATTCCATAAAGGGGACATTCCATAGACGTAATGGTTTTTGTACTGTACAAACTGTATTTTCTATCCCCTAACCCTACACTAAACCTACCTCTCACACAAAACTTTCTGCATTTTTAGATTTTCAATAAAATTAATTCTGTATGATTTATAATCTCGTTTCCACACTGGGACATTTGGTCCCATAACATAGGGAACCGGACACAAAATACACCAACACAACAATTGATATACATACAGAATGTTAGGAATAACAGTTTCCCTTTCAGTCAGTCACGTTCTATGTTATGTCAGTCGTGACTGACAAATTGGGATCTCCCCGGAGAGCCTAATCACCTTTGAGTGTTAACTAAACAAGCTAATGACAGTTGGCGTTTGTGTTTCGCCACGCGCACCCCGCCCGCAGCGCGGGTATAAAAGAAGAGCACGTGCAAACGCACATCAGCTTTACGCTTCGGAGCCGAGCCTTCAACAAGACGAATCTCCCCGAGTGTTTGGAAACAGCTGGCATTGGTGTTACAGCGCGTCAGCGGGGGTTGCCATTCAGCGCTGCTCATCTTCGGCGTGCTGCAGCTTCCATTCTGCGGTCTTGCCGCGACCTCCCCTGGGCGCTTCAGCGCTATCTCTAAAAGAGTATTTTCCAAAAATTCTAAAAGAACTATTTCTAAAAGAGCTTCACGAGCGACGGGCGTCTTTTTAAAAATGGCGGCCCTCTCGTGCGTTTCTGGATGTGGTCGTTTCCTGCCTCCATCTGATGGTCATGATCACTGCCTCTCGTGCTTGGGCTTACAGCACGCTGAAGCAGCGCTCATGGATGAGTCATGTTCTCAGTGCGGGAACATGACCATAGCGACGTTGCGGTCTAGATACCTCCTAATTAAACCAGACCCCGTGCAATGCCCTAGCTCTAGATCCTCTGGTTCTCGGAGGGCTACTTCGGTTCATGGTCAGGAAGACCTGAGGGTTACGGTGAGAGCTTCCCCGTCGAGTACGTCTCCGCGTGCCTCTCATTCCTCGAGCATGTCGCACCATCTGGTGTTCCCGGACGAGTGTGCTGGTTCCTTGGACAGGGCGGGGTCCAGCATCTTGTGCGGGGCACAGGCAGAGGACAGGATGTCGATCGCTGCATCGGAGGGCGAGCTAGGCTCTGGAGATGAGGATTCGGCTGCGCTGCCACCGTCAGGGAGAGTGGCGTTGCCCGAGTCAGATCCAGAGCTGACCGCTATGATTTCCCGGGCCGCTGAGAGCGTCGGGCTACACTGGAGGCCTCCGCCTTCTCCCGAAAGCTCGAGGCTGGACGATTGGTTCCTGCGGGGCTCAAATCGGTCGTCGGCAGCCGTCTCCGGTTCCATTCTTCCCGGAAGTGCAAGAGGAGGTTACTAAGTCTTGGAAGGCACCTTTTCTGCCCGAAACAGACTTGGTGCATCCTCCGTCCTCACCACCCTCGACGGGGGGGAGGCCCAAGGGTATGTGGACATCCCCCAAGTCGAGCGCACTGTTGCTATGCAGCTCTGCCCGCAAAGCGCCGCCTGGAGAGGTAGTCCACGCCTTCCGTCCAGAGCCTGTAAGTTCTCGTCCACTCTGACAGCTAAGGCTTACAGCGCTGCTGGACAGACCGCTTCCGCCCTGCACACCATGGCCATCCTGCAAGTCCACCAGGCCAAAGCGTAGAAGCAGCTGGACGAGGGAGGTGCTGACCAAGGTGTGCTGCAGGAACTGCGCACGGCGACGGACCTCGCGCTTAGGGCGAAGAAAGTCACTGCGCGGGCCCTGGGTCAGACAATGTCCACACTGGTGGTCCAGGAGCGCCACCTATGGCTGACCGTGGCGGATATGAGGGAGGCCGACAAGCATCGCTTCCTGGACTCCCCCCCTTTTCGGTGAAGCAGTAGAGGGCTTTGCCCAACAGTTCTCCACCGCACAGAAGCAGACGGAGGCGACGGAGGAGTTACGAAACATACTGCCAAGGGGAATGTTGCGGTCAGAACCCACCGCGGCTGTTTTTTACAAGCCCCTCTGTCTGCTCGTCGCAGAGGGCGCCCTCCTGCGGCCTCCACCCCCGCTCCGGCGCGGCCACAACAGCAGCCTCCACAACGGCCGCAGCATGGAGCTGGCCACAGGAAAGCGGCGCACCCCGTCTCCGCCCCTGCCAAGCCCGTAAAGCGTCAAAGCAGGCGGCGTCCCTGAGACGGGCGACACGGAGCTCTTGGATCTGCTCTTCAGGATATGGTGAACGCACCACTCCCTCCCTCGGAGGAGGGCCGTGTGGAGAATCTTATGTTCCCATTTGTTTTTGTTCTGCCACTGGATACCCAGCCAGTGGTACCCAAAACTTCAATAAAAGAGCAGTTTCCTTTGCCACCGGGTTCCAAGAGGGTGAGGATGGCGGTGCACGAGACCCAGTCTCCACACGGCCGGCCCACTCTCCCTTCGCTAATGGGCAGCAGGGTTCAGTTCAAGGACGCTACGCCTCCTCACGAGCCCCCTGCCCAGCCGTGGAGCCAGGTAAGTGGCGCGCCGCGCACTCAGACCACACCCTGGGACGCGCGGCCTCCCGGGTTGGGTCCCTGTGTTCCACTTCGCTGCCCCACTGCAGGTACGTCAGTGGTCTCCCTAGTCCCACTAGTTCGGTCGCTGGGGGCCTGGTTAACGCCCCCCAGACCGTCTCGTGGCTCATGATAACCATCAGACTCGGCTACGCGGTTCAATTCGCCCGGCGCCCTCCCAAGTTAAGGGGCATTCGGTTCACCTCTGTGCCGGACAAGGATGCTCCCATCTTGCGTGCAGAGATCGCGGTCCTGCAAGCGAAGGACGCGATACAGCCGGTCCCTCCAGCCGAGATGAGGTCGGGTTTCTACAGCCCATACTTCATCGTACCCAAGAAAGGCGGTGGGTTACGACTGATCCTGGACCTGCGCGTACTGAACTGGGCCCTTCACAAGCTCCCGTTCAGGATGTTGACGCAGAAACGCATCTTTCAATGCGTCCGTCCTTTCGATTGGTTTGCGGCGGTCGACCTCAAGGACGCGTACTTCCATGTCTCGATTCTCCCTCGACACAGACCGTTTCTACGCTTTGCGTTCGAAGGGCGAGCATAACAGTACAAGGTCCTCCCCTTCGGGCTATCCCAGTCGCCTCGTGTCTTCACCAAGGTCGCGGAGGCAGCCCTCGTTCCATTGAGGGAAACTGGCATTCGCATTCTCAACTACCTCAACGACTGGCTCATAATGGACCAGGAACGAGCGCAGTGTGCGAACACAGGATATGGTGATCAGTCACCTCAGCCGATTGGGGCTTCGTGTCAACTGGGAAAAGAGCAAACTCTCCCAGGTGCAGAGGATCTCTTTTCTCGGCATGGAGCCAGACTCTGTCAACCTCTCGGCATGTCTCTCAGTAGAACGTGCACAGTCGATACTGTCTGGGGTCCTTCCAGTGCAAGACGGCGGTTCCACTGAGACAAGTTCAGAGGCTCCTGGGGCATATGGCATCAGCAGCCGCTGTCACGCTGCTCGGGTTGCTTCATATGAGACCGCTTCAGCGTTGGCTTCACGACCGGGTCCCGAGATGGGCATGGCGACACGGCACTTACCGGGTTCCTGTTACCCCGTTCTGCCATCAGACCCTCAACCCATGGACAGATCTTGCCTTTCTTCAGACATGGGTGTCCCTTGGGCAAGTATCCAGGAATGTTGTTGTGTCAACAGATACCTCTGCCAGGGGCTGGGGTGCCATGAGCAATGGGAATGCAGCTGCGGGGCTCCGGCCGGGGCCCCGACTGCAGTGGCATATCAACCGCCTCGAGTTGCAAGCAGTATGGCTGGCCCTGCGCCGCTTCAAATCGCTGCTACACAACAAGCACGTACTGGTCCGTACGGACACAACACAGCGACCGGTGCGTACATCAACCGACAAGGTGGTCTGCGCTCCCGTCGTATGTCGCAACTCGCCCGCCATCTCCTCCTCTGGAGTCAGAAGCATCTGAGGTCGCTTCGCGCCGTTCACATCCCAGGCGAGCTCAATCGTGCAGCCGACGAGCTCTCATGTCAGCCCGTCCTGCCGGGAGAATGGCGACTCCACCCCGAGACAGTCCAGCTGATTTGGAGACGCCTTGGGGACGCTCAGGTAGACCTGTTTGCATCCCCGGACACGTCCCATTGCCAGTTTTTTTACTCCCTGGCCGAGGGAACACTCGGCACGGACGCACTGGCACATAGCTGGCTGCGGGGCCTTCGCAAATATGTGTTTCCCCCGGTGAGCCTTCTTGCACAGACACTGTGTAAGGTCAGGGAGGATGAGGAGCAGGTCCTCTTGGTAGCGCCATATTGGTCCAGTCGGACTTGGTTCCCCAAACTGATGCTCCTCGCGACAGCTCCTCCTTGGCGAATTCCTCTGAGGAGGGATCTACTTTCTCAGAGAAGGGGCACCCTCTGGCACCCGCGTCCAGACTTGTGGAATCTCCACTTATGGTCCCTGGACGGGACGCGAAGGTTCTAAGTGACCTACCCCAAGAGTTAGTGACACCATCACTTCAGCGAGAGCACAGTCTACGAGACACACTTACAGGCTGAAGTGGAACCTGTTCGTTGATTGGTGCTCTTCCCGCGGGAAGACCCCCGTAGATGCCCGATCGGGGTCGTGCTTTCTTTCCTGCAGGATGGGTTGGAGCTAAGGCTGTCTCCCTCCACCCTTAGAGTGTATGTTGCCGCCATTGCCACGCATCACGATGCAGTAGACGGTAAGTCTGTGGGGAAGCACGACTTGGTCATCTGGTTTCTCAGAGAGGCAAGGAGGTTAAATCCTCCGCGCCCTCACCTGTTACCCTCTTGGGATCTACCCTCGGTCCTGACGGCCTTGAAGGAGGAGCCCTTAGGCTCTATGCAGTCAGTGAGTTAGTTTCTGTCATTGAAAGACAGTGCGCAACCCCCCCCCCCCCCTCCCCCCCCCCACCCCACCGCTGGGCCGCGCGTTCAAGCGGGCTAGGGGACCTGCAGGCATTCTTGGTCGACGATTCGTGCCTAGAATTCGGGACGGGTAACTCTCACGTTGTCCTGAGACCCCGGCCCGAATATGTGCCCAAATTTCCCAGGGATCAGGTGGTGAACTTGCAAGCGCTGCCCCCGGAGGAGGCAGACCCAGCCATCGCTCTGCTCTGTCCAGTTCGCGCTCTGCGCATTTACGTGGACCGTACGCGGAGCTTCAGGACCTCAGACCAGCTCTTTGTCTGCTTTGGAGGTCAGCAGAAGGGAAAGGCTGTCTCCAAACAAAGACTTGCCCACTGGTTAGTGGAGGCTATAGTCTTGGCATACCAGGCCCAACGTTTACCATGCCCCCTCGGAGTGAGAGCTCACTCTACGAGAGGAGTGGCATCTTCTTGGGCATTGGCGCGGGGCTCATCGATAGCAGACATCTGTAGAGCTGCCGGATGGGCGACGCCTAACACGTTTGCGAGTTTCTATAATCTCCGTGTAGAGCCCGTGTCCTCTCGTGTACTCGCCTCAGGTAGGCAGTAACACCGGACCTGCTCGGTGTCGATCACGCTTGCTGCGCCATTCCCCTCTACGGACTGGATACTTTTGTGCTCCTCAATCAGTTCCCCATGGCGAACCCTGGTGGAGTTCCTCCCGCACCCTCAGTGGTCAGGCGTGGCGGAGCGCCAGACGCCAGGCTCAGCACTCGTGTGCATGCCCAAGGTCAGCCCATGTGCTGGGCTAGGTGCCCGTGTGTAGTGATTCCCCCTTCGGGTGATCCCACATGTGTATTCTTCCACGGTACGGCTCCCCTCACGGTAAGCCCGTGTCGTTCCCTGGCAGAGTCCTTTTGCTGTCTCTGCTGTGTATTGATCTCACCTCAGGCGGGTTGAGTCTACCGCAGAGACTTCCATATGTAGTACTGCCCTGGGCCAGTCCATATGTGTAATTCCACATGATACCTCCTATGTGGATACCTCCAACTGGGTACGCTTTCCCAGTGTTATCCAATGTACCACTGTATGGAACAGCAGTGGCAGACACCTCTGCCTAGCCGCTGTCCTATCTTCCGCCCCAGCTGGTGTGGGGGGACTTGCCGGCTTCAGCAGGGCACTGGAGGAGGTCAGCAATAGTGGCGTTTTCCATACGGATCACAATTCGTCAGTCCCGACTGACGTAACATAGAACGTGACTGACTGAATAGGAACGTCTAGGTTACTTGTGTAACCCTCGTTCCCTGAAGGAGGGAACGGAGATGTTACGTTGCGTTGCCACAGTTGCTGCACCACCACTGTACGGCCGGGGCATGTAGTCTCGGCTCCTCAGCGAAAAACTGATGTGCGTTTGCACGCGCTCTCCTTTTATACCCGCGCTGCGGGGCGAGGTGCGCGTGGCGAACACGCACGCCAACTGTCATTGGCTTGTTTAGTTAACACTCGAAGGTGATTGGGCTCTCGGGCGAGATCCCAATTCGTCAGTCACTTGACGTAACGTCTCCGTTCCCTCCTTCAGGGAACGAGGGTTACACAAGTAACCTAGACGTTCCCATTGACAAAAATGCAGTGGAAGTCAAAGGGAACCGAAACTGTTTGGTTTTGTCCCTTGTAGACAATACACCTATTCAGTTGAAAGCATTTGGCCAATTTATATTGACCATTTTATAAGATTTGTCAACAGAGAGCACCACTTCACATGTCATTTTGAATTTTGAAGACATTTCCATGAAGTTTGACCTTCACAAGTATACCAGTCCTGTACATACATTTCTTTTTTATCTTCATACGGACTTTTCATTGAGTTCTATTATGTTCATACCATGTTAATGATACTGTCTATCGATTACACCAAATTTAACTCTCACACAAACATTTTAGTTTATTAATGTTTATATGGTTTCCTCTTAAGGTTTATTGTTTTATTTTAATATTGTTGTGAGCAAATTTGGTCCAAATACAACAACTAAGCAGTCATGTTCAAATGAGCATAAACATAGTTAAACAGTGAATAATATAATACAATTGCATTACACTAATCTTAAACTCAAGGCATTATATGCTACTTATTTTTTTGCTTATTTATTTATTTATCTGTCAACAAATGTGGTTTCTGTGGTCTTTAAAAAATAAATAAGTAAAATCACTGATTATTGTATATTATGGTTAATAAGAAGGCATAGACACACAGCACCTTGCCCACCACTGGCATCTCATTATAAATATTAGGCATTTGAATATGAATACAAGGTTTAAGCAAACCAAATTAATGTTGAAGGAAATGTAAAATAAAATAGAACCCAATCAAACTGGCCTACAATGATGCAAACATGAATAGAATAGAGTCAAGTCAAGTCAAGTCTGCTTTATTGTCAATTCTTCCACATGTACAGCACATACACACAGAGAACTGAAATTGTGTTACTCTCAGACCCTTGGTGCATACAAATAACACTAACAGTAGAACATAAATACAGATAGATACAGATTAAATATAAAATACAACTATACAAATATACAAATAAGGTAAAATGTAAAAAAAAATATGTAAATCAGCACAAGGCACATCGCAGATAGAGTAAACAACAGTGCAGATATAATGATTTGTAGGGCAAAAAGAGCTTATTCAGACTGATTAAAGTGACAGTGTGTGTGTGTATTTGGGAGGGGGGAGTGGGAGAGTCCGTCAGAGGGTCAGAGTTCAGAGGTGCGCGGGGCAAAAGAGGGGAGGGGGGGCAAGGACGGGAGGGAGTTCAGCTTCCTGACAGCCTGATGGATGAAACTGTCCTTCAGTCTGCTGGTCCTGGCCTGGAGACTCCGCAGTCTCCTCCCTGATGGCAGCAGACTGAAGAAGCTGTGTGTCGGGTGGGTGGGATCACCTGGAATGCAGAGGGCTTGGGAGAGAGGGAGGGAGGGGAGAGAGGCACCAACGTTCTTCTCAGCTGCTCTCACTATGCGTGGAAGTGTCTTGCGGCAGGACGCGTTGCAGGCGCAATACCACACAGTGATGCAGCTCGTCAGAATGCTCTCGATGGTGCCTCTGTAGAAGGTGCAAATGATGGGGGCCAGGGCTCTGGCTCTTCCCAGTTTGCGGAGGAAGTAGAGACACTGCATGTGCTTTCTTGGCCAGTGCTGCGGTGTTGTCAGTCCAGGAGAGATCCTCTGTGATGTGCACACCCAGGAACTTGGTGCTACTCACCCTCTCCACAGTCACACCATTGACGGTCAGAGGAGCATGATGAGTGCGCACTCTCCTGAAGTCAACAAAAATCTCCTACATCTTCTCCACATTTAGAGAGAGATTGTTGTCACTGCACCACCTGGCCAGGCGTCTCACCTCGATACTGTAGTTTGTTTCATCTCTGTTGCAATGAGACCAATACAGTCGGTCATCGCAAACTTATAGAAGGAGAGTGGAGTTGTGGGACGGAGTGCAGTCGTGGGTCAGCAGAGTGAAGAGGAGGGGGGCTCAGCACACATCCTTGGGGGCCCCAGTGTTCAGTGTGATGGGGCTGGATGTGTTGCTGCCGACCCGAACTGCCTGAGGTCTTCCAGTCAGGAAGTCCACCAGCCAGTTGCACAGCGAAGTGTTGAACCCCAGCTGGACCAGTTTGTGAATGAACTGCTGAGGGATGATTGTGTTGAATGCTGAACACAAGTCTATGAACAGCATTCTGACGTATGAGTCTTTTGTGTCCAGGTGTGTGAGTGCTGAGTGGAGGGTAGTGGGGATGGCGTCATCGGTCGAGCGTTTGGACCAATATGCAAACTGGAAGGGGTCCAAGGAAGGGGGGAGGGCAGACATGATGTGGTGCATGACTAGCCGTTCAAAACACTTCATGAGGATGGGGGTAAGTGCAACTCGACGGTAGTCATTGAAGCAGGATGGAAACGACTTCTTCGGGACTGGAATGATGATGGTAGCTTTGAAGCATGTGGGGACAAAAGCCTGACTTAGCGAGATGTTGAAAATGTCTGTGAAGACATCGGTGAGTTCCACTGCACAGTCTCTCAGTACACGCCCAGGAATGTTGTCAGGACCCAGAGCTTTGCGTGCATTGATCCTGCTGAGGGATCTCCTCACGCTGTCCGGGGACAGCGTCATCACCTGGTCACCAGGAGGAGGTGGAGTCTTCTGTGCAGTGGTGCTGTTTTGTGCCTCAAAGCGAGCGAAGAAGACGTTCAGCTCGTTCAGCAGGCGGGTCTTTTTTTTTCTTTCGGGCGAGTGGTGTGTCACAGGTGCGGGGTGGGGGCTTGTAGTCTGTAATGGTCTGTATCCCCTGCCACAGGCTGGGGATAGAATAGAAAGAACAGGAGAAAGAATAGAATAGAATAGAATAGAACAGAATAGAATAGAATAGAACTGAAAGATTAATTTAACTAAACTAAACAGACATTTTCAGAAATTTGGCCCTCACACAACAACACAAGCATGCATAAAAACACACTTTTTAGCACTTGACCTATGAAAGGCTGCAGGGTCAGTCACCTATAAGCTGAAGAGGTCTGATAAGGGCTTGAACCAACATGTGGCCGAGCAGAGACACAGCCTCCACCTGCAGGTCTGTCATGCATTTGGAAAGTACATGAGCTTTATCATCACAGAGGAGCTCTTTAAACCAGCTCATAAACTCTGCAGCTCTGTCTGAAGGCTCTTAAATCAGACAGTACACCAGCTGTGGCCTGAATCGCCTCCTGATACCATGCATGTCAACTGCACGACTGGAGTCTCCACAGGTGCACACAGGTGTGTCTACATGTCAGTGCAGCCTATGGCACTATATGCTAAAAAGTTCGCTATGATGCTCTAAAGTTTTGGTCAGTAAGATTTTTTTTAATATATAAATTAACTATTTTATTCAGCAAGGATGCATAAATGATCAAGGACATTAAATACTTAATAAGAAAAAATAATTACACATATTAAGAAAATACTTGTATTTATATTTAAATTAAGAAAATAAATAATTTGAACAAAATTCCGGAAAAAAATGTATTACAGTTTCCACAAAAATATTAGTTTTCAACATTAATAAACATAAAAAGTTTGCTTGAACAGGAAATCAGCATATTAGAATGATTTTTGAAGGATCAGGTGACACTGAAGACTGGAGTAATGATGCTAAAAATTTCACATTGCATCACAGGAATAAAATTACATTTTACAATACACTACAATTAAAATGACTATTTTACTGTATTTTTAATTAAATAAATGTTACATTGGTGAGCATAAGAAACGTATTTCAAAACCATGTCACTTACATTTAAATGGTAATGGATTAATATATAGAGAGAGATTCAGTAAAGCAGTAAGGGTAATAGAGGGTTGGCGTACCAAAAAAACCCTCCAAAAAAAACGTATTTTATGTCTTCAGTCAACAGAAAGACTATTCATGTCTGCACACAAAAAAAAGAATACACAGCACTCCGGAAAATAAAGGAGTAGAAACAAGAGAGAAAACAGAATCATGATATAAAAATGGCAGTCACTTCCTCATAAAACTCTGCTAGTGTGAGTTGAGGAGAGAGAGAGAGAGAGAGAGAGAGAGAGAGAGAATTGTATCTGGGATCATAGGTCTGTGTCACCGTAGGTCTTCCTCAACGTGATTAGCGTGTCAACATGAAACGGCCTATGAGGACACACGAAAGAGCAGCTGCCCTTGTCGCAGATGATATCATCGGAGATGACCTCCAACAGGACATTTTTTCCTGAATGACTCGGTGTAATTGAAAATAGTCTTTCAATATATCAGCACTTGAACTGCTTAGCTGCTATTCAGCCTCAAAATCAGGACTATAATAAATGTATTCGGCTAAGAAAAGATCACCAATTAATCTGTAGTGATTCAGACAATGTCACTTGAACGTCATAAATTTAACAATGTGATCTGATAAAAGAGATTTATTATCTTCTATGCTGCGGTTTGATTAAATATGTTGCCTTTAACACAGATGCGTTAATCTTCTGGTCTGAAACTTGAATTTGATCATCATATATGATTTGCTGTAAATTGATCTCTTTTCCAGATAATAAGGGCGAGAACTGGAAAAAAATGCCCACATCAATGACAGCACACATGATTTAGAGAGGCTGTTTTATTATGTTTGTAAGAAATATTATCATATATTGCACTGTTAATGCCTTTAGTCTTTCAAATCTTACATAAATAGCTGCACACACACACACACGTTTGGTTTACTATCCTTGTGGGGACTCTGCATAGGCGTAATAGGTTGTATACTGTACAAATCGTATATTCTATCGGCCTACACCTAAAACTATCTCTCACAGAAAACTACAGGCATTTTTACATTCTCAAAAAAACTCATTCTGTATGATTTATAAACTTGTTTCCCCATGGGGACCTCAGTTTAGGTCCCCAAGGTGACATGAGTCCCCATGAGTCGGTGTGTATTCAGGTTTAAGTCCCCACCGGGATAGAAAAACATGTACACACACACACACACACACACACACACTCACACAAAACCACACACACACACCCTAGGTATAATCCACCATAGCTGCTTACTGTTCCAAGCATAATTCATGCTGGGAAACACACACTGACCAGATTTTCTCCCTGTGCCACAACACTTCGGAAATAATCACAGTTCAAGCATTCTCACCACAAACACACCATAGATTGTGTGTGTGTGTGTGTGTGTGGTGTGTGTGTGTGTGTGTGTGTGTGTGTGTGTGTGTGTGTGTGTGGTGTGGTGTGTGTGTTTGTACAGGAACAAACACACGACACACACAACAAAACACAGGACTCCTGGAGGTGAGCTGGCACAGACATGTTTTAAAACCCTAAATTGGCACATATGAACTCCAGAACGACAGAGACACTGACTTTTTCCAACTTTTTTTTCCAACAAGCAACAAAGTCACCATCTGTACAAAATCGAGAGAAATTTCATTCATTTGTAACCTTCAAAATTCAACAATTATAGACTTCATAAAAGCTTTAAAAGGTGCTATATATTCTGCCTGTTCTCTAGTCTACTTTTCATAGTATTTTGAAATGTTCTGCTTGTCCAACAATAAAATTAATCAACTGCTACATTTGACCAAGCTCATGATTAGGTTGCCAGGCCCACCCAAACCCCCTTTTGAAAGCAAGAATCATTTTAACCATTGATTTTTATTATACCTCTCAATGTCAAGAACTGTCCCAGTTAAAAAATATCATTAAAAAAATTAATAGTTGCATTAAGGGAGGAAAAAATAATAATTAATATAAAATTATGTATTATTATTCAAATTTTGTAAATTAACAATAAAGCTAATTATAATAAACACAATAATATCCTTGCATCAATTAAAAAAAATCGTTGCTATTAAAACTTTTCAATGGTATTTTGCACTACTTTTGTGTATAATAATAAAAAACAATAATAAATATTAGTGATGATGTTGGTGTTGTTGTTGGATTGCTATTTTTCTTATTTAATGGTAAAAATGAATTATTTCAAAATAAAACATTATTATTATACCAATAAAAGTTTGCGTCAAAAGATCAAGCAAATTTGTGAAATTATTTTCTTTTTGCATTATTATTTTAATGTAATTTATTTAATATTTATTGAAATGCCCATGTTTAGTAAGTATAATGTACATTACAGTACTGTAGTATCATTGCAATGCCTTTGATTGTATTATCATTATTTTCTATTAATATTATTGTATTACTGTATCACAATAACGAGAAGGACATTTTTATTTCTTTATTTTAATGTAAATTTACGAGGAAAATGTGCTTAAATGAAAATAATTTCACTATGCAAATAAAATCTTAATGGTCCTAAAAAATAAGCTTCAATTTCCTCAAGCAAACTATAATTTTTTTTTTTTAAAGATTCACCCAGTCAAAGCAGCAAAACACACATTTAATGCATGTAATTTGTAAAGCCTGATTTGATGCCACTGAGAAGTTGTTTGTTCCTGACAGACAGAACTAATCAAAACAAATCACACCCTCACACACCATTCTACACAAAAAGCAAAAACACTGATTAAAACGCCTACTCAGAGTGAGAGAGAAGGATAAGTTTATGAAGCCAGAGATATACTGTATATATATATTCAGACATTATACACATTATTGTAATATAAGTGTAATGCTATCAAAACATCTGCTTGTATGGCTCGATCTCTGTTTTTCCAAACACAATCATTCAGGTGAATGATGTGAATAACATTCACACTCATAGGCTTGAGTGTGAGTGAGAAATCCACAATGGTACTACACACACATGCAGAGAGACCATCTGTCTAACGTCGTTAGGAGGTTTTATCAGCGCTGCTCTGAGATATCAAGCACAGGTCTGTACAGACAAACAAACCATCAGTTTCTCAACAAGCTTAAGTCCAGCAGACCGATTCATCTCAATATCGTGAGCTGTGTGATGGAAAGATATCGTGATCATGTGATGTTACTCAGGTGTAACTCACCGTCAAAGCTCTTGAACTGGCCGTTGAGCGAGGCCTGTAAGGTGCGTCCAGACTCCTTCACCTGAGTCTCAAACTCTCGTCGGCTCAGGTTCAGGAGGTTGTCCTCTATCCCAGACGTGCAGCAGGTGTAACCCTGAGAACAAACCCGCAGGTGTTCACCTGAGAGAGAGAGAGAGAGAGAGAGAGAGAGAGAGAGAGAGAGAGAGAGAGAGACAATTAACAATGTTAATATGACTGTCAGTAAAAATGCATTTAACTATCCATGATCTCTATCCATCCAATTATTCATTCATCCATCTACAAACCCAATTCCAAAAAAGTTGGGACACTGAACAAATTGTGAACAAAAACAGAATGCAATTATGTGGAAGTTTCAAATTTCTATATTTTATTCACAAAATATAGATAACATATCAATTGTTGAAAGTGAGACATTTTGAAATGTAATTTCAAATATTGGCTCATTTTGGATTTCAGGAGAGCTACACATTCCAAAAAAAGTTGGGACAGGTAGCAATAAAAGGCCGGAAAAGTTAAATCTACATATAAGGAACAGCTGGAGGACCAAATTGCAACTTATTAGGTCAATTGGCAACATGATTGGATAAAACAGAGCCTCTCAGAGTGGCAGTGTCTCTCGGAAGTCAGGATGGGCAGAGGATCACCAATTCCCCTAATGCTGCGGTGAAAAATAGTGGAGCAAAATCAGAAAGAGTTTCTCAGAGAAAAATTGCAAAGGCTTTGAAGTTATCATCATCTACAGTGCATAATAGCATCCAAAGATTCAGAGAATCTGGAAAAATCTCTGTGCGTAAGGGTCAAGGCCGGAAAACCATACTGTATGCCCGTGATCTTCGGGCCCTTAGACGGCCACTGCATCACATACAGGATGGAAATCACAACATGGGCTCAGGAATATTTCCAGAAAACATTGTCTGTGAACACAATCCACCATGCCATTCGCCGTTGCCGGCTAAAACTATATAGGTCAAAAAAGAAGCCATATCTAAAAATGATCCAGAAGCGCAGACGTTTTCTCTTGGCCAAGGCTCATTTAAAATGGACTGTGGCAAGTGGAAAACTGTTCTGTGGTCAGACGAATCAAAAATTTGAAGTTCTTTTTGGAAAACTTGGACGCCATGTCATCCGTACTAAAGAAGACAAGGACAACCCAAGTTGTTATCAACGCTCAGTTCAGAAGCCTGCATCTCTGATGGTATAGGGTTGCATGAGTGCGTGTGGCATGGGGCAGCTTACACATCTGGAAAGGCACCATCAGTTCTGAAAGGTGTATCCAAGTTCTAGAACAACACATGCTACCATTCAGACGTCGTCTCTTTCAGGGAAGACCTTGCATTTTCCAACATGACAAAGCCAGACCACATACTCCATCAATTAAAACATCATGGCTGCGTAGAAGAAGGAACCGGGTACTGAAATGGCCAGCCTGCAATCCAGATCTTTCACCCATAGAAAACATTTGGCACATCATAGAGGAAGATGCGACAAAGAAGACCTAAGATAGTTGAGCAACTAGAAGCATGTATTAGACAAGAATGAGACAACATTCCTATTCCTAAACTTGAGCAACTTGTCTCAGTCCCCAGACGTTTGCAGACTGTTATAAAAAAGAAGAGGGGATGCCACACAGTGGTAAACATGGCCTTGTCCCAACCTTTTTGAGATGTGTTGATGCCATGAAATTTTTTTGAAACTTATTTTTCCCTTAAAATTATACATTTTCTCAGTTTACACATTTGATATGTCATCTATGTTGTAATCTGAATAAAATATAAAAATTTGAAACTTCCACATCATTGCAATATGTTTTTATTCACAATTTGTACAGTGTCACAACTTTTTTGGAATCAGGTTTGTATAATATATATATATATTCAAAAGTTTGGGGTTGGTGTCTCTTATTCTCACCAAAGCTGCGTTTATTTGATCAAAATACAGTAAAATTAGTAACATTGTGAAATATTATTACAACTTTAAAAAAGTTGATTCTATTTTAAATTATATATCAAAATGTAATTTATTCCTGTGGTGGCAAAGCTGCATTTCAGCATCATTACTCCAGTCTCAGTGTCACATGATCCTTCAGAAATCATTAGTTGAATATAGTGATTTGGTGCTCAAGAACACTTTCCTATTATCAATGTTGAAAAAAGGTGTGCTGCTTAACAATTTTTTTTTTTTTGCCGAAACTGCACTGTAAAAAATCTGTAAAAATAGGACACAATGTACTGTTAATATGAAGGAATTTATTATTATTAGTTATATATTTGGAAATGTGATCATTCTTAGGTGCGATTTTTTTTTTTTTTTTTTTTTGCTTTTATGATTTTTTTATTTTTTAGGATTCATTGATGAATTAAAAGTTGAAAAGAAAAACTTATTTTAACTACATTTTTCTTTACTGTCACTTTAACTGTCACAATCAATTTAATGCATTCTTGCTGAATAAAAGTATTATTATTATTGTTATTATTATTATTTAATACTGCCCCCAAACTTTTGAGCAGTGGTGTATTTCCACTTAGATTTACTACATTTCATTTATCTATCCATCTAAATCTTCATTCATTTATTCATTAACCAACC
Source organism: Sinocyclocheilus anophthalmus (assembly GCA_018155175.1). Lineage (NCBI taxonomy): Eukaryota > Metazoa > Chordata > Actinopteri > Cypriniformes > Cyprinidae > Sinocyclocheilus > Sinocyclocheilus anophthalmus. Next base: position 370,881 of record JADLZN010000098.1, read on the forward strand.
ATCCATCATCCTTTTTTAAATCATTATCAGCTATATATGGTGTTGTTTTGCTTGTTGCTCCAAGAATCTTGTTGAGAAAGAAAAGCAGAAGAGTGAAAGAGAGAGCGAATAAGAAAGAAAGAAGCACAGAAGTGTATAATGGGCTTAGACTAGTTTAGTGATCTGATCTGTGGACTGTAATTACACACGGATCTCTGACCTGATCTGAGTGCAGACACATGCTCTCTGAAGCAGCATGAGTCTGCACACGCTCAACATCACACACACATGTACACAGGATTGCGTTTTGTGCTGTTTGAGAAGGCAGCAGCTGATGGTGCCCTACAGACATATATACAGGACTAGTAAATATTTTCAGTCAGCATATTACAAACAATACATCTTATGATAACTAAATACTTAAAAATGTGTTTACAGATATAAATAAACCCCCAGTGTTGAAGCTGTGAATGTGTTGGCTCTGTGACTGTGTGACTGACAGCGTTATATAAGAGAGTACAAATGATTTTTATAACAGGGGGTGGAGGGGGCTAAATAGTAATTGAAAATTTCCACTCAATCGACTGCTGTTCTGCCCTGTGCTTGATCAAATATCATACAATAGAAGAGATGACACGGTCAATCGATATGTCCATTCCAGCTCAGTAGCGTACAAAGAAAAAATGCAAATAAAGAAACAGTAATTTTAATAATAATATAAATAATATTATATTATTATTATCAATAACATAAGCCCATAATATAACTAAATAATTTATGTATACATTGTTTAAAAATATTTTTCGAGTTTCTTTTGCACTACTGTTTGTGGAAATGTATAGTGGGTACGGAAAGTATTCAGAACCCCTGAAATTTTTCACTCTTTGTTATATTGCAGCCATTTGCTTAAATCATTTAAGTTCATTTTTTTTCCTAATTAAGGTAACACAGCACCATATTGACAGAAAAACACAGAATTTTTGACATTTTTGCCGATTTATTAAAAAAGAAAAACTGAAAAAAAAAAACTGGTCCTAAGTATTCAGACCCTTTGCTGTGACACTCATATATTTAACTCAGGTGCTGCATTTCTTCTGATAATCCTTGAGATGGTTCTACACCTTCATTGAGTCCAGCTGTGTTTGATTATACATATTGGACTTGATTAGGAAAGCCACACACCTGTCTATATAAGACCTTAAAGCTCACAGTGCATGTCAGAGCAAATGAGAGTCATGAGGTCAAAGGAACTGCCTGCAGAGCTCAGAGACAGAATTGTGGCAAGGCACAGGTTTGGCCAAGGTTACAAAAAATTTCTGCTGCACTTAAGGTTCCTAAGAGAACAGTGGCCTCCATAATCCTTAAATGAAGACGTTTGGGACGACCAGAACCCTTTCCTAGAGCTGGCCGTCCGGCCAAAATGAGCTATCGGGGGAGAAGAGCCTTGGTGAGAGCGGTAAAGAAGAACCCAAAAATCACTGTTGCTGAGCTCCAGAGATGCAGTCGGGAGATGGGCGAAAGTTGTAGAACGTCAACCATCACTGAAGCCCTCCACCAGTCGGGGCTTTATGACAAAGTGGCCCGACAGAAGCCTCTCCTCATTGCAAGACACATGAAAGCCCACATGGAAGGACTCCAAGATGATGAGAAATAAGATTCTCTGGTCTGATGAAACCAAGATAGAACTTTTTGGCCTTATTTCTAAGCAGTAGTTGTGGAGAAAACCAGGCACTGCTCATAACCTCTCCAATACAGTCCCAACAGTGAAGCATGGTGGTGGCAGCATCATGATGTGGGGGTGTTTTCAGCTGCCGGGACAGGACGACTGGTTGCAATCGAGGAAAGATGAATGCGGCCAAGTACAGAAATCCTGGACGAAAACCTTCTCCAGAGTGCTCAGGGACCTCAGACTGGGCTGAAGGTTTACCTTCCAACAGGACAATGGCCCTAAGCACACAGCTAAAATACCGAAGGAGTGGCTTCACAACAACTCTGTGAATGTTCTTGAATGGCCCAGCCAGAGCCCTGACTTAAACCCAAATTGAGCATCTCTGGAGAGACCTAAAAAAATGGCTGTCCACCAACGTTTACCATCCAACCTGACAGAACTGGAGAGATCTGCAAGGAGGAATGGCAGAGGATCCCAAAATCCAGGTGTGAAAAACTTGTTGAATCTTTCCCAAAAAGACTCATGGAGGTATTAGATCAAATGGGTGCTTCTACTAAATACTGAGCAAAGGGTATGAATACTTAGTACCATGTGATATTTCAGTTTTTTTTTAATAAATCTGCAAAAATGTAAACATTTCTGTGTTTTTCTGTCAATATTGGGGTGCTGTGTGTACATTAATGAGGGAAAAAAAATTAACTTGAATGATTTTAGCAAATGGCTGCAATATACAAAGAGTGAAAAATTTAAGGGGGTCTGAATACGTTCCGTACCCACAGTATATTACAAATATCTATATATATAGTAATTTGTTATTTAATGATAATAATCATTTAAAATATTATTATATTGCATTCTCACATAAGGAATGTTCAAAGGCAATCTCAGGATAGAGGATTCATATATTATCTGTAAACAATGTTTGAAGTAAAAATGTATTTGATGGATTTGTCTGTACAAAATGCAGAGTCCACTTTCATAAGACTGGAGTCGTGTGGTTTACTTGTGGATATGTGAGTTCTTATCTGCTTTTTGGACTCTCGTTATGGCGGCACCCATTCACTGCAGAGATCATTGTGAGCAGGGAGGCCAATGCAAATTGTGGTCCCAATCTGTACCGACAAAGAAGTAAATCATCTCCACCGGATGGCCTGAGGGCAGGTACATTTTCAGGAAATTTTCATTTTGGGGTGAACTGTTCCTTTAGCTCCATGGATAGCCAAGAATGTTTGTGCTACAAAAACTTTCATTAGTACCCTGTTCTATCCTGTTCTGTTCTGTTCTGTTCATTTTTAGCAATTAGCAAAGCATTTCATTCTTATATAATGCTATCTTGGGCCATAGAAATGTGTATGTGTGTGTTAGTGTGTGTATCTCGTGTGGTTTGTCAGGATGGTTGTCAGTGTCAAAAAAGCAAGTGTCTACCTGTGACTTGTGTGTGTGCGCGCACATGTGTGTTTGCCAGCGGGTGAGAGTACACACTGTCAGAGACAGGATTCTTTTTCTAAAGAGCTGGGCTGTCAGCCATTTCTATCCTGAGCCTTTTCTCCCATCCAAGGACAACGGAAGAGAAAGAGAGAAAGACTCCAACAGCACAGTTCATTTCCCACTATCACATATAAAAACAGATGGAATTTAATGCGGTCTTATCAGAGCTAATTGTTACTGCCTCAAGATCGTACCAGCACTTGAACACTTGATGAAACCAACAACCAATGGGTTGGCCCAGGGGCGTAGCATAATTTCAGAAGGAGAGGGGGACAGAAAGTTATAATATCTAAACACAAAATTTATATATAGATAGATATAGATGAATATTATAGATATATAGAGACTAGAGGATATATTATATATATAGAATATATAATAGATATATATATACTATCAAGTACAATAGAACATTTCGGTAATATCTATGTAACCTACCAGTCAACAGTTTTGGAACAGTAAGATTTTAATGTTTTATAAAGAAGTCTCTTCTGCACACCAAGCCTGCACTTATTTGATCAAAAAATACAGTAAAAACAGTAACGTTGTGAATATTATTACATTTTAAAATAACTGTTTTCTTTTTTAATATATTGTAAAATGTAATTTTTTGCTGTGATCAAAGCTGAATTTTCAGCATTCAGTGTTTCCAGTCTTCAGGTCACATGTTCCTTCGAAAATCATTCTAATATGCTGATTTGGTTGACTCAAGAAACCTGCAATCTTTTTAAATTATTATTATTATTAATGTTTTTTGAACAGCAAATCAGAATATTAGAATGCTTTCTGATGGATCGTGTGACTGGAGTAATGATGCAAAAGAATTAGCTTTGAAATCACTCTAATTACATTTTAAAATATATTCAAAGAGAAAACAGTTATTTGAAACAGCCCCCCATAGTAAATATTCAACCGTTTTACTGTTTTTGCTGTACTTTGGATCAAATAAATGCAGGCTAGGTGAACAGAAGAGACTTAAAAAATCTTACTGTTCAAAAACTTAACTGGTAGTGTATAGGCAACTTAAATATTTCTCTAATTTCTAGCTTTTAATTGACTTACAAATCAGATAACTGCTGGACAATAACAAAAAAATAATGATTTGTTTATATACTACAAAAGTTTTTTTTTATCACATAATAAGGCAGAATAATTTCTATACTGTAATAAATGCTATGTAAATTAGCACTGCATTGTTCATATACTTAATTTATTACCTGGAGATGACTTGACAAACACAAATAAACCATATATTGTCGCAATCGTATGTTTAATGTCTTCATGTTTCCAAATGTTTCTGTTTTCTGTGAAAACAACTGTTATGATACAGCGATAGCTGGACGCTTTTATCCATATTAGGAACTTCCTCATACGACTTTCTGCGTGAGAGCGCCCTCCGGCTTCTAGTATGAATGAAACATACACTGCACGGAGTGTTTAGCGCTCCACGATGTTCATCTCGGTTTATTCTGGGTCCGAATAAAACATCAGGTAATGCACAGACTATCTTGTCTCTTTGAATGTAAATCTATATTTATTCACACCGGCTCATGAAAACCTCTATGCAAACACACATTGGAGAATACGAATTTAAAATGGGGGAAATATCATTATGAAATAAATGTTTTCCTCAAATGCACATTGGACACAATTATTGGCACCCCTAGAAATTCTTACGAGTAAAATATCTCTGAAGTACATTCCCATTCATATTCACAATTTTGAACATACCAGGGTGATTATGAACATGAAAATATCCAGCAATTGCTTCCTGTTTTACAGGAATATAAATATGAGGGAAAACAAAGGCCAAATTCCCATAATCATCCATCACAATGAGAAAAACCAAAGAATATATTTATGATGTGCAGCAAAAGATAATTGAGCTTAACAAATTAGTGAAGTGACTTTAAGAAAAGAGCTAGGGCAGTGAAAATTCACATTTCCACCATCAGGGCAATAATTAAGAATTTCCCATCAACAGAAAATGTTATGAAACTGCCTGGAAGAGGACGTGTGTCTATATTGTCCTAATGCACTGTGAGGAGGAGAGTTTGAGTCGCTAAATACTCTCCAAGGACCACAGCTGAAGAATTGCAGAAAATAGTTGAGTCTTGGGTTCAGAAAGCCTAAAAAAATATCAAACAGCACCTACATTACCACAAGTTGGAAACAACAAAAAACTGGGTCACTGGCACAAACCAAGCTCTGCTATGCCCATTCAGTCCCTGCCTGAACTCAAGAAATGAGTGTGGGAACTGAAGGCGAAGCCACCATCATGGGCTGGATCTAAAGGGTATAGAGAGATTCTGAATGAGAATTGTTTCTTATTCTGGGTCAGGGCTCTGCTAACATCATAGGCATTATACAAGAAAATTTAGAGGCTGTTAAATGCAAATGGAGGTTTCAAAAAATATTGAATAAAAGGGTGCCGTTAATTGTGGCCAATGAGAATTAGAGAAAAACATTTATTTCATAAAGATATTTCCCCCCATTTTAAATTCTTATCCAACGAAAGGTTAGATTTTTGTGAATTTTTAAAATAAAAGATCAAAAGGTTTAACAATGCAGATTTATTTTCACAGATTTCTTTGTTCATATTTACCAAGGGTGCCGATATTTTGGCCATGACTGTATATTATATATAGATATATATATATATATATATATATATGATATATATAGTATAATAATATAAAAAATTTTAATTTTAATTTATTTTTTTTTTACACACACACACAGAAAATACACGTTGCAGAGATGGGCAAACAATTTTCGCTTATCTTTTGACGGCTAATATTCAGTGTTTTGGCCGCTGCAACCCCTGTTCGATTCAGACTCATTGTGTGCTTGCTAAATTACCCCTCAGAGATCAATAAAGCACATCTTTCTGTAAAGTGAGCTGGGCTTGAGTTCTATTCCACCTCAATAAATTAGAGTTAATATAAAACAGATTACTCTGTAGTTAAAAATGGACACATTAAACAGCTCTGTCAAGTCTCTGGTTTCTGCCTTGTACAAACTAAAAAGAGAGAGAGAGGGACCTAATGTGACCACTAATGAAAGCATTTAAAACGGTGAATAAAGCCAGTGGTACTTTTTCCCTCTGAGGTCTCTCATGGCCCACTAAAACACACACACACACACACACACACACACACATAGTGAGATTGGAGATTGAAGAAAGACCAATTCACAGACCATTAACTTATCAGAGAACTCTAGGGAGGAAAACTCCTATTAGAATCCAATTAGACCACAGAATGAGAATCCAAAAAACCTTATAACTGTGTTTGTGTGGTGTGTGAGTATGTGTGAGAGAAAGAGATACTAAAAGAGATGAGTGAGTTAATTCTACCAGAGAGAGGAAGGAAATGCTCACTTTAATCTGTTCACCTCAAAAGCTGGTATACAGATAAAACATCAAATTAAACACACAAAGCCTCCAGACTGTACGAGTAGCAGTAACTATGTAGCATCACCACATTCAAGAGGAAGTGATTATGGATATCAGTCTTAAAGAAATCCCTTGGAGGAGAATATTTATGAACATTAGATTCCCAGAATGCATTTCCTCTCTGCCTTATTGTCATGTGAATGTACACTATCTTTCAAAAGTTTTAAGTTATTACCTTTCATTTCCCAACTATTTCCTTCATGGTATTGCTAGAAGTGTACTACATAAACATCTAGACAGTTAGCCTAGCAATTAGCCTATTGACATATCCTGAAGAAGGTGCTTCACTACTAAACAGAGAAACAAGCAGGAATTGTCCGCATTGCTCTTTCTAAATGTAAAGTGGGTTATTTTCAGTGTATAAGAGAGATGTGTTAGCAATTATTTGAATTTCAGCCCATTATTTTGCTAAGATTGCAGGAACATTACGATTAATGCTAAGGTCAATGCATACTAGTGAAAAAGTGTGTAAAGCAGATGATATTCAGTAGCATGTCCAAGTTTGAAAATGTCTCAGATACATTACACACAGTCTGAGTTAGCAGCAGGGATACTTTATCTGAGTGATTTGATATGAAACATTTAACACGCTAGCTCTTCACCACCCAATCAATACACCAGAAGAGCTCTCATACCAAAACACAATCGCTGTTCAGAGGTATCTGATAAATGAGTTTGCCAGTGGCATGCATTTCTCCTAACGATCCACCACAAACAACTATGATTGTGGAGCTGCGTGTCTTGCATTAACAAGGGCATTTGAAGTCTGGGAAAAATGGGATGCATCTTCTGACAGCATCATTTACACACACACACACACACACACATCCTAGGACATTACTACCAACTACACAGAAGTATATACAGTAGTATTATTGAAATGGTGGTAACAATAAAACGCTGTGTTCAAGTTTGGGGTTGGTAAAAAAAAAAAAGTAAATTGTTATTGAAAGAAGTCTCTTGTGCTCACAAAGGCTGCATTTATTTTATCAAAATTATTATAATATATTTTAAAATGTCATTAAATCTTGTGATGACAAAGCTGAATTTTCAGCATCATTACTCGAGTCTTCAGCATCACATGATCCTTCAGAAATCATTCTAATATGCTGATTTGCTGCTCAAAAAACATCTATTATTATCAATGTTGAAAACAGATGTGCTGCTTAATATTTCTTAATAAGATTTTATTTAATAAGATAAGAAGATAAGAATAAGATTTTTTTCAGGATTCTTTGCTGAATAGAAAGCAATGGGAAACAACAGCATCTATTTGAAACAGAAACCTTTTGTGACATCTCACATTTGTTCAATTGAATGTCTACCAGCAAGTGCTAACTGGACTATGATAACCACACCAGTTCCTGAATCAGCTGACCTCAGAATTGAATAAGCATTTCAGATCTAATGAACTCATATCAGAGCTCAATAATATATGCACATCAGAGTATTTTTGGCTTTATTAATGTTGCTTGCATCGGATGAGAAGAAGTTATCATACGATTGGAAGTTGAAAGATGTGACCCATTCTAGCGAGACACACCGTTAAATAAAACCCAGACAGAAATCCCACCCACACACTGTTCCTGTGACACACACGCAGAAAGAGAGAGAGAAAGAGAGAGTTATCAGGAACATGATGGATTACAGCATGTTTTAGAAGTGAAGCCTGAACAGACACACATACACTGGCATTCAGTGTCAGTGAGCTGTATAGCGTTGTGTGCAGAGAGACAGGACAGATGATCCGGTGTGTAAAACCAAACACAGGATTATCACTGTAACATTTTCCTGTCTGCCGCTGGATCACAGTGTTTGTATCTCTGTGATTATTTCCTATCAATTCAACTAACACACTTATGGGGTTTCTGAATGAATTTTTTTGCACGCACCATATATTCACAAAATATTTCATGCAAACAGAGTATGAAGAGAACAGTGCAAACAAACCAACCAAATTACTTCTTGACCATGCACACAGATTATAACAGTCTGATATATCATTTGGTCATCATTTGATGAATTGCCACTGTTATGATCTGTTAAAAATGTACACAAACATCCAAAATGCTAGCTTTCTTTAGACCAAAATGGCACAAAATGGATATATTCTATAACGGGCCTCATTTTTAAAAGAAGGAGGGCCGTTTACAGCCGTGTTGGGGGTAACGCATTACAAGTAACGCAAGTAATGTAATCAGATTTTTTTCAAGTAACTAGTAAAGTAACCCATGACTTTTTAATTTAAAAGAAAATATCTGAGTTACTTTTTCAAATAAGTAACACCAGTTACTTTGTTTTCATATTTATCGACTGATGGCTGTTTGAGATGCATACTGTACATGTGAATTTACATTTCCTTCAGCCTGAGGCATATTCATTTCAAATTTGGTATGAAAGGGCACTTTTACATTTGCAAAAAAAATAATTTTTTTAATATTAAAAACAAACAAGCAAGCCTTGCTCAGATGAGAAACTGAAGTAGTCACTTTTCTGGGGAGTAACGCAATTTTGAAATGCATTATTTTTAAACGTAACTTTCCCCAACACTGGTTTACACAGAAATGAATCACAAAGACTTAATTTAAATAAATAAATAAATTACTTTTTTATGTGAAACTAAAGGAAAAAAAAATCCATTCAACAAAATGTGATGAACTGCCATTATTCTCCTCAAATCAAGCATGGCGCTGTTCGTTGTGTCAGTGATGGATATGAAACATGAGTGATCCATAATATTCCATGTCACTGACATCCAACCTGTGCAAGAGCCATTCATTCGAGAGTATGGAGGATTGGAACATTTCCCGTTTAGTGTCAAAAAACCTCTTTCCCTTCACTTTTTGCTGTTTCAGCTCAATACAAAACAGCACCATACGCCACTAACAGCAGACCCTGTTAAACAGACAGGTAACGCTGAGCTGACATTCAGATCATCAAGTTTTGCCAAGAGGAATCTGGATTTCCGATCCGCCCGTCTGCATCTGTCTGACCCGTCGAGAATCACAAGCAAAAATCACTTTAGCGGAGCTGACTGGACAGTTTTTCACACGCAGCCTCATCAGCAGGCATTTATCAGTGTAAATGAGGGATCTGAGAAATGAACCGAACAAAAAATATGATAAGTTGAGAAAACGAGAGGGGAAAACGCTGTCAGATGTTGCATAATTCACTGAATGATTATACGAGAGTCATTCGTTTATTAATTTTCCTAGAGGAAAAAATTTAGGGATTTTCAGAAAAAAAAAATCACTTTGCAGTTGCTTGGAAATTCAGTATTATAGCCAAAAATATGAAATATCTACAGTGCCTGATACTATGGCTTCATTACTCAGCAAGAGTAGATGAATGACAGTAAACCTAGCTTGCAGTTAGTCATTCAGGATCAGCTTTTTTTTTTAATGTAACTTGTAACTGATGTTTAATTTATAGAACATCAGTATATAACCTAAATGTTCAGATTTCCCCCTTACAAAATCAACCGAAATTTAGCCTACATTCAAATCATGTGGACTTGCCAAGAAAGTGAAACCAACAAAGTAAAATAGCAAAATTAAACAAAATATTTATATTATTCATTATAATATTACTTTATCTATTCATGTTGTAGTTTATATATAGTCAATATATTTTTGGTATATATTTTTTATTTTAATTTATATGTTTCTGGCAAAGCTAGATGATTTCACTAACATATTTTGGCCTTTCCTCATATCATAGAGAACTCTCTGATTTTTACAATTTTCTTGATCAGTGAGATGAAGATGAATTCAGCTGTATTCGAACATAAAGCACTAAGTGTACATGGTAAATGTTATGAGATGCCATTTTGGTTTATACCATGGCACTGAATGTTAACATGCACATTCAGTGTTTTAGAGAATAAAATGATTTTCTTTATAGCAGATGGGGTCCTGAATGCTAACTACAAGCTATCTTTACAGCGGTAGGACATTAGTGGTGAAAGTGAGTGAGAGGCAGCTGGATCTGCTCTCCATGGGAGAGTTCTTCAGGGACACTGACATGGATCTAAATCAGAATCTAATCCGCTTAGCTGTCAGGCCGACTGCCACCACACAGGTGAGCACCAGCGCCCTACATCTGCACACTAACCTGCTTTTGAGTGCGAATGTTGATTCACTTCTCATACCTGTTGTCCCACTTTCTGAATGAAGCATTGAGCCATAAACACGTTGGATGAATTACAATGCAACTGGTGTGTGAGACAGCCTAAAAAGTTTTACACGGCACAATTTTAGTAGCATGAACCATAATTTTCAATATTTTCAACTCTCTTGCTGATCTATTTTTAGTTTTCTACTGTACCTTTAAGACTTTTACTTGTAAATCATCAGTCAGTTATGACTGATTAGCCTTTGTTAGCCAATCAAGAGTCATCCGTTTACACTGTTGTGTTGCCAGTGGTAAAGTTTTTAAACACTGAATTGACATTAGTCAGCACAGTGGCATACTTAATTTTTGACAGTGTAGCGTCTGCGTAAAATCATGCATGATCATTGGGGCTTTATGTCTTAGAGACCTTTTTAGCCTTTTGACATTTGCATATAAATTACAGTTCTGGTCAGAGATGTTACATTTGTATAGGGGTTTTAAATTGCCAAATGGTTCCTCGCCGTCAAGGAGATTCTAACCAGCCCCCACTATCATCTCCCCCATCTGACTTCAAACACTGTCCAAAAGAGCTGAAAATGGCCAGGCAACTGGGCCTGGCTGGCCCAAGTAAACTACACACACACACACACACACAAATACAATCACACATAAAGACCGTTACTCTATTATACTCTACACATATATCTGGTATATTGCATGTGTTTTTTGTACGTTTCCCTATTAGATTACTGTTGTAATGACTTGTATCATTTATTTATTCATTATTAATTTGTAATTATAGGGAATTAATGATTATTAATTTATTCAGGTTTTGCTAGAACTGGGTCTGAAGGTCCCAAATCCACCTGATCAAACCATTCCAAATTTGTTAGTTTTACTTCAAATCCAGGTCGTCCAGCGAGCCAGTGATTCTTGGTATCTTTTAACAAATTTAATATGTGTTTACTTGGCCACAGTCCACACAATGAGGTAATAATTATAATTAGGCTATGAGTTAAGGTAGCAAGCAAGGATCGTTTTGGCATAGTTTAACCTTGAAATTATATGAACCAAGACATTCTTTTTTATAAATGAAACATTAATTTTATTGGCTAATCTAGATTACATAAAACCTAACTAAAACATACACACACATACATACAAAAGTTCAAGGAAATTAGTTGACGGAGTTGCATTGAGTTTTCAAAGTCCTAACTCGTTTAACGAGTTGTTTTAAATTCAGCCTAGGAGAACACCAAGCAGAGAATCGGTCTTGATTTTACTGCTTAACTTAATTCTACACCAGGTCAGCTTAGTGGAAGATTTTGTTCGTTACTTGCGTTCTTTGGCTTGACAGCTGAAAGCGGAGGTGATTCAGTCGCTGTATCGGACTTCTTGGATGTCTGTTGAGGGGAATTCCTTCGCTGATTGGCTGTTGCTTTGACGTCGGCATGACGTATGGGTGACGTCCTTTTGGGGAACCCCCTTGGAGTATTGGTTGCCTGGTTTGACACAGAGGCTTGAGGTTAGTTCTGGTTAAAGTCTGAGTTGAAGTATCGCGAATTTCTTAGATGTTCTTGCTATGGCGGTGTTAAGGCGTGGCGCTTGTCCGCGCTCACCAAGGTGAAGGCCAGACGTCTTGATCGGGTAAAAGCAAGCAAGCAACGAATCTGTGTTGCAGTGGGGTTTTGATTTGCGGCGTAAGTCCATCCCACTGGTCGCTGTTCCAATCAGATGGTGGCTGCGGGGTCTGGCCACGCCCTGTGTGGTTTGTTGTTTGGAGAGTATTTCTGCAAGTTTTTAAAGAACTTCTTATAAAAGTATCATCACCAAATAAATAATGCTGAATATCAATTATTCATTCACACCAATGTTCTGTGAATACAACCGGCTCTCATCCAAACCCAAACAACAGGTATTTTGCATACACAGTGATCGTAATTAACTAAAAAGAAAAGTTAGAAAGCAACGATTAAGATATCGTGGTTTCAATAACACATCACACATATTTACGACATAAAACATATTATTTGTGAATATCGTTGCTCCAATGCTTTCAATGATTTTTTAAATGATTGTCTTCTAATTGTCATGTACATCTGTTTTTCTTCTAATTCCAAAGGAAGTAGAGTTTTGGTCATGGCGATGCAGCTGGTGGTCGAAAGTCCTGGATAGTCATGTGCGTCACCTGTAATCCCTGTGTTTCGTGCCTGCGTCATTTAATCATTTTCCTGTTCTAGAGAGAACGGGTCCATACATCCATGGAGACGCGGCTCCATATGTCGTGAAGGCTTTTCATCGTCTGGTACAAAAGGTCTCTTTGTATCTCGGTTAGATTAATTCAAACCTCATGATGGTGATCCAGGCCTCTCCGTGGCCTGTATATGAAATCCCTAGATGAGTTACCACTCGTTATTTGTATTAGTTAAAGCCATAAAACACTGATATTCAGGTGTATGTATGTATCTTTGGTTTAATCTATTCCAAATGTTTGTTTCTTGGTATCAATGTTACCTGCTTTTCATTCCTCGGACAATGAGGTACAGTATGTGATTGTGAAACGCATCATATGATTTGTACTATATTTTGGGTTAAAACTACAGAAATTCCAGACCTGCCATAAAACATGCAAATGAGCCTTAAACAAGAGACAAAGAAAGTTTCTCCCGCTCAAAATTCATGCCTCTTATTGGCCAGTCCACACAGAATAGGAATTCTCAAAAGCGATTAGCCCGAAATAATCTTTGCTCAGAAACTCTTCTTCGTTTTGAGACAACACCTCTCCAAGACTCTCAAGATCTTCCTCTTGAGTTTTATTTTCCGGCAGTTTTTATCTTCAAGTAACGTTAGTCGCTGTGGACTTTTCCTTCAGAAGAACCAGAAGTAAAAACTTCCAGCTGACTCCTCACGAACTCATCAAAAGACCTCCGTTATCTACCGCATCCGGACTCTTCTTCAGCAATCGAAATCAATGCAAGTAACCGCTTAAAATTATTTAGATGCGTGTTTAAGTTTCAGTCCCTTTTAAGGTGATTTTTGGATTCTCTGATGATTTTCAAAGGTTGTGGTTAAGTGATGTGAAATACTGCCATTCTTTTCTATTCTCTCCCTTTTCCTTACTTTGTTTCATTCTGTGTATATATGTTTTAGTGAGTTATATGTTAGATATAGTTTCATTTATTAAATCCCTTATATTCACAACGGATTGTCTCTGTTTGCTGCTCACAGTTCGAAGTCAATGAATGTGTGAACCCTTGCTACATTTTGCTAAATTACTGCTAGCACTGCATACAGAAGGAAAGCTACTTTTCTTGGCCAGGAAAATAATCTTTCCTTGAATTGATAAATGATTATATTGTCTGCCCGGTGGACGGACAGATCAAATAATTGTAATATTGATTCTGCTACAGTTAATTCGAAGATATAATCTAAATATTTATTATGAATCATAACCAGTTATAATTCGTCATAAATATTCCCCTTTTTAGAGCTAATAAATAATAAAAAACCCTACAACAGGAATGAAAGTATAGTGTGTTCAATGGATTGCACTGCTGTCAGTAGAGGAAAAACTCCATAAAACACTTAAAATGACATGATCTAGAACCGTTACACAATGTGCGGCATTGTAAAGACTGTAAGTCTAGCCCAGACAGTCTTGTTTCATCTGCGTTAAATTCAATTCGACGTCCAACCTGATTAAGGTCTATAGGCACTGATATGTAAATAAAATGTAAACCATATGCAAATGATATGCAAATGAGGACAGTCATATGTTACAGTGCACATGACAGCAATAAAATCATGCCAATTTCAGCTTTTTTTGCATAATTTACATTTTGTAACATTTCAAAAAGTTCAAATGTTCTCAGTGGACTACAAATTGTCTACACAGTACACTGAACTCGTTTACTCCCACGGAGAAAGAAAAACCTTGTTTTCATGACAAAGAGGTTAAAGGGTCATTTAGTGGCTGAGAAAATGAACACGAGAAGACAGTCCTTGACCTGATCTACAGATGTGCTTGGGTTAATCCGTTCCTTCTGCTTGTGTTTTAACATTCATTCAGTGGTGGCTCGAGGGTTTTAAAATAGAGGAGGCACACTAATTGTATTGGTCTGGGATCCCTGCCGATTATTATTATTATAATTTGCTTAACCACTTTAAAATGGCTTTTTGGTTGCTTTTAGTCAGAAAACTTAAAGAAAACCACATACATACACCAAGAAAATATAATTTCACTTACCTGGCCTATCACTTGAAGCAAACATCCATCTCTTCTTAAAAGTCTGTGTTAAAAAAGAGCTGCCTGTTGCGCCATTTAATTAAGTCGACTGCTGTAGCCTATATCCAGCTTAGGCTGTTTTCCCTTTTTTTTAATTTGTATATTTACTGTTTGAATGGCAGCTTGGTAAATCTGTTGGCGATCAAATATTCAATATCGCTACTCATCATAAGTACTTGGTACATTATCAGCGCAGCGGCAGATGTTCAAACTTTGAACAAATTTACGTCTCTTTGATGATTGGTTGATATCAGAAGAGAGGCTAGCCTCCCTTACTAGATTTCTTTTCGCAACACTCCTCAGCGCTGAAAGTGAACACTCGAAGGTGATTGGCTAATTTTTTTTTACCAACGGAGGCACGAGAGCTCACCTCTCCCTCGGCCTCCCACTACCCTTCTCTATCATTAGCGGTTGTAATTACATCAGCAGATTCGGCACATTCGCGATAGAAAAGCAGCGCTTTTCACATTATTGTATTACAACTGTGAAATTACAAACAAAAAATACACATTCTGAGACATGAACTGAAATGAATTGTGAGTTTTATTAACATTAAAATTGTCCTCCTCCCATTTTCACCTCAAAATTATGGGGAAGCTGTGCCTCCCCCGACAAGCCGCCACTGCATTCATTATGGACACAGACTACTGGAAAAGTCAATCCCCTCTGTGTCTTTGTGTGTTTTGACAGCATGAAATATTTTGGACTGGTAAATTTTGGATATGTAAATCAGGTAATGGCACAAACACACCCACAAAATTGCTGCTTATCTCAATTTGCATGGTGCAACTGCCCAGCCAAGCCAATTAGACGCTACGCTGAAGAGGATGCAGTGGACCACTACAACCATAATCGGGCATACTATTTTGGATCATGGACAATGTGAAAAGTAAATAATGCAGCATAATAATTTAGAAAATTATATTAATTAATAAATTGCATAATTTTATAACAAAATAAATGGATGGATGGATATATATATATTTACACTACAGTCGAAAGTTTGGGATCAGTGAGACTTGTAATGTTTTTTTAAAGAAGTCTCTTATGCTCATCAAGGCTGCATTTATTGAATCAAAAATACAATAAAAACAGTAATATTGCAAAATATTACAATTTAAAATAATAGTTGCTATATATATCTTTAATATAATTTTTTTCGGTGATGCAAAGCTGAATTTTCAGCATAATCACTCCAGACTTCAGTGTCACATCATCCTTCAGAAAACATTCTAATATGCTGATTTATTATCAGAATTATCAATATTGGCAAGAGTTGTGCTGCCAAATATTTTTTTGGAAGCTGTGATACTTTTTTCTTTGATTAATAAAAAGTTAAAAAAGAACAGCATTTATTCAAATAGAAGTCTTTTGTAACATTATAAATATCTTCTATCACTTCTTATAAATTTAATACATCCTTGCTGAATAAAAGTTTTTTTTTTTTTTTTTTTTTTTTTTTTTTTTTTTTTTTTTTTAATTTCTTTCAAAAAAGAGAATAAAAATGTACTGACCACAAACTTTTGAACTGTAGTGTATATTGTTAAAAAAGATTTATATTTTAAATAAATGCTCTTTCTAACTTTTTATTCATCAAGAATCCTGAAAAAAAGTATCACAGTTTCAACAAAAAAATTAAGCAGGGGAGGAACACAACAGTTTCCAGCACTGCTGAATAATAAATCAGCATATTAGAATGATTTCAGAATGATCATGTGATATTGAAGACTGGAGTAATGATGCTGATATTTCAGCTTTGCATCACAGGAATAAATTTTATTTTAATGTGTATTAAAATAGAAAAACTTTATTTTTCATCATAATAATATTTCACAATATTAAAACATTTTTCCTGTATTTTTGATCAAATAAATGCAGCTTTGATGAGCATAAGAAACTCCTGTAAAAAACATAAAAAATCGTTCTGATCACAAACTTTGGACCGATAGTGTGTGTTGTGTGTATATATATACAGTATATATATATATATATATATAATATATATATATATATATATATATTATATATATATGAGAAGAGCAGATAGAGATAAGAGACGCAAACTATCTTGAATGCTATAAATGGAAAATAAAATGATATATGAAAATTATAATAAATATATTTTGTGCGTAATTGCTAACCAGCCTAACTTTTAGTGCAAATAATGTTAATGTTTCTAAATCTGGCATATTCTACAAACCTCATTTGCTTAGAATCTGTGTTAATGACAATGACTCTCTGACTGTTTGAAGTATACTTGTATAGTACAGCACATTCAGCAATTGGAGAAGTTAGATTGTACACAGCTCTTGTCAAATGACTTTCTGCACACTCTGTAAGGCCTAGAGCAGCTGTCCATGAATAAGCAGACACCGTGGTCTCGTCATGAAGTAAGGGCACTGAAAACACAAGTCTTTCTTTCATCCGTTCTGTTCTTCACTCTTTCAACACAACACCCACATCAATCACCAGCAACTGATGAATCACACGCATGC
Source organism: Sinocyclocheilus anophthalmus (assembly GCA_018155175.1). Taxonomy (NCBI): domain Eukaryota; kingdom Metazoa; phylum Chordata; class Actinopteri; order Cypriniformes; family Cyprinidae; genus Sinocyclocheilus; species Sinocyclocheilus anophthalmus. The sequence continues at coordinate 388,367 of JADLZN010000098.1, forward strand.
ACACATTTGTGTTTGTCTGGAATATCTCAGCACCTCAGGCTGGATCAGAGCAAGTGCAAACCTCTTCTTGTTTAATGCCATTTTTTCTATGCATCAGCCTCTCTGTCTGTTTCCTTCCCTTGTTTGCTCTCTTTCTCTCTCTCTGCTGTTGCTGGAATCTGTCAGCTCTTTCTCAAGAAAACAGAATCACAGTCGCCCCAAACGCCACCAGCTTAAACAGCAACAAGAATAAACTGACTCATTTAATTTATTTAATGTGAAGTAACTCAGAGTGTAGTTAACTACATCTTTATTAAGCATAACTTTTTCCATAATAGTGTAGCTTTACAGTAATAAGCTATATTTCCCAACAAGTGTAGTGTGATAAAACGCTAAATCACCGTTGCACTCCACTGCACTCCACTTGCACACTCCATTGCAAACACAGTGAGCAAAGACAAACAAACATGTACTCTTAAAACATCTTCTCTCTCTTGGATGTCTCAAGTCATTTAATACTAATTTAATACTGATTAAAGTGTACAAAAACATCAAAATCAGGAATACAATTTCAAAAACTGAACATAAAAGGCACAACAAAATGTAACAACATTGTATGATAAACTGAGCTAATCTGAAAGTTCCTGCATTTTTTTCTATTTTAATTGCATTAATTAATTTATTTTAATTTAGGAATTTAAAGAGAAACTTAAATGTCAAAGTTGATCCATTAAAAAAAAGTAATAAAATCTCCCTCTGGCCAGCTGTCAGCCTATTCTCAAGAGCACAGACGCAGTCGCCCCAAACTAACTAGAAGTAGACTCAACTTGAGAGGCAGAGATGCTGTGCACTGAGCACGGGTCAAATGAGGCAATCCTGACCTCCATAGAGAGACGACATCTCAAAATACACATATGCATCAACTCTCACACACACATATTCCTTTGTGCCCATGTGGGTGGGATACGCTCAATATCAACCGATAGCTAAGGTGGTGTCCGTAAATGTGTGTTGTGTGGGTGTGTGTGTGTGTTTGTGTGTGGTGTGTGGGTGTGTGTGTGTGTGTGTGTGTGTGAGAGAGAATAACAACAGCAATCTCTGTGTCCTGAGGGTTACATGTCTGTTCATATGCAGAAGGTTCAAGTAACATTGACTAGCCTTTGTTTTCCCTATACAGAAACAACTCCATTCCAACATTTAACACCCAGCGGCCAAGAATCATGTTCATCCAGGCAGACTTAAATACTCTCTGGAAAACTGAAATATTCATCGTATCACCTCGGGAGATAAGAATGAGAGGTGAAGGCAAATATAATTTAGCTGTCAGGACGGAGCCATGGTGGGGTTCTGCCAGTTTGCAGAGGAATTACTATGGTGTCTAACAGCACAGGAGTGCTAACTGGACAGGCTAAAGCCTTAACACATCATAACACAAACCGTTAAGAGCTTTTCTTTCAACTACACTGGCATCTACAACTTGTTAGTGTTAGTGTGGGTGGTTGTGAGGGGCATTGCTAAGGTGTTCTGGGTGGTTTTTACAAGATTGTTTTTGCATTTAGCATATTGGTAGCATATCAACTGTATACCTGTAGAGTTTGGCATTTGCATGTTGCTACGCTTCAGTCTGTCAGGCACAAAGCAGGACAGCTTTCTTGGAACAAAAACAACATATACAAATACTGGATAAAACTGTTTTTCTAATTATATAATGTATCATGACTTATTGGTATTAAATGTAACATAAGTACACTACACTTCAAAAGGGATCTGTTAGATTATGCTCCCGAGGCTGCATTAATTTGATCAAAACAGCCTCACAGTCCAAAAACAAAAACAATTGTGCACCTGATACAATTTAAAGGATATACATATTATATCATATAATAAGATATATAAATCATATATATACAGTGGGGAAAAAAGTATATAGTCAGCCACCAATTGTGCAAGCTCTCCCACTTAAAAAGATGAGAGAGAACTGTAATTTTCATCATAGGTATACCACAATAGGAGACAAAATGAGAAAAAAATTCCAGAAAATCACATTGTAGAATTTTTAAAGAATTTTTTTTTGCAAATTATGGTGGAAAATAAGTAATTTGGTCAATAACAAAATTTCATCTCAAACTTTGTTTATATACCCTTTGTTGGCAATGACAGAGGTCAAAACGTTTTCTGTAAGTCTTCACAAGGTGTTCACACACTGTTGCTGGTATTTTGGACCATTCCTCCATGCAGATCTCCTCTAAAACAGTAATGTTTTGGGGCTGTCGCTGGACAACACGGATTTTCAACTCCCTCCAAAGATTTTCTATGGGGTTGAGATCTGGAGACTGCTAGGCCACTCCAGGACCTTGAAATACTTCTTACGAAACCACTCCTTCGTTGCCCGGGCGGTGTGTTTGGGATCATTGTCATGCTGAAAGACCCAGCCACGTTTCATCTTCAATGCCCTTGCTGATGGAAGGCGGTTTTCACTCAAAATCTCACGATACATGGCCCCATTCATTCTTTCGTTTACACGGATCAGTCGTCCTGGTCCCTTTGCAGAAAAACAGGCCCAAAGCATGATGTTTCCACCCCCAATGCTTCACAGTAGGTATGGTGTTCTATGGATGCAACTCAGCATTCTTTCTCCACCAAACACGACAAGTTGAGTTTTTACCAAAAATTATATTTTGGTTTCATCTGACCATATGACATTCTCCCAATCCTCTTCTGGATCATCCAAATGCTCTCTAGCAAACTTCAGACGGGCCTGGACATGTACTGGCTTAAGCAGGGGGACACGTCTGGCACTGCAGGATTTGAGTCCCTGGCGGCGCAGTGTGTTACTGATGGTAGCCTTTGTTACTTGGTCCTCCAGCTCTCTGCAGGTCATTCACTAGGTCCCCCCGTGTTGTTCTGGGATTTTTGCTTACAGTTCTTTTGATCATTTTGACCCCACGGGGTGAGTTCTTGCGTGGAGCCCCAGATCGAGGGACATTATCAGTGGTCTTGTATGTCTTCCAATTTCTAATAATTGCTCCCACAGTTGAAATCTTCACACCAAGCTGCTTACCTATTACAGATTCAGTCTTCCCAGCCTACTGCAGGTCTACAATTTTGTTTCTGGTATCCTTTGACAGCTCTTTGGTCTTGGCCAATGTGGAGTTTGGAGTGTGACTGTTTGAGGTTGTGGACAGGTGTCTTTTATACTGATAACAAGTTCAAACAGATGCCATTAATACAGGTAACGAGTGGAGGACAGAGGAGCCTCTTAAAGAAGAAGTTACAGGTCTGTGAGAGCAAAGAAATCTTGCTTGTTTGTAGGTGACCAAATACTTTTTTACCGAGGAATTTACCAATTAATAAAAAATCCTACAATGTGATTTTCTAGATTTTTTTTTCTCATTTTGTCTCTTATAGTTGAGGTATACTTATGATGAAAATTACAGGCCTCTTTCTTCTTTTTAAGTGGGAGAACTTGCACAATGGGTGGCGCTAAATATTTTTTGCCCCACTGTATATATCTCATGAAAACATGATCCTTCAGAAATAATTAATATGCTGATGCTCAAGAAACATTTATTATTATCAATGTTGAAAACAAAGTTGTGTTGCTTAATATTTTTGTGAAAACCATGATATTTTTGTCAGGACTCTTTAATGAAAGTTTACAAAAAGACATTTACTTGAAACAGAAATCTTTTGTAACATAATAAATGTCTTTGCTGTCACTTGTGATCAATTTCATTCTTGCATCCTTACTGAATTAGAGTATTCATTTCTTTCAAAAATTTTTACTAATGTCACCAGTTACAACATAAAATTGCAGACCAATAATGTCAACAAAAAACATGCTAAATTTGTTTAAATGCTTTTGAAAAAAAAAGTAAATTGTATCCGGCAGCTATTCACTGTATAGTATGGAAACTTACTGTTAACCAATTAACAGGTTTTTACTGTAGCATTTTAAGAGTATGTTACTGTTAAAATCGCAATAATTTTTTACAGTGTATCTAACTGGATGATATCTAATGGGATGGGAAAAAAACTGATTTAAGCATAAACAGCTGTTTTTGATACATTCAGAATACTTAAACTGGCATACCAAACAGGACGTGATGACACACTCCTTATCTTTCCCAAGGTCATCCATTGCAGCCAATGCCCACATTGACCCATAACAGTGTGTGTCTCACTGTCACATGGGCATCTGACACAAAGAAGCCTGGGACACAGTCATAGGACCCATTCTGTTGACTCATGTGAAGCCATAATGTGATATTTCACCACAATGTGCATCTTTGAGTGATATCGAACAAGCACTGGCATGAACGCTGGCACAAAGCAATCAGAAAGCATGAGGATTAGCTCAAGAAATTTGACGCACTCCTGCCAGAATCATTCGTGACCATCCAGGAATTCAGTCACCCCCTTCTTTAAATTCCATTCGTCGGATGTGATTTGCAAGCAACAAATATCAATTAAATTAAATTTTAGTCAATAAACAACAGCATCTTTTACACAGTAAGAAATCGAGTCTAATATTTTTGATTGATTAGTCAACTGGCATAACATCACAAATTAAGATGTGAAAGTGGGAAGCTGGGCCGCATACAGTCTGAAACGTTGCTCAGCCGGGCATCATGCCAGCCTGTCCTATCAGGCCGACACACGCAACAACACATACACACAGTAAGCACGGGTCCACAAAAGTTCATCTGTCCCTGTCTCTGCCTGAGTACAATCCAATTTAAAGTTTTCAAATTGCTCGAACACACATCATTCACACTCTCTTACATGGCAGCCTGAACCCTATTCCTCTCGTCCTCAAAATTCTATATATACGTACGTATATAGTATGTTATAAATTAGATTATAGGGTAGAGGTTTGTAATTTAATATATACTCTACAGTGTGCTCAAAATTATTGGTAAATATGATCAAAGAAGGCTGTGAAAATAAATCTGCATTGTTTATCCACTTGATCTTTCATTCAAAAAATAAAAATCTAACCTTTAATTAAAGTAAAAAAATAAAAAAAAGTGAAAGTGGAGGGAAATCATATTATGAAATAAATATTTTTCTCTAAAACAGTAAGAGGATGTGTGTCTATATCATCCTAATGCACGGTGAGGTTTGAGTGGCCAAAGACTCCAAGGATCACAGCTGGCGAACTGCAGAAAATAGTTGAGTTTTGGGGTCAGAAAGCCTAAAAAAAAAACTAAAAAAAAACAATGTTGTGTGGGAGGTTTTCAAGAAAAAACTAGAAAAGAAAACGCTCTCATCCAAAAACAAACTCCAGCATATATATTTGCGAGACAAGACTGGAATTTAAATGGGACGTGTCAGATAAAAAAAAAAAAAAAAGCGTTCAGCAGTAAACACTCAAGAGGGTGGTGCACACAGGATAAAAGTTACTCATGTGTCCAATGAATATTCAGATAGATGGCAGAATGGATTCTATAAAATACCAATGGATAAAAAATTTAAAACTGACTGTCCATGCTAGAAATCTTATAATGGGCCATGGTTGGATCTTCCAACAGGACAATGATCCACAAACAAACATCAAAATCAAAACAAAAATGGGTCACTGAGAACAAAACCAAGCTTCTGCCCTGGCCAACCCAGTTCCCTGAGCTGAACCCTATAGAAAATGAGTGTGGTGAAACTGAAGAGGAGAAGCACCATCATGCAGCTGGAAATTTGGAAGGGTATGGTTTCTCCGTTCTTCTTTTGGAGAGATTCTGTATGAAGGAATGGTCTCTTATCTCCTGTCAGATGTTCTCTAAACTCTTCCGGCATTATAGGTGAAGACTCAGAGCTGGTATCTTGGCAAAAGGATGGTGCCCAAAAATATTGGATAAAAAAAAAAAAAAAAGGGTATGTAATTGTGACCAATGTGTATTAGAGAAAAACATTTATTTCATAATGAGATTTCTCTTCCATTTTAAATTCTTATTCTCCAATAAAAAGTTAGGTTTTAGTAAATTTTTTAAATAAAATATCTAAAGGACTGTTGATACAGATTAATTTTCACAGCCTTCTTTGATCATATTATCAAGGGTATGAATAATTTTGAGCACAACTGTATGAATATATATCTATATATATATTATATAAATATAATATACTATATAGATATATATATACAGTATATATATATCTATATATATATCTATATATATATATATAGATAGTAGATATTATATATATAGCTAGATAGATTACACCACACATACAATACAATTTGACAATACTGGTTTGGGTCTCAGGTACAGATGTCAAATTAAAGCCTGTGCAGACCCCTAGCATGGATCCATAAATTCTACATTTCAGATTTTTGAGATATACGAGGGGGTCAAAGGTCATTGAAGCAGACCGTAAGGTCATGGTGGTGTTAGGCTTCACTAGGCTCACATTTGTTTATTTGCCTAAAATGATTAATGAAGAGCTGCCACTCTGACATTATCTAGAAGGTAAAATGAGTTAATTAAAAGGAAATGAGTTTGATATTGATGAACAAAGCCATTCTCAAGAAAATCATCACGAGCGTGATATTAGATAGCTGGAGCAATAAAAAGTGTGCTGTCATTAACTGGTGGTGCTGGCTAAGGCAATCCTCAGTATTACTACTGCTCATACTATGAATTATTTGAACAAAACTCTGACCCTAATATTACAGTTTTTTAACCAATTATGCCACAGACTTGAAAAATTCCTATAGGAGATGTACGCTATTTTGGCTCAATTCTGTTTAGTTTTTGTACTCGGAGTACAAAGATGATCCACAACTGTTTTTTGTTTGTTTGTTTGTTTGTTTTGTGAGTCCATTGTTTGTCCTGAAGACTTAAACTGCCCACTGTTCTTCAGAAAAAATCCGCCAGGTTCCACAAATTCTTTGGTTTTCCAGCATACAGTATTTTGCATATTTGAACCCTTTCCAGCAGTAACTATATGATTTTGAGATTCATCTTTTCACACGGCAACGAGGGGCTCATATGCAACTATTACAAAAGGTTCAAACATTTACTGATGCTCAAGAAGGAAACACACTGTATTAAGAGTTGGGGAAGATCTTGTACTTATTTTGTTTTCTGGGAAACATGTAAGTATCTTCTGTAGCTTCTGAAGGGCAGTACTAAATGAAAACCATATGCTATTTAAACAAAATAAGAAACATTTACACATCTTCATCCCTTTCAAAATTACAGAGAAATAGGAATAGAAGGCAAGGAATGGCTACATGCTCAATATCAGCTTTCTTAATATTTTTACATGAACACACAGACAGCAGTGAGAGATGGAGAGTGAATTAAGGCATTTTGACGGATGAATGGGAGCGGCGTTTAGAGGAATGCACTGTTCTTTCTCACCATCCACTTCTCCCTAATCCCTCTTTCACAGTCGCACTGAAAGGAAGCTTTTCATCAACAGAAGGTTGAAAGGCATGAATGGCCATCTCTCTAGCCGTCTCTCCCTGTGTATCTCTTTTTATCCCACTTTCGTTTTAAAAACCACATTCCTGCTCCAGTGTTCAGGTACTGATCTTTTGTTCCAATGCCCATTTTTCTCTTTCCATCTCTCTCTCCCCCTATGGCCACATATTTTAGAGAGATTGCGTCTTACACTTGTTGGAAACAAAAATTCCAGTTCTTAAAGGGGTGGTTCATTGTGATTTCACTTTTTTAATGTTAGTTAGTGTGTAATGTTGCTGTTTGATCATAAACAATATCTGCAAAGTTACGAAGCTGAAAGTTCAATGCAAACGGAGATATCGCCTTTTAAAATTCTGGCAGTTTAATGCCTACAAAAACGACTGGTAAGGGACTACAACGAGTTACTTCCCGGGTCCGTTACGTCAAGAACCCAGAATTTCCGGGAACACGCAGCAAAGGGGGCGAGGCCATGCTGCGCTGCTTTAGAGAAGAGGAAGAAAACTACAGGTGCACGTAAAAATCTATTCATATATATGAATCTTGATTCTGTCTTCTAACGATTCTAATGGATTCACAAGTTTCAAAATCAATGTTCTAAAGCAGCGTTCTCATCCTGTGCCTGGCCTCGTTCTGCTCTGCACACGCTCTGCATCTCTCTCGCTCTCTCTCTCTCATTCAGATCATCAGCTCAGTGAATACACTTATTTTCACATACTATAGTTATGAGAAGCGTTATACATAGACGCGCGTGTGGTTGCCGAACTGTATTAAAGCTTTAATCAGAATAAAACCGTATATTAAAAGCTAACAGAAGCAGTAGCATTTACAAATAACAGCGTATCTAAAAGTATGAGACAACAACAAACAAAAATCTTAGGCTCCGTAAACGCGTGCTTGCACATGTTCTGCGCGATCCTCTTCAATAATATCCTCTGCGTCTCAATCGGGCTCAAATTGATAAGCAATATAGACGACGTCATTGTTTACAATACAACCGGAGCACATGCCGCTATGTTGAGGTGCGGGACGTTTAGACGAACGCTAGAGTCGGTTTAGTCAATCACAACACACTGGGCCAGCTAATCAATCAGAGCCCATCGTGTATTTCTGAGGGAGGGGCTTCATAAAAGCAGGAAATGATCAGTGCGTTCAGAGGAGAAGGGACAGAGCGGTGTGGAATAAAGGTAAATTATGTGAAAAATAATGCGTTTTTTAACAAACGAAGCATTAACACATGTTAGACTGAACCCCATAAACACAAGCCTATAAAAAAAACAGTCAACCACCCCTTTAACAAATCCAGCCACATTTCTGAATTGCCAACAGGACTCTACTTTAAGTTCACCACGGCATATTATCCGTAAGTCTTTTTTAATTAAATAAATTTTCAGCAGCATCTATAGAGAAAAACAGACAATCTCAATTAGATTTTTACATTATCTGAAAAACATGAGTGTTGCCTAAGCACAATCCCTTATGAAAATTAACCATGGTTCCCTATTTGTCGGTCACTACGAGTTATGTCGTGATCGACATTAAGGGGATTCACTTGGGAGCCCCAATCATCTCTGACTTTAAGAGAAAACGCCAATTAATTTTGGCTAGTTGATTTTGCATACCTGAGCCACTCCCCGAGCATACGGGTATAAATAGGTGACAGGTGCATCCACTCTTCAGATTTTTGCTTCGGAGCCGAGTGGATGATAGTGCTTGATCTCCACAAAGCCCTTTACTCATCTGACTGGAAGAAACTGTTCCTGGTTGGCGTTACAGTGCAAAAAGCGGTGTCCCTGTCATCAGCGATTCCCCTGGGCACTTCAATCTAAAAGAGCAGTTTTCCTAAACACAGTCGGTTCGCGTCTTTTTAAAGATGCCGATCCGTCCGTGTCCTCTTGGGGGCGGTCATTATCCTGTCTTCTGAGGATGGACACGATCGTTGTTTTCAGTGTCTGGTCATCCAACACGCTGAAGCGGTGTTCGTGGATGACTCATGAGTTCGTTGCGAGCGTATGAGCATGACCTCACTGCGATCTTGCCTCTCTTTTATAAAAAGAGTGGCACCTTCTGCCGCCACCTGTCCCGGTCTCTCTGGCTCGAGCAGAGGACCGCCGGATGGCGCTCTGGGAGATCTAAGGGTTACGATAAGAGCTTCTCCGCCGGGCACGCCCCCACGGACCTCTTATGCCTCACACAGCAAGAGTTTTGTTCGGTTCCCGAGTGATTCTGCTGGACCGTCTAGTGCGGCTACCAGCGTTTCACTCGGTGCACCCCGAGAAGATCAGATTGTCGATAGCAGCACATCACGATGCAGTGGACGGCCGGTCCCTGGGAAAGCACAATCTCATCATCAGGTTCCTGAGGGGTGCCAGAAGGTTAAATCATCCTAGGCCACCCCTGGTGCCCTCCTGGGACCTCTCTATCGTCCTGGCAGGACTTCAGAGGGGTCCCTTTGGCTCGCTGGATTCAGTCTAGCTTAAGTTCCTGTCTGCTAAGACAGCGCTCCTGACTGCGCTCACTTTCATCAAGCAGGTCGGGGACCTCCAAGCATTTTCGGTGAGCGAAGAGTGCCTTGTGTTCGGGCCGGCCTACTCTCAAGTTGTCCTGAGACCCCAGCCTTGATACATGCCCAAGGTTCCCACCACTCCCTTCCGAGATCAGGTGGTGAACCTGCAAGCACTGCCCTCAGAGGAGGCAGATCCAGCCCTTGCGTTGGTGTGTCCCGTAAGAGCACTGCGCATATATGTGGACCACACCCAGAGTTTTAGAAGCTCTGAGTAGCTCTTTGTCTTCTACGGAGATCAGCAGAAAGGGACGGCTGTCTCCAAGCAGAGGTTTGCCACCTGGATAGTGGATGCCATCGCCTTGGCTTACCAATCCCAAGGCGAGTCGTGCCCCCTGGGGGTGAGGGCTCACTCCACATGAAGTGTTGCCTCCTCCTATGCGCTGGCGCACGGCACCTCTCTGGCAGAGAGGCAAAATCCACTAGCCAAATTTCATTGGCGTTTTGTCTTAAAGTCAGAGATGATTGGGGCTCTCAAGTGAATCCCCATAATGTCGATCACGACATAACGTCTCCATCAGGGAACGAGGGTTCCCATTCAGTCAGTCACGTTCAACGTTACGTCAGTGACTGACGAATTGGGATCTCGCCCGAGAGCCCAATCACGTTCGAGTGTTAACTAAACAAGCCAATGACAGTTGGCGTGCGTGCTTCGCCACGCGCACCCCGCCCCGCAGCGCGGGTATAAGGAGACGCTGCAAACACACATCAGCTTTTCGCTTCGGAGCCGAGCCTTCTAAGGACGAATCTCCGCGAGTGTTTGGAAACAGCTGGCGTTGTTGTTACGGCGTGTCAGTGGGGGTTGCCATTCAGTGCTGCTCATGTTCGGCGTGCTGCAGCTTCCATTCTGTGGTCTCGCCGTGACCTCCCCTGGGCGCTTTAGCGCTCTCACTAAAAGAGTGTTTTTTCCATTTCTAAAAGAACAAATTCTAAAAGAGCTCCACGAGCGACGGGCGTCTTTTTACAGATGGCTTCCCGCTCGTGCGTTTCTAGATGCGGTCGTTTCCTGCCTCCATCTGACGGTCATGACCACTGCCTCTCGTGCTTGGGCTTACAGCACGCTGAAGCAGCGCTCATGGATGATTCATGTTCTCAGTGTGGGAACATGACCATCGCGATGTTGCAGTCTAGATACCTCCTCATTAAGGGGGAGGGGTATCCCCCTTGCGATGCCCCGCTCTAGCTCTTCCGGTTCTCCGAGGGCTACTTCGGTTCATGGTCAGGGAAACCTGAGGGTTACGGTGGGAGCTTCCCCGTCGAGTACGTCTCCGCGTGCCTCTCATTCCTCGAGCATGTCGCACCACCTGGTGCTTCTGGACGAGTGTGCTGGGTCTTCGGACAGGGCGGGGTCCTGCATCTTGTGCGGGGCACAGGCAGAGGGCAGGATGTCGGTCGCTGCATCGGAGGGTGAGCTAGGCTTTGGAGATGAGGATTCGGCTGCGCTGCTACCGTCAGGTAGAGTGGCGTTGCCCGCGTCAGATCCAGAGCTGACCGCTATGCTTTCCCGGGCCGCCGAGAGTGTCGGGCTGCACTGGAGTCCCATGCCTTCTCCCGAACGCTCGAGGCTGGTTGATTGGTTCCTGGGGGCGCAGGCCGGGCGCCGTCAGCCGCCTCCGGTTCCATTCTTCCCGCAAGTGCATGAGGAGGTTTACTAAGTTTTGAATGCAACCTTTTCTGCCCGAAACAGACTGTGGTTGCCCTCCCACGTCCTCACCACCCTCGACGGGGGGGCGGCCCAAGTGTATGTGGACATCCCTCCGGTTGAGCACGCGATTGCCATGCAGCTCTGCCCGCAAAGCGCTGCCGCCTGGAGGGGTAGTCCGCGCCTTCTGTCCAGGGCCTGTAAGTTTTCGTCCGCTTTGACGGCTAAGGCTTACAGTGCCGCTTCCGCCCTGCACGCCATGGCCCTCCTGCAAGTGCACCAGGCCAAGGCGTTGAAGCAGTTGCATGAGGGTGGTGCTGACCCGGGTGTGCTGCAGGAACTGCGCATGGCGATGGACCTTGCGCTTAGGGCGACGAAAGTCACGGCTCGGGCCCTGGGTTAGACGATGTCCACATTGGTGGTCCAGTAGCGCCACCTATGGCTGACCTTGGCGTATATGAGGGAGGCCGACAAGCATCGCTTTCTGGACTCCCCGCTCTCCCAGGCCGGCCTATTCGGCGAAGCGGTGTAGGGCTTTGCCCAACAGTTCTCCGCCGCACAGAAACAGACGGAGGCGTTCCGACACATCCTTCCCCGGCGGCGTGCTGTCCTCACCCCACCGCCGGCTGCAGCCCCTCTGTCTGCTCATCGCCGAGGGCGCCCTCCTGCGGCCTCCACCTCCGCTCCGGCGCGGCCTCAACAGCAGCCTTCTCAACGGCCGCAGCGCGGAGCTGGCCGCGGGAAACCGGCGCAGCCCGCCTCTGCCCCTGCCAAGCCTGTGAAGCGTCAAAGCAGGCGGCGTCCCTGAGACGGGCGACCCGTAGCCCTTGGATCCTGCTCTTCAGGAGATTGTGACCGCACCACTCCTTCCCCCGGAGGGGGGCCGGGTGGAGAATCCTATGTTCCAGTTTGTTTTTGTTCCGAAACTTCACTAAAAGAGCAGTTTCCTTTGCCTCCGGTTCCCAAGAGGGCGAGGACGCGGTGCCACGGACCAAGTCTACACACACGCCGCCCCCTCACCCTTCGCTAGTGGGCAGCAGGGTCAGTTCAAGGACGCTACGCCTCCTCACGAGCCCCCTGCCCAGCTGTGGAGCCAGGTAAGTGGCGCGCTGCGCACTCAGACTCCACCCTGGGATGCGCGGCCTCCCGGGTTGGGTCCCTGTGTTCCACCTCGCTGCCCCACCGCGGGTATGTCGGTGGTCCCGCTGGTCCAGCTTGTATGATGTCTGGGTGCCTGGCTACCCAAATGTCTCGCTGGCTCCTGCGGACCATCAAACTCGGCTACGCGATTCAATTCGCCCGGCGCCCTCCCAAGTTCAGGGGCATTCGGTTCACCTCTGTGCCGGACAAGGATGCTCCTGTCTTGCGTGCAGAGATCGCGGTCCTGCTAGCGAAGGACGCGATACAGCCGGTCCCTCCAGCCGAGATGAGGTCGGGCTTCATCAGCCCATACTTCATCGTACCCAAGAAGGGCGGTGGGTTACGACCGATCCTGGACCTGCGCGAACTGAACCGGGCCCTTCACAATCTCCCGTTCAGGATGTTGACGCAGAACGCATCTTTCAATGCGTCCGTCCTTTCGATTGGTTTGCAGCGGGCGACCTCAAGGACGCGTACTTTCATGTCTCGATTCTCCCTCGACACAGACCGTTTCTCCGCTTTGCGTTCGAAGGGCGAGCATATCAGTGCAAGGTCCTCCCCTTCAGGCTATCCCTGTCGCCTCGTGTCTTCACCGAGTTAGTGGAGGCAGCCCTCGTCCCATTGAGGGAAAGAGGCATTCGCATTCTCAAATACCTCGATGACTGACTCATACTAGCTCAGTCTCAGGATCAATTGTGCGAACACAGGGACTTGGTGCTCAGCCACCTCAGCCAGTTGGGGCTTCGGGTCAACTGGGAAAAGAGCAAACTCTCTCCGGTTCAGAGGATCTCTTTTCTCGGCATGGAGCCAGACTCTGTCAACCTCTCGGCATGTCTCTCAGTAGAGCGTGCGCAGTCGATGCTTAACTGCCTGGGGTCCTTCCAGTGCAATACGGCGGTTCCACTGAAACAATTTTTAAAGGCTCTTGGGGAATATGGCATCCACAGCCGCTGTCACGCCATTCGGGTTGCTTCATATGAGACCGCTTCTGCATTGGCTTCACGACCGGGTCCCGAGATGGGCATGGCGACACGGCACTTCCCGGGTTTCTGTTACCCCGTTCTGCCATCAAACCCTCAGCCCGTGGGCATATCTTGCCTTTCTTCGGACAGGGGTGTCCATTGGGCAAGTATGGTTAAATCCAGCATGTTTGTTGTGGTCAACGATGCCTCGCCAGGGCTGAGGTGCCTGGACAGGGCCTCGACTGCAGTGGCATATCAACTGCCTCGAGTTGTTGCAAGTAGTATGGCTTGCTCTGCGCCGCTTCAAGTTGCTGCTGAGCGTCAAGCATGTACTGGTCCGTACGGACAGCACTGCAACCGTTGCGTACATCAACCACCAGGGTGGTCTATGCTCCCGTCGCATGTCGCAACTCGCCCGACATCTCCTCTTCTGGAGTCAGAAGCATCTGAGGTCGTTTCGCGCCGTTCACATCCCAGGCGAGCTCAATCGTGCAGCCGACCAGCTCTCACGTCAGCCCGCCCTTCCGGGAGAGTGGCGACTCCACCCTGAGACAGTCCAGCTTATTTGGAGACGCTTGGGGACGCTCAGGTAGACCTGTTTGCCTCCCCGTACACGTCCCATTGCCAGTGGTTTTACTCCCTGGCCGAGGGTCCCTTCGGCACGGACGCACTGGCGTGCAGCGGGCCTCGGGGCCTACGCAAATATGCGTTTCCCCCAGTGAGCCTTCTCGCGCAGACTCTGTGCAAGGTCAGGGAGGATGAGGATTAGGTCCTGCTGGTGGCCTATTGGCCTTCTCGGACCTGGTTCCCAGAACTAATGCTTCTCATGAAAGCCTCTCCTTGGCCGATTCCTCTGAGAAAGGATCTGCTTTCTAAGAGATGGGGCACCCTCTGGCACCCGCTTCCAGACTTGTGGAATCTCCACTTATGGTCCCTGGACGGGACGCGGAGGTTCTATGTGGGCTACCTCCAGCGGTAGTAAACACCATCGCTTCAGCTAGAGCCCTGTCTACCAGACACGCTTACAGGCGGAAGTGGAACCTGTTCGTCGGTTGGTGCTCTTCCCGCCGGGAAAACCCCCGTAGATGCCCGATCGCAGTCGTGCGTTCTTTCCTGCAGGATGGCTTGGAGCGAAGGCTGTCTCCCTTCACCCTGAAAGTGTATGTTGCCGCAATTGCCACACATCACGATCCTGTAGATGGTCAGTCTACAGGATGGGAAGCACGACCTGATCATCAGGTTCTCAGAGGGGCGGTTCCCCTCACCTGTTACCCTCTTGGGATCTCCCCTCGGTCCTCATGGCCCTGAAGGAGGAGCCCTTCGAGCCTCTGCAGTCAGTAGAGCTTAAGTTTCTGTCATTAAAGAGAGCGCTCCTCACCGCATTGGCCTCGGTCAAGAGGGTAGGGGACCTGCAGGCATTCTCGGTCGACGATTCGTGCCTAGAATTCGGGACGGTTAACTCTCACGTTGTCCTGAGACCCCGGACTGGATATGTGCCCAAGGTTCCCACTGCTCCCTTCAGTGGTGGTGAGCCTGCAAGCGCTGCCCCGGAGGAGGCAGACTCCAGCCATCGCTCTGCTCTGTCCCGTTCACGCTCTGCGCATTTACGTGGACTGTACGCGGAGCTTCAGGACCTCAGACCAGCTCTTTGTCTGCTTTGGAGGTCAGCAGAAGGGAAAGGCTGTCTCCAAACAAAGACTTGCCCACTGGTTAGTGGAGGCTATAGTCTTAGCTTACCAGGCCCTACAGTTACCGTGTCCCCTCGGAGTGAGAGCTCACTCTACGAGAGGAGTGGCATCTTCTTGGGCATTGGCGCGGGGCGCCTCGATAGCAGACATCTGTAGAGCTGCCGGCTGGGCGCCGCCTAACACGTTTGCGAGATTCTATAATCTCCGTGTAGACCCTGTGTCCTCTCGTGTACTCGCCTCAGGTAGGCATTAACACCGGACCTGCTCGGTGTCGATCACGCTTGCTGCGCCATTCCCTCTCTACGGTGGGGGGGATACGTGCTCTTTGTGCTCCTCAATCAGTTCCCCTTGGCGAACCCTGTTGGAGTTCCTCCCGCACCCTCGGTGGTCAGGCGTGGCGGAGCGCTAGACGCCAAGCTCAGCACTCGTGTGCATGCCCAAGGTCAGCCCTTGTGCTGGGCTAGGTGCCCGTGTGTAGTGATTCTCCCTTCGGGTGATCCTACATGTGTATTCTTCCATGGTACGGCTCCCCTCAAGGTAAGCCCGTGTTTTTCCCTGGCAGTCGTTCACTGCCATCTCTGCTGCGTAGTTATCTCACCCCAGGCGGGTTGAGTCTACCGCAGGGACTTCCATATGTAGTACTGCCCTGGGCCAGTCCATATGTGTAATTCCACATGATACCTCCTATGTGCGGGATGTGGCTTCCGTAGCGTCCCACTGGGTACGCTTTCCCAGTGTTATCCAATGCACCACTGTATGGAACGGCAGTGGCGGACACCTCTGCCTAGCCTCTGTCCTATCTTCCGCCCCAGCTGGTTTGGGGGGACTTGCCGGCTTCCGCAGGGTACTGGAGGGGGTCAGCAATAGTGGCGGTTTCCATACGGATCCCAATTCGTCAGACACTGACGTAACGTTGAACGTTACCAAGACTGACTGAAAGGGAACGTCTTGGTTACGTATGTAACCCTTGTTCCCTGAAGGAGTGAACGGAGACGTTACGTTCCGTTGCCACAGTTGCTGTATCACCGCTGTACGGCCGGGGCACGTAGTCTCGGCTCCTCAGCGAAAAACTGATGTGCGAAACACGCACGCCAACTGTCATTGGCTTGTTTAGTTAACACTCGAAGGTGATTGGGCTCTCGGGCGAGATCCCAATTCGTCAGTCACTGATGTAACGTCTCCGTTCCCTCCTTCAGGGAACGAGGGTTACACAAGTAACCTAGACGTTACGTATGTAACCGAGACGTTTTACTACAAATAATACCAAAAAAAAACATGATTGCTATAGTTAAACCATGGTAACAAGAAATTAACCACGGTTTTGCTACACTAACTGTAGTTTAACCATGGTATTTGTAGTAAAACTGTGGTCATACAAATGGAAATCGAAACCATGGTTCATTTTTGTAAGGGATAGCTATCAGGCCATTGCTAGACTATTATTAGTCACTAAAGGCATAATCAAACTAGCCAAAACAGCTAACAAACAAAAAATTTTGAATTTGAATTCTGGCCCATAAGTGTCAAAAAACATGTTAT
Organism: Sinocyclocheilus anophthalmus; assembly: GCA_018155175.1. Classification (NCBI taxonomy): domain Eukaryota; kingdom Metazoa; phylum Chordata; class Actinopteri; order Cypriniformes; family Cyprinidae; genus Sinocyclocheilus; species Sinocyclocheilus anophthalmus. The sequence goes on from JADLZN010000098.1 coordinate 405,304, forward strand.
ATTTGTGTACGTCTTACATTCTACGAGCCTGATCTCGGTTTAATTCTCTGTGCATAAGATTCATTGCATTTTCCGCATTAAAAAGAGATTGGCAGTAAATTAGCTCTTTCTACTGGGTCAACATGAATACAAAGAGTCAAAAGTGTCAGATCGCATCTAAGTTCCCTTCACTAAATAGTTGCACCACTATAACACATGGCATTTCTGTGCAAAACCATATTTAATATCACACAATAAGTGAATGTGTGCCAGAAAGGAGAGCAATAGCCAAAATGGTAATATGTTATCTGACAGTGTTTATATTTTATTAGCAAATATAATCTTTTTTCATACTATAAAGGCTGAGTTACTACTGAAAATCTCAGCTAGGTGGAAAAGCCAGAGATTTCTTTCCAAAATGGGCTGGTCAGACCTGCCAATCAAACCAAACATAGCTCAACCTTAAAGCTTGTTCTCCTGCTGTGTAAATAAGATCAAAACTTGACAGCCAGACCATCCACATGCACATCAACATGAATAGACTTCAAGTTCTAGAATCACATGCTGTTTTCTGATTGGCTGAGAATTGAAAAACCGTGACTTGTTTGTTAAATTTTTCAGTCTGGGTAACAGTTGTCAGACATTCAAACATTAGCTAAAAGCATCAGTATGACTACACGTGTTTGTATAAAGGTTGCTGGTTGGAATATTTCAGAGGTGACCACACTTACATCATTTTACCCTTTACCCGCCACCATAGTGGCATACAAAGCACATATTGTCCAACTCTTTCTATTTATCCCTTCCTTTTTCTCTCATCATAAAGAGCTGGCTGAGTGAATGGATGAAAGTTTCACTTTTAATTCTGTTGAAATCTGACAGTCTGCTGCATGTTGTGCCAAAAACACAAAGAGCATGTCAGATCATGTGCCACAGGATCATTGAGAAGATTTTGTCCTCTCTTTTGCATATAATATTTCCAAAGCAGCCAATCAATACAGGAACAGCATTGGATGGAAAACACAACAGAGCTCATAGGCAATCGTCATGAACAACGGAAGAGTTTGCCGAGTTTATGCCTATTACTAAATTATACAAAACATACACAAAAAGGATGATGCAAATAGACATTAAAGTGCAGGTGTTCATTAGCAAGAGCTGATGGGAAGGTTAAGATTTGCTCATTGTTCCAATTATACATTTTGCAGTAATTTGGAAAGTTTCACAGAGAGTCTGCGGTTGACAGTTCAACTTCTGACTTCATCTTAAAGGTGCAGTTTGTCATTTCTATCCCACAAAATTGCATAAATAATTATTGTTTTCAGCGGGGTTACAATGACTACCCAGTCTAGTCCTGTCCCAAATCACGACATTGGATGAGTCAAAGTTGCTATGTCAGGCTGCTCAAACAAACAGATTCTATTGGGTGACATTAGTGGCACAGAAATACACACTTTACCTTTAAGAAAAAGAGTATTTTGGGTTTAAAGAAGAACTTTTTTAAACTCTATAAGGAACATTTTATTCGGTAGTACTTAAGAAAACCATCTATGTACTGGTGCTTTAAAGAATCCGGAAACCAAAACACTGATCTGAAGAACCTATATAAACGTTTTAAATCTCCAAAACACATAATCGTCAACTCAAGAATCCTATAAAGCAAAAACAAGGCTTCTGTGTTAAACTTAACGATTGCAAGAGGATGTTTTCTGGGATTATTCTAGAATAATTTATCATCACAAACTAAAGTCCCCCACCACTGAATATTGAACTGTTATGTGCATAACAGAACCGCCCAAAACAAAAGCTAAAGTTCAGAGTATGCAGAAGACGGCGGTGACGCTTTCAAATCAAACATGCCAATGCTATAACCTCCTTCCAGAAACCGAATGGCTCATTAAAACCGAATGACCTCAGATGTGAGTCAGACTCCTTAAGTCATCTGTCAGAGGAAAGGCAAAGGTTGCATAAAGAACACGTCCTGGAGGGGCAACTATTAAACTGAGCTGATATTTTTTGGAGGGACCTTAAATAGCGAAGGCTGTCACTCAAAATAAGATCGAACACATAAGCAGTACTTAAAACATACTTTAAACCAACAACTAGATTTTTCCATTTACTGGCGATGTAAGTGGTGCTTGATTGTGCAAAAGTACCATTGAAATGCTAGAGTGCTGTTTCTGAGGAGTTCTGTAAGGTTTTTAGCGTGTTCCTGTGCATTTGCTAAGTGGTTTCAAGGGTGGCTCCTTGCTGGCCCAAGTCAAAAGAGCTCACTCAAAACCTTTATAATATTACACCATCTTAAAAATAATGGCTCTTTATTGGGATTTGATTCCATGAAGAACCTTCAAAGACCATAGAACCTTTTCTATGCACAAAAGCTTCTTTATACTGAAAAAAATATTATTTTAGAACTATTAGAATGTTCTTTAGACCAAGAAAAAATGGTTCTTCTAAGAAGGTTCTCTGAGAACACCCAAAATAGTTCTTCTATGACATCACTGCACAAACTACATTTCTTAATTGGCATCTATGGTTCCATGAAGAACCCCTTAAAATCCATGCACCATTTCCAATGTACAAAAGGTTCTTCATACTGGAAAAAAGGTTATTAAGAATGTTCTTCACTCTAAAAAAAAGGGTTCTTCTGAGAAGGTTCTTTGGAAAATCCAAAATAGTTTTTCTATGGCATGTACACTCTTTAAAAAAAAGGTTCCAAAAGGTTTTTTTTTTTTTGAAGGGGGAATTCTTTCGCCCTCAGTTGAAATTCCTAATCGCATGGATTCCTATTTTAATGACTGGATTTGGCCCGTGAAAATTCACTGAACAACAGTAAATGTGACCCCACCTTAAGTGTGAGCAATAACCTTAACCTCAGCAAGTAACGCTTGCTCATATTTCAGAACAATGTCCACACACACATGCACTTTCCTGTCTGGACAGGCTCAGTTCAAAATTACAGGCTGTCAGAGATGGAGCTGATGTTCTCTAGCAGCTTAATCTGAACGTGCATGACACACAAACACACTTTACCGCCTGCCTGACTGAATCTGCTCTTGCTAAATGACAAGGTGTTTTGTGTCTGTTTCTGGGTGCGGGTCTGGGTTTGTCTTCATTATGTGGACCAAATGTCCAAACAAGTATAGAATTTTGTTGTATTTTTGTATGGACAAGCACCTCTCACATTTTCTTCAGAAAATATAAAGTTCTAGTTTAGTTTGTATTATCAGTTGCCTAGCCTGCTTTTTCTTGGGCAATGCATCATTGGGCAAATTCCAGTTAAGCACACTTTTCAGTGCACCGAGCGAGAGAGACAGAGAGAAAGAAATGTGGGAATGAGGGATTGCATAGCAACACACACACAAAAAACACATCATCCTCAGTTTCTGTTTGCCCTCCAGTTCAGTGTGTAGGACAGACCACTTGTGCCTTCAGAGGGGGCGTAGGATCCCAAAGACCACGATTAGGGGATGTTTGACAAACACGCCATGAATTCTGTCCTTGCTTTAAGTGCAGGAAGTAAAAAGAACTCTAGAGGATGAAAAATCAAGCATATCAGCTCTGCTTTTAAAAAACACACATGCATCCATATATACATTCACACTCAAATACTGAAGCTGCGGTGCTTTTCACAAGACAAGGAGGTCATTCTCATGAACATTTTATCAAAATTGCATACACATCATTTTAAGCTGCTAAATGAGGTGTGAGCAAGAAGAGCAACTGAAGTACACAGAGCAGAACTGAACAGAATGACACCATCAACGCAGAAACCATGACAACTGAAGATTGGTAGGAACTATAACAAAGGAAAAAGGAAACTGTCCAGAAACAAACTAAAAGACCATGAAAATTAATTTAAATGAAACATTTAAACACTGATAATTTGTTACAGAGACAATGAGAGAGAGGCAGAATTAATGTTACATTCTATTTATTATAATTTAGTGTTTTGGTAAATTTGTTGATTATTTCTTAGTTTAATATTCACTTATTCTATTTTGCATTTTAATATACACTTATTCTATTTTGCACTATTGAATATTGACTAAATTACTCAAGTAGTTGATTTTTCCTTTCCTTTCGTTTTTTTGTCTTCTTTTTTTTTTGCTTGTTTTGCATTAATAATTCAATTAAATTAAGGTTTTTAAATGAATGTTTTAATATTTAATTAAAAACATTAATTTCATTGTATTTGAATACTTAAAATAATTTGTAAACTTCTTCTTATTAATTTGTTCATTCAATTCTTCAAAAACTTGGTCATTATAAAAAGACAAGCAATTTAGTATTTTCTGTAAAGTTGTTGATTGTTGTTTCTTAGTCTAACATACACTTATTTAATTTTGCACTATTGATTTTTTTTTATCAATGTTAGCTAAATTATTGTATAGCTGATTTTTACTATGTAATTTTTGCTTTTGAGAGAGACATGGAGGAAAGCAGAAGAGTGAACAAGGGACAAGGAGAGAGGAGAGAGAGTATGATTGACGATAGAAGGACGGGATGCAGACTAGATGTGCAAAGAAAAAATGGGGGGGGGGGGGGGGGGAAATTGAAACGGATTACGGCCTTGATGTTCCTCAGATATTCAATTTCTCAGAGGCATTTTAATCCCATGGGAAACAAACCTGGCAATATCTTTCTCTCGCTCTGTGTTTGTGTTTTGTGTCTCTTCTAATGTATTTCTGTCTTTAGTTAGACTGAAGAACAAACACTGAGTTCACCAAGATGTACTGAACACCGCCTAAAACCCAACAGAGGCCAAACACTTCCCTCACCTCCACTGACAAACCACACACTGGGTTTGGCTTCTGCTTGAACTGTCCTCACTTTCTCATTAAACCATGACAAGATCAACACAGGTGCCAAGAGAAGCTGAAGAAGTCGTGTCATGAAGTTTACAGCTTAGTTTTAAAAGGGCCATCTTGACTTCTGTAGAAAGTTTCCCCTTACAGAGATAGTCCACCCAAAAATTAGAGTTTATATCTAGAACTTTTAAAAATGTACTGAACCTGTCATACACACTAAAGAAACCAGAACAGGGCTTGTAGTATAAAGATCAGCTGTTTACTGTGATGTCTGTGACTGTGATGTCAGAGTCTTTGTGTGGTTGAGTCTCTTTCATACACGCAGCCCACTGAGTTTCTGTCTACACATTCATTGTCATCTCATCAGAGGTGAAAGGCTTTAATCTGAGAGCGGCTGTAACACGCTGTATCATGGCCCAGCTCTGCTCAATCTTAACATGATGTCATGTGATCAAGCAGCATTCTGAATGGTCTAGATACAAGCTGCCCCTGTGATAACAACATAACGGCCTGCAGAGGAGGATTACACATAGACTGACACATTACTGCACAGCGGTTGGGCTCTGAATTCCATCACCCAACCAGCACCACACCCAGGGGCGTAGATTACGTGGGGGACGTGTCCCCCCACTTTTAATATCACGTAAATTCGTCCCCTGCTCTTTTTCGGGCAAGTGTGTTCACATAGAGGTTTTGTAGAGCGGGTGTGAATAAATATAGATTTAAATTCAAAGAGACAGGATAGTCTGTGCATGATCTGATGTTTTATTCGGACCCAGAATAAGGCGAGATGAACATCGCGGAGCGCTAAACACTCATGCAGTGTATGTTTCATTCATACTCGAAGCCGGAGGGCGCTCTCACGCAGAAAGTCGTACGAGGAAATTCCTAATATGGACAAAAGCGTCCAGCTATCGCTTTTTGTGTTTGTCAAGTCATCTCCAGGTAATAAATAAAGTATATGAACAATGCCGTTGGGCTTTTTAACAAAACAACAACTGACATGCATTATTTACAGTATAGAAACTATTCTGCCTTATGTGACAAAAAAAAAGTGTTTGTAGTATATAAACAAATCATTATTATTGGTTATTGTCCAGCAGTTATCTGATTTCTAAGTCAATTAAAAGGCAGAAATTAGAGAACAATTAAAGTTGCATATACACCAGTCAAAAGTTTTTGAACATTAACATTGTTCATGTTTTTTAAAGAAGTCTCTTCTGCTCAAAAAGCCTGCATTTATTTGATCCAAAGTACAGCAAAACAGTAACATTTTGAAATATTTTTACTAGGCTATTTAAAATAACTATTTTCCATTTGAATATATTTTAAAATGTAATTTACTGTGATTTCAAAGCTAAATTTTTAGCATCATTACTCCAGTCACACGATCCTTCAGAAATCATCCATATTCTGATTTGCTGCTCAAAAAATATTTATTATTATTATGATGTTGAAAACAGTGGAGTAGAATTTTTTCTGAATTCACAGATGAATAGAAAGTTCCGAAGAACCGCATGAGGCTAGCGAAATCAGAACTCTTTGTAACATTATAAATGTCTTTATCGTTACTTTTGATCAATTTAAAGCATCCTTGCTAAATAAAAGTGTTCATTTCTATAATTTATTTTCCAAAAAAATTTAAATTATACTGACTCTAAGCTTTTGAATGGTATAGTGTATAATGTTACAAAAGCTTTTTATTTCACATAAATGCTGATCTTTGGATCCTTCTATTCATCAAAGAATCCAGAAAAAATCTCAACTGTTTTAAATATTGATAATAATAAAATAATAATAATCCTAATAATAAGTAATGTTTCTTGAGCAGCAAATCAGCATATTATAATGATTTCTGAAGGATGTTCAGCAGTAATGAATAGCATCTGGAAAATGATAGACCTTTTGTTTAGCTTCATTTGGTTACTGTTGCAAACTTACACGATCTTTACACAACATCCCATAAAAATTATTTGGAGATTTCTAAAAACCATGTGATTTTCTGTAGAGTAAAAATAGAAAAAAAAATGGTAAAGTGTTATTGATTGGGTATTGTTATGTAGTCTGAAATAAAGTGTAACATCTATTTAATTTAATCGTGTCACAGAGATATTTTTATTGTATTTCCTATTGTATTAACTAGAATTTTTTTATTTTTAAATTAAGATATTTGTTTATTATTTCTACAGATATTGCAAAAAAGTAAATTAATTAAATTATTAATTAAATGCATAAATAAATAATTGTTTAATGGAAACAAACATCATAAAAATCACCTGGTATTTCTATTTTTTAAACAATAGTTCCAGTTCTTGATTCCCAAGCCTACTTGATTTGTTGTGATATTCAGAAATTTATAGTGTCAGTCAACAGTCGCTCATTTCATGTAAATATATCACTTCAATGTAACCTTTGTCCTCTGAACAATGTTTGTATGCAGTATTAACATCATTATCAATTTAATTCATGGTCTACAAACTTGTATGAAGGTTTATGCTGCTTTATCAAGAAATAACTGCTTGTATAACTGCTGGTAAATCCAATCAGCAGCCACAAAACTATCAAAGGTGCCCAGGTAAATCAGCAATGTAAAAAACTACAAAGCCTGGATCTAACAGCTGTGATTTTTTCCAGTGCAGCTGTAGCGGCTCTTTGCAGTTGGCTGGAAATGAGAAAATGACCAATTAAAGCAACAAACAGCTTTTTGGAAACGAGTCAGCTTTCAAACAGAGCCGATGTTACTGGAGTGAATCAATAACCACAAAATGCTCATCATTCATGAAAGTAATGAAAGATTAGACTAAACAGCTCAAGCACCTGGAGAACAGAACACACAATGATCACAATATGATCCCACACAAACACACTTTTCCCAGCCTCTCAAAATGATCTACCCCTAATCTCAGCCTCAGACAGCACAAACACAAACTGTTTACCGACCATTTGATGCAGATGCAGATAATCCAGCCCCAAAATGAGACATAAAAACAAAATGAACTGTGGTTGGTCTCTTAGCATGTCAATCAGACAGTCTCTTCCAGTCAAAGTACCAGAATAAGCTCATATGTGGACCAGACCTTATGCAGTATAGTGAAAGGCCTGACAATGCTAAACCAATCTAGCCCTTACACACACACACACACACACACACACACACACAGGTGTAATGTCCTGGGCTCCTGCTCCCAAGTAATCCCAGAAACCATACATGGCAGCACAAACGTAACATTAGCACAGGCTTCAAAGAGCCAGGTACGAATTAGGTGATCCCTGAAGAGGATCAATAACTGTCACATCTGCTGCTTCAGCTAAAGCCTAGAAAAGCCAGAGAGTGTCCACCACCAGCTTATATCAATACACACACTCCCCATCCACAGCCAGACCTGTGTGAGCTACATATAGTGGGGCAAAAAAGTATTTAGTCAGCCACCAATTGTGCAAGTTCTCCCACTTAAAAAGATGAGAGAGGCCTGTAATTTTCATCATAGGTATACCTCAACTATGAGAGACAAAAATGAGAAAAAAAAAAATCCAGAAAATCAAATTTTAGGATTTTTAAAGAATTAATTGGTAAAAAAACTCGGTAAAATAAGTATTTGGTCACCAACAAACAAGCAAGATTTCTGGCTCTTACAGACCTGTAACTTCTTCTTTAAGAGGCTCCTTTGTCCTCCACTCGTTACCTGTATTAATGGCATCTGTTTGAACTTGTTATCAGTATAAAAGACATCTGTCCACAACCTCAAACAGTCACACTCCAAACTCCACCATGGCCAAGACCAAAGAGCTGTCAAAGGACACCAGAAACAAAATTGTAGACCTGCACCAGGCTGGGAAGAATGAATCTGCAATAGGTAAGCAGCTTGGTTGTTGTGAACAGAAAGAAACACTGTGGGAGCAATATTAGCAAGCTGGAAAATGGAAACATACAAGACCACTGATAATCTCCCTCGCTCTGGGGCTCCACGCAAGATCTCACCCATGGGGTCAAAATGATCACAAGAACTGTGAGAAAAAATCCCAGAACCACACGGGGGGAACCTAGTGAATGACCTGCAGAGAGCTGGGACCAAAGTAATAAAGGCTACCATCAGTAACACACTGCAACGCCAGGGACTCAAATCCTGCAGTGCAAGACGTGTCCCCCTGCTTAAGCCAGTAAATGTCCAGGCCCGTCTGAAGTTTGCTAGAGAGCATTGGATGATCCAGAAGAGGATTGGGAGAATATCATATGGTCAGATGAAACCAAAAAAGAACTTTTTGGTAAAAACTCAACTTCGTGTTTGGAGGAGAAAGAATGCTGAGTTGCATCCAAAGAACACAATACCTATGGTGAAGCATGGGGGGGAAACATCATGCTTTGGGGCTGTTTACTGCAAAGGGACCAGGACGACTGATCAGTGTAAACGAAAGAATGAATGGAGCCATGTACCGTGAGATTTTGAGTGAAAACCTCCTACCATCAGCAAGGGCATTGAAGATGAAAATGTGGCTGGGTCTTTCAGCATGAAAATGATCCCAAACACACCACCCGGGCAACGAAGGAGGGGCTTCGTAAGAAGCATTTCAAGGTCCTGGAGTGCCTAGCCAGTCTCCAGATCTCAACCCAATAGAAAATCTATGGAGGGAACTGAAACTCCATGTTGCCCAGCGACAACCCCAAAACATTACTGCTCTAGAGGAGATCTGCATGGAGGAATGGGCCAAAATACCAGCAACAGTGTGTGAAAACCTTGTGAAGACTTACAGAAAATGTTTGACCTCTGTCATTGCCAACAAAGGGTATATAACAAAGTATTGAGATGAAATTTTGTTATTGACCAAATACTTATTTTCCACCATAATTTGCAAATAAATTCTTTAAAAATCCTACAATGTGATTTTCTGGATTTTTTTTTCTCATTTTGACTCTCATAGTTGAGGTATACCTATGAAAATTACAGCCCTCTCTCATCTTTTTAAGTGGGAGAACTTGCACAACTGGTGGCTGACTAAATACTTTTTTTCCCCACTGTATATTCGATGCAAAGCAACAAATTGCAAGCTTGATATTCGCCAAATGTCAATAACTGAGAAAGAGAAATCAGATAAAGATCATTGTTGTTGGTCAAATAGAGCAGAGACCGGAATAGTGTGTTTGTAAAGGTGATATGGGTACATTTTTATCATGTTAAAACACATTTTCCTCTCCTGTCTTAATGTGCAGAGACAACTGTCAGTATAATAGGAAAGTACACATTTTAACTCTAAATTCTAGTTATATTTTTGGGACAAATTTTCTAAAAATTATCTAGAGGAAAAACATTCTCTCACACACAGTTAACTAAAAATGTAAATAGGAAACTACATAATTCACCTGGAAACTTTAGTTATATTTTGGGGACAAAGTGATCATCAGAAATCAAAATATTTTGAGTACATAATCAAAAGGAAAAGTTTTTAAATAACAAATAATATATATATATATTGCACATTTATATGCAAATATGCATATTTAAATATGAAACATTTTAAAATAATAATAAAAAAGAACATTATATTACATATCTATTAGCAGCGACCCTGCAGGACTGCAATTTCTTCTGAGGCAAAGATTCTTCATAATGGCAATTCTTTTTCCGTCTACGAGCAAGTCATACTAAGCAATCAAAGAGTGGCAATTTTGGGCAATTTTCGCCACTTCTGGCATGTGTGCAAAGTTTCATGAGTTTTCAAGCATGTTTAGGCCCTCAAAAATACAAAAAAGAAGAAGAAGAAATGGAACAATTCCAATAGGGTCCTTGCACCATGGTGCTTGGTCCCTAATAACAGTACATTGTGCAAGATTTTTACAGATTTTTCTTAAAATGTAAGTGGTTTGCAGACCTTTTCTGGTCAACAAGTTGGTTTCCGCTGGTTTCCTCCCAGCTGGGGTAGAGGGATTTATATGCAATTGATAAATATTAATTTATCTTTAGTGATTCAGAATAGCATTTCTATTTCCATTATTCAACATCTATTAAACTGCTGACTTGATTGCTTTTTAGACCCATCAAAGATCTCTGGTGGAAATTGAAGACATGTATTCAAGCATAAAAACATTGATGTTGTCAGCAACATTCAGATTATTAACAGTGTATTCTTACTTATAATGAATGGGAAAACAGAAATCAATGTGCTGGAAACATTTTTACAGATACGTTTGAAGCTCAAACACTGAGAACAGGTTCAGAAATGATGGAAACGTGAAAAGGGGAAAATGCTGAAAGATCAGGAATAGGTTTTCTGTAAATCAGCTGTGTATTTCCATAGAAAGCAACAAAGAGATGGACTTGTGTCATGGTGAGATGTAATGTACTGTAATGACTTTGAGGAGAGCCACTGGTAAAAGTGATGTGTCAGCATTGCTCTCTTTCTTACAGTCTTTCTCTCCCTCCCCATCCATCTCCCTCCTCTCCTTCCTTCCGTGTGGATTTGCGATTCAATTTTGTTGAGTGATGCCATGTGGTTGGGTCACAGAGGAGAAACACCCATTTTTACAGCCAAAGAGACAGATTCCCTCTATGTGCTGGACTAATTTAAGCGAAGCTCAGTTCATGCTGACCAGATCCATCTGCCATAAAACTCTTGAGAGCAACCTGATCAGCTATAACTGCTACTGTTAACAGATAATGTCTATTAACTAATATCCATATTTCAAAATCCACATGTGGAGACAGACAGACAGTTTTTTATCTGTGTTGGAAACAGAAAAACAGAGTTAGAAGATAAATTCAGAAATCAGAGAGAGAGAGAGAGAAAAACTGAATTGTGAGATGATGAGAACTCTAAACAAAGTCAGAATTGTGAGATAAAAAGTTGTAATTACCTTTTGTATTTTTTTTTACATTCTGTGGCAGAAACAGACTTTCGAAGTATTTGTTGTGCTACATTTTTAATTGCATGCTGATTTGCATGCTGAACAAACAAATAAATTGTAGTATTTGTTGTAGTACAATTTTATTTATGTTCAATTGAATAAATACATTTATTTAGAGATAGATAGATTTTAGCCACAAATAATTCTCGACAAACTGTAATTCTGTGTAATACTCTATGCATTCATGAGAAAACACACACACACAAGCAAAATGTGTCTCAGTGGGAAAGCTGCCTCTGATACACTCCAGACCACTGAACAAAACCCCTCATCCACTCAGATAACATGCTGCGCTACCTCATTCAAAAACCATAGATCTCCACTGGAAACCACTTCATTTTGACATCATACTCAAAGCATACATTTCATATAAATCAGCAGGCAGAGATGGAGAGGAAGAGAGAGAGAGGGGAGGGGGGCACAGTAGGCTGTCAACCTCCAGCAGGGTCATTTCACTGAACAAGAGACCGAGCTGTGGAAATACAAATGCAGCATTTCATCACAATAACTACAGTATGAACATCTTTCACTAATGTTTAACAAGCAGAAAGTTTGTCTATTGTTTTAACTTATTGTGTCATTTTTGCCCTTGATCTTTTTTTAAATGAATGTAATTTGGTTTGATACTTTGTTTTATAATGCAAAGGCATTCATGCATTTTTAAGTGTCACATAAATGTCAAAAATACTTTGTGGCCTGTGTACACACACACACATACACACACATGCAAATTCAGCTGAGCATGAACTGTCTACATCAAAACAAAGCTGGATTATCTGTATTATTTATGAACAACTTTGGCTCAGAGGAACAGAAATAGAGAGAGAGAGGAATAAAAATAGCAAACCAGAAAACAAGAGAGAATTTCCAGTTTGTCTCTAATTACACAGACATTCTGCGCTGAATGACAGTTTATACACCTTTGTGTTGTTATCTTAATGTTGCGGTTTTCTCCAGAGAATGACAGAGATAAATGGATCGCATGAGCTGTTAGCAACATCTAAAAATACATCAATCTCACTTCCAACTAAGAGAAAAAGGTATATCTATCTATTAGATATAAATATATATATATATTATATATGTATATATATATATATATATTATCTCACCCCCATCTCGAGGCTGTCTCCCTAAAGATGACACAAGGAGGAAAACATATTGACGGCATTTGAACATTGAAATTCCCTGCTCAGTAAGGAAACTACACATGAACATGATGACAGGATCAGTCCTGCTTTAGTATTGTTCCTGTACCGATGTGACATTTGCAAAATGTTGCTGCTCGCATGGCTACTTGAGAGACGTTTTAGGCAAAGCTTTATTAAGACAACAGTCTTGATGACCTTTTCTTTTCTATATATTTTGAAACAGGAGTGACTATAGTATTTTTTATGCATGGGTCAATGTAAAAGATCAGAATATTATTCAAGAACTTGGAATACCCAAAGTGAGGGTCTTGGTAACTTAACGGTTAAATATCTAAACTCCCAACACAAAGATTGAAGGTTCATTCCCAAGTAACTCTGACCCATGAACTAGAGTTCTGAAAATCCTACTCCATCTCCACTGTAGCTGTCAACACACCACTTAACCCCCGTTTGCCTCAGGGAGGACAAACCCCGCAATCAGCACACTGTTTGTTCAAAGACTCTTCGACTTCTGAGGCACAATGGAAATTCTCATTAGAGTCATAATAAATTAATATTTCAGCCAAAGAAGAAGGCAACTACACAACTATAGCATTACAAAATTATGAACTGTGATTATTACATCAGATGCTCCCATAATGAATGGGGTGAAATCTCTTTCCTTTTCCCCACACCTCCCTCCAGCTGCTGTGAGTCCAGCCAAACCAAACATGCTCTCTCCTCTCTCCACTGCCCCGTAATAGTGCTGCAAGCTCGCCGCTCAGCCCAGCTTTAACCATTGAGATTCACATTTGAGACTACATTGCTCTTCCAAATCCCTTTCATACTTCCTTCTAATTCTAGAGCATGTAATGTCCTACATTCTTAATCGACACATCGTCCCTCTGCTCTCACGTGAAGAAACTTCACTCTTAGTCTCCAGGGGTTAAAGTTAGGCTGCTTTTAGGAGTGTCAAACCAGAGACTAAGACACATGCTAAAATTAGAACAAGAATTCACAAGCTCTGGTACACTTCCTGTTCTGTCATTACAGGAACCCCATGAGCTAGTTGTGCTTTGTTATTCCAGAACGCAACCTGGGTCATAACTCATACATTTACAACATGTCAGGAGTTATAATGCAATTTTAATGTTGATATCAATATGGTATCAGTTTATTTTAAACTGAGGACTGAATTTACTTTCTCAGCCAACCCTCATCCCAATCATAGTTTCATAACGCAAATCATATTCATAGTATAAAAGCAAGCATATGCAAGCCTGATTAAAAAAAATACGATATAAAAATATAAACTAAATACATTTTAGCTGTTGAAAACAAAAGGTTTTTGTTTGGTTACCAGCATTCTTCAAAATATCTTCTTTTGGGTTAAGCAGAAGAAAGGGGGTTAGTAAAAGATGACAGAATTTTCATTTTGCAATATTCAATATTCGTTTACTTGTAATCCGAACAAAACTTCAGAGCAATCATTGTTCAGCACCGGAGAAAACCACTGCAAAAATGGCAGCGGAAGGTATCGTATTATTTTTGAATCTGATTGAGAAAACAGATTCAATCAGATTATCAGATAGTCAGATTTAATTAGATAATTAGATAATCAGATTTAAGCATTTACATACTTTTTTTTTCCCTGTGCATGGTTATTTCAGGTCTACACCACTCCTTTCAAATGGATCAAAATGTAATTTGGATCAAGCTAAAGTTGATCAATTGAGATATTTATGTGAAGGCTTTTTAATCTGATTACTAATGGATTATTTGGGTGCATGTAAATGTAGCTATTGAAAACTGAAAGGGAAAATCTGCAACACTCAATATGTTGGCTTTAGGAACAGAAGTCCCACCTTTCTATTAAACAAGCGAAGTGTAGGTGAAGTTATAGAATCTACCAATCTAACTAATCCAAGCTAACCAGCCAAACCCCTGGTCTGAACCCATCAGCATGTGTATACTTGCAGTGTAAATTTGAGAACCTTACAATGAATCATCAAGGCTAGCTGGAAATGTGGTTAGGATTATAAAGATTCAACTGTTTTCCAGAAAACACAGTGTGACTCTTTTTCTCAGAGTCAGGGTAAATTTAACTTCACTGAGATGAAACGAACTGTCAAAACATTCAAGTGCTACACAGCACAGGTCTCTAAAATAAAAGAAACATGTTAAAGTCAACGTAAAAAGTATGTTACATAAATAAAAATGCTAGAGTCTAATTTGACTTTGACAGTTAATGCAAAAAAGCTCATTTTGTAACCTGTATATATCAGGTTAAGGCATGTATATACACAGGTAGCAGTTATGAGGGAATGTGACCTCTGTCTCTGTCTCTCTCTATCTCTCTCTGTCTCTCTCTTCCTTCAAAGGATGTCACACAATAGCAAATCCATCAAAAATGTCTTTGTCTACAGGTCACCTTGGTCCATCACATCTCTCTCTCTCTCCTCTGAGAGGGCTGGGAGGAAGGCTGAGAACTACATTACACTGCATGTATTACAATCTGAGTCAGTTATTTGTCATATTTAGTGGCTAGATAATTCAGTAAGTCTCACTCCGGATTGCAGATTTACATCACGGCGCTGTCCTGGTGTTCTCTGATTTCATAAGTATCATATTCAGCTGCGGCTCACATCCTGGGAGAGAGGCCAAGGTCTTGTATAGACACACAGTTTTGTTTTACCAATTACCAAAAAAATCAGGATCCGCCTAAAACGGGACAATTACTGTACACTCAAGACAAATCTCTGATAAGTGCCCTTTTCAGCCCTGATGAAAAGCGCTAGCGTAGACCAGCGTAGTTGGTCCATGCTAGTTCAAGCTGGTTCCGTCTTATTGAGATGGATGCTCCCAAGCAAACCTTAGCAGTCTTGCTGGTTAAGCTAGTTAAAAGTATAGTCTATTCTAAAAGGTTTTTTGTACCCACCTTTGTTTCATCTCATCATTCCAAACCTGTGTGACTTTCTTCCATTAAAATTACTTTTAATGTAAAAAGTACTAACTCATGAGAAAAGTAACGAATCACTCTTTTGAGACAGATATTTTCGATAAATTCACAAAACCAGTCTGAATAATTTGTTCACGAATTAAACTAATCTAGTTCTCAATCTCACCCTCAGGCCATCTAAGATGTATGAGTTTGTTTCTTCATCAGAACAGATTTGAAGAAATTTAGCATTACATCACTTACTCACCAGAGCTTCAATGGAGGAAGTAATGTTATGGATAGAGGACTCGAAGTTAAAAACATCTCAACGGTTCGAAGTTAAAAACATCTTAATTTTGGATTTGTTTAAAGGGGTCATATGATGCAATTTCAATTTTTCCTTTCTCTTTCGAGTGTTTACAAACTCTTCCGATCTAAGAAGATCTGTAAAGTTGCAAAGACTAAAGTCTCAAATCCATAGAGATATTCTTTATAAAAGTTACGCCTACCTAAAACGGCTCGTTCTACACGCCCCCACATATCTATGTCACAATGTGGGAAGATTGCATAATGCCGCCCAAATGTTCACAAAGAAAGAAGTCATACTTTGATTTATCCTGTAGTATTATTTGTTGCCACCACCATTGTCGTATCCTTGGAAGGCACTGTGTGATTCATCTGTGAAGCACGCAACTACGTTTGTTTGGCCTTCCAAAGAGGACGTATTCTGCGTTGTCATGCCTGATGCTGATTCGTGCTGGTTGCTGATTATATTCACAACTTTGCGCTGTGGATCACAGTATCTGCTTTCTCACTGGACCGAGCGTCGAGATCCCATTTACTACACTGTTCCAGAACACTTCAACCAAATATTCAGATGTCTGCAGCACATTTTATGGAGGACCATTTCCTGATCCTGGGAGTATAGACTACAATGCCGGCTGTTCTGACTCAAGACTGGTATTACGTTGTTTATAATTTACGACGTTATTTTATATTTTTTATATTTATAGCGAGTTTTTTGGGACGTGTAGCGTAGGGTGCTTAAGTTTGTTTTGTCATGTCTCTATCACAAATGCAGAACCTGGTTTTATGTTTCGGGCGCGATTGCAACGCAACATCGCAAAAGACAGTATAAGGTCATTATAATTCCCTTAATTATGTCCCCCCATGCGGAGGCAACGAATTGCTTCATTTTATAATTGGTTCTCTCATGTTTTTTGAATCTCGCGTCAAATCCGGACCAGAACAGGGCATCATCACAATATGCTAGGGGCGTAACCCACGTTTCAGAAAGGCGGGGCATACGATGAGACACATGATTACAGATGTGTGAAAAATTAATGTTTTTGGTTTTTTACACCTTCAACCGCATAGAACATGTTTCGTTTATACAGGCTTTTTAGCAACATCATATGACCCCTTTAATAGAAACACACATCTTTTCACTTCACAAGACATTAATTGATGGACTGGGGAGGCATTGTTTGATTAATTTCCATTGAATTGTTTTTAATATCGCTGTCTGGACGCTCTTTTTTGACGTGCACACCCATTTTTACTGCGAGATCTCTGATGAACAAGTGATGTAATGCTAAATTTCTCCAAATCTCTTGCGAACTCACCTATGCCTTGGATGGCTTGAGGATAAATACATTTTTTTTAATTGTAATTGCATTTAAAAGTGCAACCACAAGTAAGTCATGCAAGTTTGGAACAACATGAGTTGAGTAAATGATGTGAATTTTCAATTTTGGGGTGATTTATCCAGAAACCAGCATCCAAAACACAACATATGCTTGCTAGCCATAAGAATCTTTTCAGCATCAAGAAGGAAACAACACATCAAGAAATATTTTAATAAAACCCTAGTACTTCTAAAGTCCAACCATCTGTTTTGCTTATTTAAAGAGACAGAAAAAGCAGCAGATTGGAATGAGAATCTCAATATTAGTTTTCCCTTCCTCCTTCCCTGTATCTTTTTTTTTCTTCACTGCTGCAGTGTGCCGAGCGGTTTCTCAGCTCTGCATGACATCAAACACTATGTGGTGAGTTTCAGGCTCCAGAGGGCAGATTACAGCTTAATGCCTTCAATATCTACTGCATCAGCACTATAAACACTTCACTCAGTGTCTATGTGTGTGCGTATGAGTCTAGGAATACCCCATTCTTAATTCATCTTGCTATGGATTGGAGGATAAGTGCACAAATATATTGTGAAAGCATGTTGTGTGACACCAACAAACATTTAAAATATATGCATGCAAATCAATACGCACTTATAACAAATCAAAACAAAATGCAATGCATTCTGTATGCTACACGCAGGTACAGCATGAATAAAAAAGAAAGGCATTCAGTACTGTGCCCTATAGCAAATGTGCTCAACTTAAATATTGAAATATTCATGCACAAAGAGGTTTTGCAGCCTATGATGTTACCACGAGCCATTTTGCTTTTGAGCAACTGTCATTTGCCTCCAGCAGATGCACTAGTGGCCATCATCCAGTGGGCCGCCACGGCTCAGGGACCTCATTAGTGCTTTCATGCTCACCTGTGTCCATGACTTAAACATGACTAATGACAACTGCTTTATGACCACTGCCAAGTCTACAGTCACAGCTAGGGGGTGCTACACGTCGTCATCATCATGGTCAATGTGGTTTGAGATGCTACAAATTGCAGACTGTTTTATTGTAATTTTATTACTGAGTTCAGAAGGGGAGGTTGGGTTAGTCAGCAAATAAATAAATAAACAATCAAACAAATAAATAAATATTTGTTTTATATGATATTTAAACTTTAGAATAATACTAAGATAAGGCTACATGTCACACCCTGTGTTCTATTATGCTATTAACTCAAGAACCAAACAATTTTTCTTCATTATTCAACCTGAGTTTTCAGAAGGGGAAAATTGGGGGGGGGCTAATTGGTTATGGCAAATTAAATAATAATTTATAAATAGAGACATATATTTTACATTATATAGATTTTTTATATTTTACATATATTCACATCATAAATCTCTTTTTTTTATTATTATATTATAGTTTCATTATGAATATATTTACTTCTAATAAATCAATTGAATCTTACCCCAATTTCATGTGCACGCTAGGACCACCCCACACCACAATACCACCATCATGACTCAATATGTCGCTTGCACTGTGCAGTGACGTATCTCCAACCCCAGCTGCTTTTTAATTACATAATCCATATATTAAGGCTAGACAATTTAGTGACTGACCTCTAATCTGAAAAGGTATGTTTTCAGGTACTATTCCAGTAATGCGATACATGATTGGAACATATTAGACAATTATATTCTCCCCAACTGTTTTCTATTGCATCAAAACATTTGAAAGATTTTACAAGATGTCAGCCTTTACATTGGGTGTAACTCTATCCACTATACAAGGACGGTGAGAAAAATGAAAATAAGAAGTACATCGAGACAAAGGTGAGTTGAACTTGGCTTGCTTTCCTAAAATGATTCCTGATATGAGCCTGATAAGAACTGACAGGAGCCATCTTGACCTGATCTGTCACTGAATCACTCTTGAAATGCGGTCAGGTAGAGATTACCATTGTGTATTGTGGCAACCTCAGGCTCTGGTGTGGGTCGCTCAGCTTGTTCGGGCCTTTAGCAGGGTGTGCCACAGTTCGCCGAGGATCCCCTCTCCGAATCACCAGGGGAATATCATTACTCACTTATGAGTAAAACAGAACGCATGGGGACTGATAGAAGACAGCTGCTTCTAGATGAGCTTTGCAATGTTCTACTAGATAAAACACGATAAACATAAACACACACTCTCACAAACATGACCAAAGGCCAAAACATTTCTCTCACAGGGTTGGTGTCAAGTTCATCTCAGATGAGTCAGAGCGAAAGATGATATACAATCCAGCTGAATGTCCAAATCCAGCTTTAGAAATTCAAACAAAGCTTTTAAGACTTTTCCTATCAAAAATTAAAGCCATATCCCAAATGAAATTCATCCATCTAAGATTAATGCTGATCATCGACTAGCAGCAGGAGAGAAAAGAGTGGAAAAAGAGCGAGAAGAGTCGGAAAAATGGGTGGATCCATTAATGTCAAAGAAGATCTCGAGTTTGTGTCCAGATTTCCTGTCCAGGCAGCTGACACAGTCATTTAACTTTAATATTCACAAAAACCAAAATCAGATTTCCGCAGTTTTATGCATGGGAGGACAAGTATGTCAGCTCTTGAGTGGAGAACCAGGGAAACATCTCTGCAGTCTAAAAAAAAACTGCAGTATAGTTGCAGAACATTTCCTAGGGGAAACTCTTGACTCTGAAACAATTACTTTCATTTAAATCTCATTGTCTCCATATGGATGAGAAGTTAGGGACAGGGTTTTGATCGCCATCACTTAGACACGTTACATTGTGCTATCAAAACACAGCAGCGTTAACATGTCTGATTGAAGGGATCGCAACAATGCATCAATCTGATTGAATGCATCTGGACATGTTGTGCGTGTTTATGAGGATAATAACTCCATCACATTAATTTAAAGCCACTAACGTTTGATTTTCACCTCTATTAATCTTCTAAATGGAGAACACTTTCTGATCATTAGGGAATACCAATCGGGATCAGCTCATGCGTCATACACAAAGGGTTGATGGGTAAAAATACATTCAGGCTGCAGTGCTGAGCATAGTAGAGCAATCTAGGGTCATAGAAAAATTCAATGAAACAAAGAGAAATCAAGGTCTTCTGTGCGTGTGAAATCACTAGAGCTCTACCACACAGCACACCCACTGAGGTTTCATCTTTTTCATCTTAAAAATCAAAAGTGAAAACTCTACCTTCATGGAGCAATTGTGGATAAGGTGATACTCCACCCTGACTCGCACACACACACGTGCACACACCCACGCATGCACAACCCATCATGACTAGTGTCACCCGAACAGCTCATATCACCGTAAATTCTCGTAACTACACTCTTAAAAATAAAGGTGCTTCAAAAGGTTCTTCAAGCGATCGCATAGAAGAACCATTTTTGGTTCCACAACGAACCATTCAGTACAAGCGTTCTTTAAAGAACTCATGCTCTTTCTACCTTTTTTGTAATCTTGAAGAACTTCTTTCGCCACATAGAACCTTTGTGAAACAGAAAGTTGTTTCCTCAATGTTAAGTTCTTTATCGACCCCTTAGACAAAACAGGCTCCCTTCCTATGCTCCGTGAGCACCTTTGTTTTTAAGAGTGTATGCCACACACTCAAACAAAATGACAGCAAGAAGCAGTCTGGAAAACTGTTATGGAATCCTGGGTCATGGAAAATTATTAAGTCTAAAGACCTGTGGGAGAGTCACATATATGTGCAGGAGAGGGGTCTGTTTACAGTTTTCATGCATAAGAGCATCTCTTTCAGAGAAAAAAAGTATAACATTTTGTAGACTTTTTAGGCAGAGCCTTTATAAAGTTTAGTTCAGTTAAATAAAGTAAATAAAATCTAAAATTAATAATAAAATTGTGTGTTTCCATACAACTAAAAAAAAGCTTAATATTAATTTATGAAGTCCGTTTAACATTTCACTTTAATATTATATTTATCTCAGCCGTCTCGCTCTGACATTTTTCACTAGTATACATACACAAATACATGGACTGACCTACATGTCTGAATACTAGTTCATGTGGACCCCCAAAAGTGAAAGGACCTATCTTCACAAGAGCATATTGTATTTTACTTTTACTGTGCAATTTATATAGATATATATATATATATGTAGATATAGATATACTCTATATTATTTTGATATATATATATATGAAGATAGATTATTATATTAATAATTAATAAACATTAATAAATAATCTAAACACCAAACACTGTATACACAAACATGATACATTCATTAATAGTCTCGCCTTCCATATAATTTGACAACAGTCGACTAGTAGGCATTTATTTTAAACTTCACTTCTAACTGTTAACAAGCTCATTTATGATCATATATTACACTATGATCTGTATTATAGCACTTTGAATTACTGTAACATTGTGTCGTGTATGAAACTTGCCTTGCCTGCTGATAACATAAGATGATAATGCATTTGAATCGCACAGTAACTTCTTGCATTAAAGTTAGTCTCTGTTGGCTATTCAATGTCTTTATCACAACTGTCATTCGCGCTGAAATTAAGGGTTGAATGGTTCACCTACCGGATATTTCTGTTTGCGGGACTCCGTTCAGACTGAACCCCTTGCTGCTGTAGATCTGCCTGAGGTCCGAGCATGTCTTGGGTTTACTGTCCCCGAACACCAGCCCGGTAAGAGCGCACAGAAGCACCAGCACGACAGAACTCATCCTGGACAGAAGAAAGAAGCGTGATGTGTGAATCAGATCCAAGGGCGAAGAGCAACGAATAAACGCGTCCACAGCGAAGCCTCCCGTTTCCAAAAGCGCATCGGGTCGCTAACACGCGCAGTGTCTTATTTAGTGGCAACCACTTGAATTAACCAGGAGAGCGCGATCCTGTGTGAGAGATGACGGAGCGGAGAGGGAGGAATGACATGAACTCACGGGAGCGCACAGTCCGGAGACGCGTCTGTGCGCTGGCGTTCGGTCTATTGCGAGGCGGAGTGGGGCGGGCGGGCGAGCGAAGGCACCATCTGCAGGGCATCGGGTTCGTCTGCCGCTGCCGCCGCGTTACATCAAGTCAGCCCGCTGGCCAATGAAGACGGGATTCCATTTCCCCACAGGCTCTCCTGTATGACAGGATAATGATCTCTGAGATTCCTTATGTAATTTAGTGAAACTCTGGTTTTGAGCTGACTTTGACTTGTCTTTGTGCTGGATTTGTGTCTGGTCCTAAAGGGATACATTAAGAACTTTATAGGATTCCGTTTGGAATCAAACTTTGGAACCAATCCTTAAATTTTCTTATAGGATTCCAACATGACATAAAACTAGAGCTATGTTGGAATGGAATACCAGCACTATTTAAAAAAAATGTAAAGCCAAGGAGTGCACCCTGGCCCCCCTTACACACATAGGCCTATTACCATCCATTTGAAACAGAGTGACACTAAAAACAGGTGTAAACAGGGTTTGATGTGTTTTGAGATTCATCCACTTCAACGTCATTCAGAAACGGACAGAAGAACGTGACCTAACGGTATCTGTAGAATAAATGTTAATCTGATAACATAAGATGATAATGCATTTGAATCGCACAGTAACTTCTTGCTTTAAAGTTAGTCTCTGTTGGCTATTCAATGTCTTTATCACAACTGTCATTCGCGCTGAAATTAAGGGTTGAATGGTTCACCTACCGGATATTTCTGTTTGCGGGACTCCGTTCAGACTGAACCCCTTGCTGCTGTAGATCTGCCTGAGGTCCGAGCATGTCTTGGGTTTACTGTCCCCGAACACCAGCCCGGTAAGAGCGCACAGAAGCACCAGCATGACAGAACTCATCCTGGACAGAAGAAAGAAGAGTGATGTGTGGCATCTGTAGAATAAATGTTCATCTGGCCTGTACGCAACTGTATGTAGTTATGTGTAGCCTATTTTTGCGACTTTGGAGCCTCTTACGGTTAAGTGAGTGGAATTCTTTGTTTAGAATTCTTAGAATTAGAATTCTTTCTACCACTGTCCTAATTACAGTGGATCGCTGTACACGTGCATTTGTTGCTGCCGAAAAGCAATCTGCCCTTTTCGCGGAATTTCGTACCTGCTCACCAAACATACAAGCTCCTAGAACAGACGTTTGACGGGAGAGTGTGGGAAAGATTATTAGAAGTCAGTGTGCCATCAGAATAATTTTTAAACTTATATTTCAAAGGTAAAAAAAAAAACCTGGAGATGATAGGTAAGGTCAAGCACTCTGAATTGTGGAACACAGTGATTTTTTTTAACTCTTCTATTCTGTTGCCCACAAAAATGCCTCTGAATATGAGAGCTGGAACATTATACTGAATTATTTATGAGGGAAATATCAGGTAAGGTCCCAGCCTCTCTACTTCAAGTTACATGTAATGCTCTGCCATATTTGTTACAGTCCCAGACTGTCAAGCCCTCTGCGGACAGGCCAGATCTTGACACACTTCAAAGATGCAGTAAATTTTTGAACAGGCTGCAGCTCGCCTGCGACAATGCACACACCCGTAGTTACTCCTTGACAGCCACAGCATTTTCTGAGCCATGTCTGTGGCCTGCAGTTTGACAAATATGACAGGAAACAATCCTCACACTGAGAGAAAATACCAGCCCCTGAGCCACAAACAAGAGTTGGCGGTATATTACAAAGATAATCCAGGAAATGTACTGCTGAAAAGAGAATAAAGGAGAGCGAATATGAACAGGTTAGTGATAAACAGTGGCACACTTACATGGGTAAGAATAAATACAGCCATTATACTTACATAACAACTGAATGGAGCTGCCAGGGACATTTGTGTGAGTGAACAGTGGGGTGTGGCTGGATAAAACTGTTTCAGAGAGGCACACAGTTAGTTATATGCTTTGCCCTTTCTGTCCTCTAGCAGTTAAAATAATGATAATGTTGTTTCTGACTTTATTTACAATGCACACAAATCCAATTTGGTTTTCAAATCATTTGGATTTACCTTCATTTTGCAAGTGATAAAATCAAATCCATTTGCTCCTACAGCAAACTGGAAATAGTTTTTTGTTGTTGTTGTTTTTTTATTTTTTATTAAGTTTCACATATATATACTGTATATAATTTAATAAAAAATTGAATTGAACAAATTGGGTTTCTAAATATTTTAGTTAGTTAGTTAGTTTGCTTGTAAGTTATTCTTCAGACTACAAAAACTAAACATTTATTGCAAAAATCCTGAATAAAGTCAATGCAAATCATACTCTCTTAAAATAGTTATTCAGGAACAAATTAGTCTTTTGAACTGATTTGAGGTTTGTATTTGAAGATTCGTAAATTCTGGACTTTAAATCAGAATTTTAAATTAGCAGTGTAAAACGTAAGTTAAATGCACGTTAAATACAACAACAACAAAAAACACTTATCACATATTGATAAGCAGTGAAATTCAGATTTCATTTGCTACACAAACAAATAAAATGTAAAAAGTATCTTCTAGGAACATATGTGACCCCAATGAGTCACACAGTGCTCAAATGATCCAGACTTGCGATTCAACTCTGAACTCACAGTCAGCTGAGATCTGAATATTGGAGCTTCATAATAAGCATAACAAATGTTGCTTCTCAAATTCAGGGCTCATTTCAACTCATTACATAATTTCAAAGCAAACAAAACAAATGCCTTGATGCACTTTTATATGGCAGCCTGTGCATGAAGACAGGAGTATTCTGTTGAGTCTGAGAGAGAGAGGGCAAGATGCTGTTTCAGAGAAGGAGGGGACCAAATTCATCTCATCTACACAAGAATAGCAGCAGCGGTGGCATATCTTCTCCCACAGAGTCAGAACTCAACTAAGCCCAGCTGAATTTCATGGTGCAGTTATTACCAAAGGTCCATCAGATTTGCTGGTCTTGACCCATACGCTGGTCTCACGCTGAATAAGGTTGCCTAGTGGCATTTATGTTTGTTCAGCTTGGTCTCAGTGAGTCAGGTCTTCTGGGAGTCGAATGCCACTGAATACAGTTGTTTGGGACCTGTATTCAGGTCCGTCCGGTCATGTGATCAAAGCCTTTTGGAGAGAGCCGACTCATCCATGCCCACTCATCATAACATGACACGTCTGTGATGTCACAAAAAACACCCTGACAAAATCAGAAAAAAAATTCTGATTGAATCCTGAGATATTCATAGAGAGATGACACATTTAAAAAACATCTGAAAAATTTTATGCCATTTCACAGTTGACAGGTTTTTTTTACTAATCAAGTATAAATGAACAGGGAATGTATGTTTCGAATTCGAAAAAACATTATTATAAATTAAAAAATATTATAAATTAACTCATAATTGACCATTTATCAATTAAAATAAAAAATTTTAAAGAATTGCTGCAGTTTATTAACACCTACACTACTTGAAAATATTAGTTTTACACTTATTTAAAGAGTTAATGTTTCCAAATATAAAAAAGGTATCCAAGAAGATGACTTGAAAAAGAAAAAAAATATATAAAAATAAATTTTAAATAGTGTATATGTAAAATAGTAGTGTTAAGTGAATAAAATTAGTGTTGATGAAAATATAAAGATTTTCGCAAAAAAAAAAAAAAAAAGGGGGGAAAGACAAAAAAAAAAATTCATTAAACAAACTTAAAAAACATTGTGTGACAGCTTTTGTCTCACGTCGAAAAACGTAAAAAAATTTAAATATAAAAAGTCTTGAAGTTCTGGAAAGTTTTATAGTTTTATGGATAGCGACTACGGACGGACTGACGGAGGATGGATGATGGATAGATCAATGCAATTTAAGTACACTAATATCCAAACAATTAAAAAAATAAATATATTAATACTATATTCTGGAATTATATGAATTAGTCTGTTAAACTTCTCCCATCTGCTGATGTTTTGCTCATTATCAATTGACGCTCAAAGCAAACCACTTTTAGTGCAGGAATCAACCCTCAAATTTGATAATTATATAATAAATATGTATATATAACTAATATTATATAATAATATTTGAAGTTCCCTCTGAGAAGGGTGACGTGGGCTTGCTGACGTGGGGTAATGTGGTTGAGCCCCCGTAGAGCTGGAGTGGTTGTCGTGGCAGGTGGTGGAAGATCTACTACGGGGTTGTGCTGCGATAATTACACAAATAAGCTTCTCTGCCCATGTTTGCTCCAGACAGACGCATTCAAGTTTTATTGGATCTGACCATGAAAGACCCTTCTGCCTAATGAGGAACAGGAGCTGTGTTTGTGTGTGTGGGGGGGGGGGGAGTACTAGCTACTTTGGTGACAAAATTGTCCTCAGAATTTTGCTAAAGCTGACAAAATCTCTCTCCAGTGACATCCAAGAAGGAAAATTTTATTTTAGGGTAGGGTTAGGGTTAGTCTAAATTCATTAGCCTTATATGATAACAATAAATGTATTGGTGTAGTACAAAGGACATGCTCAACGTTTCAATGATGTCAAATAAAGGAATTGATGGTTTTAGGCTTTCCTCTGAACACACACACACACACACATTTGAGCTGAAGAGTTTGACGTGAAAAATAAACAGAGGTGTGACAGTAAAGAGGATGGTGATGTTAAAACATTTAGCAAAGTATGAAAGCTGAGAAGTGTTCAGCAAAAAAAGTGAGTTCATATATATTTTTCAAAGGAGCTAAAGAGAGAAAGAGAGAGAGGGTAGGAATGTGTTGGTGTGTCTCCAGGCATGCTGGCATGGAAAAGCCAAGTAATTACTGAGACAGAAACCACACTTCTGTCCCACACTCCGCGGAGTGTAGGGCTGGCACACACACACACACATACACCACAAAACGAACAACTTTCAAAATGACTCACAGAACTAAAGCTCTGTAACATTTAAAGCCCTTTTTAAAAAAGAATTTACAGTATGTGCATGTGACAGAATTTACAGTGGTAAACATATTTAGACACATAAGCCGCATGTCAAAATTATGAACGAAATTACAGAAAACAATACTATATCAAACCAAGCTGCATCTGCAAACAAATAATACTAGAGTTCTCAGAGCTAACTTCAAAGTTCTTGAGCAATTTCCTTTTAAGCCTTGTTGTGTTCCAGTCATTTTGAACTGCAGAGGATTTTCTTCTTCCCGAAATTGGTAATTAATGTTTTCACATTTGACAGCTTACAAAAAAAGCTTAGAAATCACTCAAATTCTCAACTTGTTTTCTTTCATTTAGCACAGCTTTTGTGTTTCTTTTTGGAACTGACTGATCATAGGTTTCATTGATCTGAGCTTATGCACCTCAGTTTTTGTGTAGACAATGCAAAAATTATCCAAATAATACTTTTTTTACTCAAAAACTGAGGGTGCATAAGTTTAGATCATTCCCAATCAGTTCCAAAAAGAAACATGGTACTGGAGAGAAAATAAATTGACAAAAAGATTGACTCCAAGATTTGGTGATAATAAAGCATGACAAGATATTTCGATGGATGTTTTTTTAACCAAATTAGGTAAAAGATTTTCAACATAGCACAAGGGTTAACCAACTGGTCTCAACATTATATAAGTCAGTTAGCTTCAAATTTACACCGGTGTAGTTGATCACATTATTATCATACACTATGGACGATATACTAACCTTTGGCTATGTCTGCTCTAATCTGAATATATTTGAAAACTTTTTATCCACTTTTTGGCCTTCTGTCCACACTGAGACTGCATTTTTGTCCTGTGAAAAGTGAGGTTTTTGAAGACACTTCAGAAGTAGATACATCTGAAAACGCCATTTTCACATTGTAGTGTGGACTTATGTTGAGTTTACAGAAAATCTGCTCTACCAAACAATTGACAGCCCTGCTAAAGGGAGAGAAAGCGGACACAAGGACAGGGTGGAAGAGAGAGAGAAGACCACAGTGTTGGTTTCTGACAAGCTGTCTGCTATCATCAGATATTGTTAATGGCTCTCTGACATTTTGATGAATGGATATTTCATCACATCTCCCCCATGGCACTATAAAACGCTTGATAAATCTAAGTGTTTACGCCAAATGCTGCAGCAAGCTCAGTCCATCTTCTACATGAATGAACTCCACATCTAAACCATTGAAAGAGAACTACAAATAAGTGTCATATACTCATGCCTTTACGAAGTTCTTCTCAAGATATTTTGTAACAAGAAGGAGATGTTCAGGCCTTTTGTTCTCAATTAAAGAAAACGGCTTCATGGGAAAATCTTTCTCACAGGCGATGTACACTTACGAAAAATCAACCACACACCACAGTCTCTGCAGAACACGACATGCTTCCCGAATGATTGAGCAAAGGTCTGCCACAAGCTAATGACCTCTGTCAAAAAATAAAGCTAGGCGGTCTGAATGTGAATACTTCAATGCTTCTGAGAGTTGGTTTTTAAGAGTAGAATAGCACAACACTGAGACACAGCAACATACAGAGCGTTCCTACCTGCATTTATGCCATGCAATTCAGTCACAGCAAGGCATTCTCGGGAAAATGAAGTTTAAAACTCTGCTGGTCTTAAAGGCACATTCAGAACTGGACATGATTCAGAATTGGATTGAGAATTCCATTTATATTGTAACATTTTAAATCCCTGAATTTGAATTGATGAGGACATGATTGACAGAATGCAGGATGGCAAATTTCAATGTAAGAAAGCTGAATCAAAAATAATAAAAGTTTAAAGAAATTAATATAACTGTAAATCTTAACTAGTTGTTTGATGTTTTTTTTGGTGTTGCGAAGACTGTTGCGGGAGGATGGATGGATGATGGATGGATGATAGAATGATAGACAAAACAACAGATGGATAGACAGATGGGTGGGTGATGAATGGATGGATGGAATGACACTTAATTTCCCAGAATGCATCAGCTGTGCTGAATTTCTTTGAATTACAATTCAGTAAATTCTTGAAAAGAAAGGGAGCCTATTGTTAAAAATTTTGCCCACAGCCCTGGCGTTTAAACAAAACGTTTTAATATTATTTGCTTTTCCTGATACCAGTTGCAGCATTTTTGGCCAAATAGAAGCCCACACAAATCTGATAAAATGAGTGTGTGTGTGTGTGTGGTGTGGGTGTGTGTGGTGTGTGTGTGTGTGTGTGTGTGTGTGTGTGTGTGTGTGTGTGTGGGTGCGTGGTGGTGGGTGTGTTTTATCGTGGCTATGTGTTGTGGTGTGTGTATGTTTATGTGGTTTCTGAGACACAACTTGGATTACTGACATAGGTATTACAATGAGAGGTGCTTTTATGAGACATTTGAGTGTCCCCGTAATTAAAAGCTTATAAATCATCAGAATAGTTTTTTGAAAACCTAAATTGCCAAAGTTTCCTGTGAGGGGTAGTTTTAGGGGTAGGGTTGTGTAGGGCAATAGAAAATACGGTTTGAACAATATAAAAACCATTACGCCTATGAAGATTCCTCATAAACCATAAAAACCAACATGTGGGTCTCTCGTGTGTGTGGGTGTGTGTGTGTCGTGTGTGTGTGTGTGTGTGTGGTGTGGTGTGTGTGTGTGTGAGGGTGGGCTCGGCATGAGGGCTGATCTTTCGCAGTAGTGCTGGAGGGTGTCTACAGCCCTGAGGGGGGGTTGGCTTCTCTGCCCCTGCGTTTTTCAACATCCTGGATCAATGAGATCCCAAACCTTCTCCTCTAAAGTACACACACATACTCTCACATATGCAAAATGTACAGTTATTATCACACACATACTTAAAGAGGTGGATGATAGAGATAAATGTATCAGACTTTCATCTCCATTTCAGAGCAAACTGTCCAGCAAGCCTCTGCCCATGAGCCGCAAAGAGAAAAAGACAAGGAAAAAGAATGAAAGAGAAAGAGAAGCTGTGTATCTCCTATGAAAGATCTCTTTCTTTTAATTCCGCACAACTCTGTATACACACTAACCATTCATGTGTGTTTAATGGGTTCTTTTGTACTGGGAGACCTGGGAAAATTTACAAAACTCCAGTGGCTGGAACCACAGAGTGGAGAACCACTGATATCTGATTTACTGTGAGCTGAAACGATGTGAGGAATTCAGACTTTCAAAGACATATTGAAGCAGAAAGGCTTCTGAAAGACGTTCAAACATTGATTCATGTTCAAATGCTCAAAAATCGACGCTTGCAAGCTCTGAAGAAGGGGTTCTTTAAGACCCAGTAAATGACCGATGAGTCACGAATTGGTTAAATATGTAAAACAAGTTCTTAAATTGTTTTAGGCTCCCTGAGGATTATTCATCTGAAAAATATGTGAGACATTTCTCACATGAATTACGTGAGAGATGTTATGAGAGGGAAAAACTTGGGAGACGCTGTAGGGCTTGTGGGAAGAGTTTAGAAAGTAGTTCAGAGATGCTTTTACACACAGTCATCAGTTTAAATAAATTTCCATACATTAGACGCAGTTCTCAAGAGAAAAATACTCAGTTGTCTTTGCATATTAAACACTACATAGCTCCTGAGAAATTCATTCTTTTTTCCTCGCTTTTCTGCATTCTTTCTCACTGGAATCTAAGAATTAGTCAGTATTGCATGCATCCTCCATGAAGACGATCCCAGAATGCATTGCAATAACCTCTGTGGGGGAAAAAAAAAAGAAAACCACGATTTCCACAAAATTATTTAGCAGCACAACTGTGTTCAAGAGGTTTCTTGAGCACCAAATCAACATATCTGAATTCTGAACAACAACTTGCTAGTCTGCTTGGTGACCAACAGGTCTAGTTGATTAAACTAGTTTTGTTTTCATCCTTCGGGAAAAAAATAACATCATAAATCATCTTTGGTTATAGAAAAAGAACAGGAACAACAATTTTGTTTATGCTACCTACCTTTGTCGAGATAACATATTATTCATGTCTCTTTCTTCTCTGTCTGTCTATCACCTCAGTCGTCTACAGAGCCTCCATCTGGTCATAATGAGTCCATATTGAGCCGAACCGTTCTGGGCCCCTCCTGTATATTATTGAGCGCCTGCAATTCACAGAGTGATAGACGGATACAGAGATGATCAAACACGCAATGCACACTCACTTCTTCCTATGTCTCTGATGCAAAAGTTCTCCCAGCCCGTCGTTTTCATTTAATAAACTCCAGAATATGTCCACATTCCCGTGGGATCGACTTTATTATCTGGCCTTTCGACACGCACATCACAATCCATGTTTATTTCCGTTTGCCCCTCAAATACTCATATATGAATTAATAGTTCAACCCTGTAGCTACTGCAGAGACTGAGAGCGCGACACGTAAATGAAAAAATAGATAATAAAGTTTGAGTGCATGTTTGTATGATCATCTCTACACCATTCTACCGCTCTCTGGTTCTGGCCGGCTTCACTCACAAGCTCACTACTGTCTGATTAGATCCAAAGGAACGTTGTATTGCTGTTTCATAGCCCAGGAGACATAATTTATCAAAAAATGAGTTCTGTCATCATTTATTCACCCTCATGTTGATCCAAACCTTATGATGTTCTTTATTTTGGGGAACGCAAAATCAGATCGTAAACTGTCCAAAACGCTGGTTTCATTTTGGACATAACAGTACCTTAACAGTGGTCCATACAGCAGTCTTGAGAGCTACGATGGAAATTTTCATCTGTTTCACAAATGCCATTTATTATTGTACACATTCAAACCACTACTGATCATAACAAATGAGAAAATAAGATGTCACCAATGGCGTCCAACTGAATGTGTTTTGAGAGCCATACTGGAGTTCTCAGTTAGGATTAATCTAAGGATAAATTGCAAAATTTATACTTCACCTTCAAGTTTCAACTTCTTGTCACTGATGTCTCTTCTAAAATCCCTTTGGAGAAATAAAATGGACACAAATGAGTTGTTGACATGCACTAAGCACAGTACATGACTAAATAATGAGAACTTTTGATTGCACACTTTGAATAGTGTAAAAAATATTCAGTTAAATTCACAGTAAAAAAAAAATCACTGTAAGAAAATACTGATAATGGTTCCAGTATTTTGAGATAGCATATTGGTGCCTGTATATTTTACAACTTACAACATTTCATTTTATTGAGTTATATAATGTTAATATACCAAGATGCTTAAACCAAAATCTGCTTGTTACCTTAAAATGTACTGATAACCACCTTTCCATATAGGTAAATATAATCATATGTGATGTGTCAGGTAGAAACTTCTAAAAATGTCTGATAAATTATATAGCAATTCACAGTTTTTACTTCCCAACACCGTAAATTTGACAGACAGTATTTTACAGTAAAAATATATATAGTGTGAGTTTAAACCTTTTTTTTTTAAAATACAGTGACAAGCATGTGTAAGATGACAGGTATTATAGGAGTTTAAATTCTAAAATAGTATATATATAATATATATATATATATATATCAGATATATAATATATAGTGATGCTGGGGCAAAAATCGGAGACATGATTAAGATATCTTCTGAAATTAGATTACTGGGGTCTTTTAGTCATGATAAACATTTTTAAAAGCAGAAAACAAAGAATTAGTTCACCCAAAAATTTAAACTCTCTCATTATTTACTAACTCTCATGTTGTTCCAAACCTGTATGACTTGCAGAATATATTTTGAAGAATGTTGGTAAACAAAGAGTTTCGGTTTCCATTGAATTACATTATATTTTTTGACCATACTGTACAATGGCAGTCAATGGGAACTGAAACTCATAATAATATCTTCTTTTGTGTTCCAAAGAAGAAAGAAAATCATTCTGGTTTGGAACAGAATGAGGGTGAGTAAATGATAACAAAATTTTCATTTTGGGGTGGACCATCCCTTTAAGCAAAAGTCCCCAAGTGCCCTCTATTGCTTCACATTCCTGTCACAAAGAAACAGCTGATATTAAAGAGCTGAATGTTCTGCCTGTGGTAACACAGGATGCACACTGGACAGTAGGCATCTAAATCCTAAATCAAAGAGAAACTGCACACAAATATTTGGAAGACAGAAATAAAGCATGTGATTTTCCCCTGAGTTACGCCTACCACAGTTTCTCTCTCCATTCCTTCCTTCATCACGGAGGATCTAAAGCCCCGGATGGATTCTGAATCATAAATACTCATTAGTAATGCTGTGGATAGTTCTTGATCGTGTCATGATCTCCAGCCCAGCTGTCTCAATGCGGTTCTGGACTCAGGAGAGTTCAGCTCACTGGATCTGACTGGAATTAAAGGGGTCATATGATACTGCTAAAAAGAACATTATTTTGTGTAATGAAATATGTTTATGCAGTTTAAAAGTTCAAAAAACACATTTTCCACATACCGTACATTATTGTTCTCCTCTATGCCCCTGCCTTCTGAAACGCGTCGATTTTTACAAAGCTCATCGGTCTGAAAAAGCGAAGTGTGCTCTGATTGGCCAGTTATCCAGTGCGTTGTGATTGGCCGAATTCCTCAAGCGTGTGACAGAAATGTTACGTCCCTTACCATATTGTGATGCCTGCGGCAACCACATGTGACGACCCCGGGCTGGACTCCGCTTCGTCCACGGTGAAAGCCGATCCGGCGATCGACAGCGCGAAGTTGAAGTATTTCCTCAGTGACCAGCACAGATCAGCTCCAGGCATGACGAAGCGATATCGTCTTCTTTTGGAAGGCCAAACAAAGTAGTTTCGCTTTCACAACAAAAAAACACAGCGCCTTCACGACATGGCGGCAACAACAATACTACAGCGAGAATAAAAGTTACGTCTTTCTTTGCGTGAACATTTGGGCGGCGTTATGCAAATCTTCCCACATCGTGACGTAGATATGTGGGGGCGTGTTAGAACGAGCCGTTTTAGGTAGGCGTGGTTGACTCTTAACTTTTATAAAGAATATCTCTCTTTAGTCTTTGCAACTTAACAGACCTTCTTTACGCACCAAGATTTGTAACACTCCAAAGAGAAAGGAAAAATTGAAATCGCATCATATGACCCCTTTAAGGCGATGTTGAGAAAACAGAATAGAGACGGAGAAACAGCGTTCTGGTGAATCTCCAGGGGAGTTTGAGTTCATGTTTATATTCACTAGAATTGTCTTACTCATCTTTTCATGTGTATAGGAGTGGTCTGAAAAGTGAAGATACATAAAAATCTCATCACTACTATAATATGCAGTTGCAATGGACACACTAATGAGAAACCATTTGAAAGACAAAATGTGATAGACAGAAATAGAGGCAGATTGGAATGGGGTGCAAGTGAATCTGAGAAAGACAGACAGGAAGCGTGGGCGTGAGACAGTCAAGAATAGAGTGAGAGACAGACAGAAAAAGATTCAGAGAGAACCTGAGAAAGACAGATGGGAACTGAGAGAAAGCAGAGACTGAGACAGAGACAGTAAGAGAGTGAAAGTGTGTGTTTGTGTCTCTCAGCTGGTGGTTCAGAGACTGTTAACCTGGTTTAGTAACTCCTGTCCATTGTGAGAGAGTAACAGATACATGATAGTCAAATTCATTCACAGGTTGACATTAGTTGTGTTCAAAGTCATGTACATTACTGTACAAAAGTTTGGGGTCAGAAGGATTTTTTTTTTTTTTTAAGAAATTAAAACTTTATTCAGCAAGACCATTAAAGTGCAGTAAGCGATTTCTGAGAAATCTGTTGAAAATTTAAATCAACATCCATGTTTAGACATCCTGTATTCACAACTAGAATCAATTCCCTGACATACATCCGCATGTTGGAGTTATCCTTCAAACTGCATTTTCTTTGACCTGTGACATAGGGGAGAGCGGGGCACAAAGTAACACTTTTTGACTTTTTTCTCAAATTGTGTAAATCCACATGGGGTTCGGAGTATATTTTTTTTATCCACCGTAATTTCACACTTGTCTAGTACAAATATATTGCTTTGTTTCATAATTACAGTGTATACATTTTTCGTTATTAAATGTGACAACATGCCCCGTAGGTGGAAAACATTGTAACATCTGAGGGGCACGTTGTAAAATGACCATATAACAGTTAAATATTATCGTCAATAAAATAAAATAATTATTTATTTCAAATAAAATAATGGCGTTTTTTAAGAATGAAAAATAATCTGATTTTGGAGTTTGACAATGAACACATTCCAACCATGCTTGGGACGGCCCACATAAATGAGCAAAATGCTTTACATGTCTTTAAATAATAATTTCTTAACATTAAACACTGACTGTCAGTATTTATTCACCTGTTTCTCATCGTTTATCATTAAAATATATTGAAGTAAATAGTGTGAATTACATCGCTAATGCCATAGAATAGCACATTGTAACGCAGTTACAACGTGCCCCATCTGCGCAACAGGAATTTAAAACTGGTTACTGTCTTCTAATAGTTAGCGAAGCATTAAAAAATTATTTAAACTGATAAATAACAGATTGGGGATTAAAATAATAGCCGATTTGTCTCATTTTAAATGAGCAATAAAAACTGAAATGAAAAATTTACCTAAGCCAGAAATATAATTTTACTATGGTAAAATAAATGTTCAGCGATATCTTCTAAAGAATTTTGAATTTTGGTGCACTTTTTTTCTCTGTATAATGTTGATATGGTAACTAGTAAGTGCTGTAAATTTGGTTATGCTAGCATTTGTGGAAATAATTAAACCACGTGTGTTACAACTTTTACTTTGTGTGTTACTTTGTGCCCCGCGCTCCCCTACTACTGACATAAACACAATTTTTTTTTAAAGCAAGTAGCCTACAATTTAACCATGATGAACAACTTTATTGGTAGGCCTACTTACACTAAAGAGTCATCCAGCTCACTTGCCATTTTTTCAACTTTTTCATTCTAATGGCTCCTCATCTCCCTTGGCTTTTTTGTGATAGTTAGTTTTTTTGTATCACTCTTTTACATTCGACTTCCCATTTATCATTCATAATATACGCTAAGCGATTGGAAACAGAAGAGACAGAAGGATGCCGTGAGTGTCATGGTATATTGGGTCTAGATCTGCTGTTGGAATATCTGCGGCTAAAGACGAAGTATGTATCAGTATGTTGCTTCATCTTTCTCGGATGCAAGTCCATACTGCCAATCTTCATACTTCCACAACAAGATCAATAGCGCTCCAGACACACGTAATCTCTTCAGAACTTTCAATTCTCTCCTCTGTCCCCCTCCAACACCTCCTACCACTTCTATAACAGCTAATGATTTTGCCACATTATTCACAGACAAAACCAGAACAATCAGTTGCCAATTCTCAGCCCCACACACACAGGACCTCAAACCAACCATACCCACTGCTAAAACTCCCATCTTCTCTTTCTGTCCCCTCACTGAGACAGAAGTATCAGAACTTCTGCTCTCCAGCCATCCTACAATATGCCCTCTAGACCCAATCCCCTCACTCCTCCAAGCAATCTCTCCTACACTCTTAACAGCACTCACACACATCATCAACATCTCTCTCCTCACAGGCACCTTCCCCACTGCATTCAAGCAGGCTCGGATAACCCCACTGCTCAAAAAACCTACATTAAACACTTCACTTACAGATAGCTACAGACCTGTCTCTCTCATTCCATTCATAGCAAAAACCCTCGAAAGAGTTGTTTTCAAACAGATATCATTGTTTCTTTCACAGAACAAAAAACTGGATCCTAACCAGTCAGGTTTCAGGAGTGGCCATTCAACTGAGACTGCGCTACTGTCAGTCACAGAAGCCTTGCGGATTGCAAAAGCTGATTCCAAATCATCAGTCCTTATTCTGCTGGATCTTTCTGCTGCTTTTGACACTGTCAATCATCAGATCCTCCTGTCTGCCCTCTCTTCAATGGGCATCACAGGGATTCCACTTCGCTGGTTTGAATCCTATCTCACTGGTAGGTCTTTCAGGGTGTCTTGGGGAGGGGAGGTATCCAAAGCACATCAACTTGTCACTGGGGTACCTCAGGGATCAGTTCTTGGACCCCTACTCTTTTCCATATACACTACATCACTGGGACCCATAATACAGGGTTTCTCCTACCATTGCTATGCTGATGACACACAGCTCTATCTTTCATTTCAACCAGATGATCCAACGGTAGCTGCACGGATCTCAGGCTGCCTGGCAGACATCTCGGCATGGATGAAAGAATATCACTTACAACTCAACCTGGCAAAGACTGAGCTCCTTGTCTTCCCCGCCACTCCAACTCTACAGCATGATTTCAACCATCCAGCTAGGTTCTTCTACAATTACCCATCAACTTTGGTCAGAAATCCTGGTGAAATCTTTGATAACCAGCTGACCTTCAAAAAGGACACATTCAAAGGATCCGCTCCGATCTTGAAGGTGCATTGCACAACATCAGAAAAGATCAGGCCCTTTATAACGGAGCATGCTGCACAACTTCTTATCCAGGCCCTTGTCATCTCTAGGCTGAACTACTGCAATGCTCTTCTAGCTGGACTCCCATCAAGCACAATCAAAACTCTACAAATGATTCAAAATGCATCGGTACGACTGGTCTTCAACGAGCCCAAAAAAGCCCATGTTACACCTCTCTTCATCTTGCACTGGCTACCGGTTGCGGCCCGATTCAAGTTCAAGACATTGATGCTTGCATGTAGAACAGCCTCAGGCTCAGCACCTGCCTACTTCCACCCAATACTACTAATCTACATCCCCTCCAGAAGTCTGATATCCGCTAGTGAGCGACGCCTCGTGGGACCATCAAAGAGAGGCTCAAAATCACTTTCCAGAAAATGCTCATTCACCGTTCCTGGCTGGTGGAACGATCTTCCCAACCCTATCCGGAATGCTGAATCCCTGACAATTTCAAGCGACAGCTGAAAAACTCATCTCTTCGAAGATATTTGACTTCATCATAAAAAAAAAATTCTCTGTCTTTATTTATTCCTTATCTTTCTAGTTTGTACTTATTTGAACAATGTCTAAGACCTTGGTATTACAACCACTTCTTGTGTCTGGTTGCCTCTTTTAAGAAGAATCGCTTTATGTATCCCCCAATTGTAAGTTGCTTTGGATAAAAACATCTGCAAAATTACTAAATGTAAATGTAAATGTCTCGCTAACCTTTAGGTGTAAATTAGCCTGTAGAACAGAAGCAACTGAAGTAAAATGGGGGCCGGTCAGTTCTTTCGGGCAGTAAGAAAGAAGAAGATCTCAACACATGCGATTACATTACTGCTCTCTTCAGCTCTATTAAGGCTGTGTGCTTGCAGGCAGTTATGTTGTCTTCCAGTAGCGGCTATATTAGCGTAGACGTGGTGCGCAGGGTGTGGGGGTGTGTGTGTGTGTGTGCGTGTGTGTGGTGTGTGTGTGTGTGTGTGTGTGTGGTGTGTGTGGGCTGTGGTGGTGTGTTTGTGTGTTGGGTGTGTGTGGGTGTTGTGTTGGTGCAAGACGACTGTCAGCTTACCGACCTCAAGGAGAGAAACACGAAGAGACAAATAACTGCCCGAAAGAGACAGAGAGACAGAAAGACTCCAGAGTGAAATTCAAATTAATGGAATTCAAAAACTAAATCATAGAAGGCAAACACTTTGCTGTCGTTGTTGTGGAGATTAATTTAACAAATATCACAGGAAATAATGAACCGACCTGACTGAAGGAAAAAAATTGAAGTGGCTACATATAGCTCTCTTCCAAAACTAATAAGCTAACCTTTACTACTCTCTGTTGTGTAACTCATTATAGTAATAATAATCATTATATTTCTAGTATAAGTAATTATAAATGAAATGCCTGTAAAGCCTAGAAATGTTGCCTAGGTGGGCAGCTTACTAGGTTTTGGAACAAATCCAAAATTCTAGAATTGTAAAAATTCCAAATGGTGTCTTTTAGGGCACATTCTTATCCTAAATAAGCATTTACCCTAAAAGCATAAATGTCTGTTTTAAATATAATAACCTTAAATTAAGACCAAATTGAGTACAAGGGAAGTTCCTTTAAGGACATACACTACCAAAACACAGGAATTTGTGTTTCTATCGTAAAGCTTTTGATCTAAAGTCTTACATTTAAATGTTGTTTTTTTTCTCTCTCTCTAATGGATTATTTAAAGAGATTCAGTGTATATGAGAATTTTATGAATTTGGTTGAGAGAATACAGTCTGCAAAGCTTCACTTAAAAAATGAAATACTGTACCATTTGAAATAATGATTCTAATGAAAGTCTAAAAATAATCCCGTGTCCACACTCTGTGGGCTCACATTTATGACTCATCAACTTCTGTGCAGACCTCAACAGCAGAAAAATGCTTCGATCGCTTCTCAGCGCTACACTCAAAAAGCTTTGCAGTATTCATGACTTTACGGTCACTACGATGCGTTCCCATTCAAAGACAATAAGTGAAATCCATCTGCAATATCAAACCACATGCGAGCTTATTCAAAAGCATCTAAAAAGAGACATTTTGGTATTTTTACCACACTAGTACACACTGTTTATTTTCGGAGAAAGGCTATAAAAAACTTCTTATAATATTCAGCTGACTAGTTAAAATCACTTTGTTAATGGACCCATTTTGAGTAGATTAAAGGGGTCATATGACGTTGCTAAAAAAGAACATTATTTTGTGTATTTGGTGTAATGCAATGTGTTTATGCTGTTTAAGGTTTAAAAAACACATTATTTTCCATATACTGTACATAATTTTTTCTCCTCTATGCCCTGCTTTTCTGAAACACGTCGATTTTTACAACGTCATCGGTCTGAAAAGCAAGGTGTGCAATGATTGGCCAGCTATCCAGTGCGTTGTGATTGGCCGAATACCTCAAGCGTGTGACGGAAATGCTACTCCCCTACCATACTGTGATGCCCTGTCCGGCCGGAGCGACGAGACAACACCAGTAAAACCCATTATAAACGAGGCATTTGTTGCATCCAGCGGGGACATAATTACTGATTATAATAACTTATACTGTCTTTTTATGCGTTGCGTTGCATATCGCGCTGCATAAACATGAAACCATGTCTGCATTTGTGATTGGAGAAATGACAAAATACAAGCGCTACTCTACACTGCTCAAAAACTCACGTTTGAATCATCAGTGGCAAATTCTTTAAATATGAAAACATATTTACAGGCTGTGAGTCAGAAGCACCAGACTGTCTTTGCAAAGTTGGAATTGCCCCACTTTATAGAAACAGACACCGGCATTGTAGGCTACTCTCTCAGGAAACAGTCCTTGCCTCCATTAAAATGTGCTGCACACATCTGAATATTTGGGTTGAACTGTTCTGGAACAGTGTTGTGAATACAACTTAACCACTGATTTCTAGTTGTGTCCTCTTTTGGAAGGCCAAACATAGTAGTTTCACTTTCACAACGAAACACAGCATCTTCACAACATGGCAGCGGTGGCAACAATACTACAATGAGAATCAAAGTTATGCCTTCTTTATTTGCGTGAACATTTGGGTACCAAGAGCTTGTAACACTCCAAAGAAAAATGAAAAATTGAAATCGCATCACATGACCCCTTTAAGTATCTGTGTGGTGAACAGAGAGGAGCAGGTGGTTTAGGGAAATTAACCTTATGACTTTTGTGACTGTGGCTTTGGAAAAAAAAAATCACCCAAATTTGGAAATGTTGTCATTATTTACTCACCATCATGTTGTTCCAAACCTGTAGACAAAGTAAAAACATCAAAAAAGCACCATGGGAGCAATATTCCAAATTTTCTGAAGCCATAAGATAATTCAGCATGAGGAGCAGACCAAAAAAATTAAGTTCTTCACTGATAATCTGAGATGTTATCTCCAACCAGCACATACCAGATCACAGAGTCAGTGAGTCAGGACAGGATCAGTGAACAAATCATTTTTTCGAGTTGGTTCTTGCAAATTGATTTGGTTTATGAATCATACTCAATGAACTGTTCACAAATTGAAGTTCAGCTTGCTTACTCAATCATGTTGCTGTCATATGGGTTTGGAACTGCATGAAGGGGAGCAGGTCAACATAATTAATCTTCATGAAGGATAGGGACTGAGATTAAAAGAAGACTGATTTTCTAGAAAAAGATCTTTTTAGACCCAACAAGGCCCTGAGAGAGGTATGTTATCATTTTTACCATTTCCATTATTATTCTTTTTTTTTAACTCAATTCATTTTTGAAACCCCTTATTTAGATTTTTCTCAGAAAGAGAAAGAGCAGAGAATCGAGCAGAGAATCACTTTATTAGCGTTTTAACCAACTTTCATAAGCGCTGCCGCTGTGTATATCTGATTTTTTGCTGAGCCGTACATGTTTATCTGTACCAATTAAACCGTGAACGAACAAATAAAACACAGCAAATCAAATGTAATCACAATCCATTTTACAGTCATACACAGAAATGTACCACACTGGCATAAAAACATTGGTTTTGTATTTGCATAACTCCCTTCAGGGTGCGAATTACACATTGACCTTCATCATTTTTTTTTTTAAATAAAGGAATCGTTATAGATCAATTTTAGAGTGCAATATTAAAGAAACAAATCACCCAAAAATCTAAATTATATCATCATTTGCTCACCCTCATTTCATTCCAAACTGGTCTGACTTACTTTATTCTGCAGAAAACAAAGGGTGAACTTTTAAACAATATCCTGAGGGTGAAGGTGATTAAATAATGGCAGGATTTTTGGATGAAATATTATTTGAGTTCATCATGCAATTTTTTATTTTTTTTTGCTGAGCATGTTAGCCCAAAGTTTATAAACTTTATTATGCGTTTGTTATGTGCTATAATAAAGTGATAATGACACTTTGTCTCTGAGGTTGTCAAAGTACAACCCAAAATTGGACCTAATGGAAACGGCTCAGGTAAAGGGAACCACAAGTTAAAACCCCAAACCTTTTGTTCTGTCTCTAATTTGTGGGGCCATCAAGTCTAAGAAGGTTTAAACCCCCCATAATTCTAGGTATGTATAGGTGTTATCTGAGGCTAAAGGGCTGGCTTGCAAATGTTTAAGAATGTATGAAGATTCATGAACGTTCATATAAAAACCTTATAGAACCAACATCAGAGATATATGAAGGAAATCAAATGTAGCAATCCATGTGCAATCAGACACAGCAACAACAACAAAAACAAACAAAAAATGCATAAACATAAAAAATGTTCAGACTCATTAGACCTCTGCTTCTGTATAAGAACTATAGCAATGTTTTAATACTGACTATTAAATGTTAACATATAATAGGAAATAAAATATTTTATGTTGCTATGAACAGATTGCTAAAGAAGCTATTATATAAAATATTTGGTATCTCTAAACATCTTGCATTGCTTTGCTTTAAGTTCATTATTTATAAAAGAAAGGCATTCTGCATATCTGTGATTGTTTTTTTCATTAAACATGACAACATTCACGCAAACCTGTGCCACACTTTTGAGGGAAATTGTTTTTGTTTTTTTAATTTGAATAAAGTAAGTTTAGTGCAATTTCAAATATGTAATTCTGTAAATATTGAACATCATGAAATTGACAGGGTATACTCCAAATGACAAAGTATATCTCAAACATGTTTAATAAACTTTCATCTTTAAGTTAAAAGCGTGTTTTCTTAGAAAAGCAGTGCACTTGGAAGGTAATTGCGGGAATTTAAAAAAAAATTAAGTATTAAAGGGATGTTTTGAGCCCTTTAAAGCCATGAAAGTTTTGCAAACAGGTAACAGCAAAGCCCAAGAACATTGCCACTACTTTGTAAGATATATGTCTTTATAACTATGTGTTTGTATGGGTTTCAGTTAGAGCTGATGAAACATATTATAAAAATTGTGTGATACTTAAAACATTCGTCCTTTAAATTCAGCGCCAGTTACATACTATAATGTGCATATCATTCATAGACTCATTCAATAACGCTCTGTGTGTGTGGTGGTAAAATCCCTTGCTGACTATGCAGACAGATTCTGTGTTCTTTTTTAGTTTTGTGGTTATGAGCGATGTTTCCACACATGCATATACTTTGTCATGCATTCCACAGGCCAAGTCAGTGATGATAAGAGTTTTGTCCTGATACTAGAAGTCTGTGGAGAGTGTTCACTCTTAAACCCCAGACAGAACTGCTAGTCTCCCGGCCGGAGGCTTCCACAAAAATGGGGCTGGG
Source organism: Sinocyclocheilus anophthalmus (assembly GCA_018155175.1). Classification (NCBI taxonomy): domain Eukaryota; kingdom Metazoa; phylum Chordata; class Actinopteri; order Cypriniformes; family Cyprinidae; genus Sinocyclocheilus; species Sinocyclocheilus anophthalmus. The sequence continues at coordinate 448,740 of JADLZN010000098.1, forward strand.
AACATAATGAAACAACCCTGCAATGTGAATATTTTGGGACGCAGTTATTAACAGTCAGGAAATGACCGGGTCATATTTCACCCCGAAATCAAAAGTAAGAAACAAGAAATTATATTTAACATTAAGACCATGATGCTTAGTATATACTATAATATATATTAACCATAAATTAACCAAATTTAAACAATGCCCTCCACCAATTCTTAGTAACCTACTGCAAATCAAAAAATAATAGCTAAAATAAAAATTATTTTAATGTATTTTAAAGAAGTCGCTTATGCTAATCAAGGCTGCATTTAATACAGCAAAAATACAGTAAAATTGCAAAATATTATTACAATTTAAAATAACAACATTATTATACATTAAAATATAATTTATTCCTGTGATGGCAAAACTTTCTCTTACTCCAGCCTTCAGTGTCATACGAATCTTCAGAAACATTCTGATTATGCTGATTTATTATCAATTTGGAAACATTTGTTGCTGCTTAAATTTTTTTTTGAAACCTGTGATACTTTGGATGCTTTGATGAATAAAAAGTTCAAATAACAGCGTTTATTCAAAATAGAAATATTTTTGTAACAATGTAAGTCGTTACTATTCCTTTTTATCAATTTAACCATCTGTTGAGGTGAAAGTATTAATTCTTTTCAATAATAAAAAGGACCCAAACTTTTGAATGGGTGTAAATTGTACAAAATATTATATTTCATTTTTTTTCCAACACTGATAATGCAGCATATTAGAAATTCTAGAATCATGTGACATGAAGACTTGAGTAAGGGTGATAAAAATATAACTATAATAATGATTTAATTGTGAATTAAATAATTTTCACAATGCAATTTACTAATATATAGATATTTTTTTTGTTTTTTTGGGAGGGAAATATGGCCCTTGACACTGCTTCATGATGTTCACCTGTGTGTGAGGGCATATGATCATTGTGTGTGCATGCGCTTGTGGTTTTTCAGATGAAGGGCCAGTGCAGTGCCAGAGTGAGGATGATGATGATGAAGCTGGTCATGGAAAGAGAAGCATCCGATGAAGATTTGTTCTGGGTGATGGGCGAGTCGTGGAAGGAGACCTTCACTGCATTTTTTGATACATCAGCTTCTGTGAGAGCTGGAAAAGAGAGAAAGAGCGAGAGATCAGGAGAGAGAGAGATAATGAGAGAGAGCAACAGTACAATCACATGTCTGACATGGTGTCTCATTGTTGAGGCAACAGTTTCTTATCAGGAAGTGAAATAGACAGCCAATCCGATATAAATCTAAGAAATGGAGTCCTTCTTGGTGTGTATGTGTGACAAGACTAAAACCACATTAAAAACCTTCCCTCCTCCAATTACCCAGAATGCCTCTGTGCTGCTGACTTCAGCAATCCCTTACCTGATCCTGTCTCAATTAAAAGTTTTGTAGCACTGTACCATTTCCTTTTTTTAAGCCTGCAATCGCCCTGTCCCTGTCCTCCATGTATTTACATTCATCTCTCTCTTTATCGTTAATCTTTGTCTTTCTTTCCCCTTTTTACCCTTTAAACCTTTCTTTTCCCTCTCTATAGAGCTGTTCAGTCATGATGGCAATTTGTAGGCCAACCCGAAGGCTAATTCGCCACGGGTTCCCTCATGAATTTACTATGGCTTTTTAGAAAAGCGGTTCACGATTTATGAGCAAACAAGCTCTGTGGTTACATTAACTTGAAGAAACTTTCACATTTTGCTATACAACATAAATGAAACCCAGCCAACTCTCAAAAATGAATTTTGAAGCCTCTGTTTTTAACTCAAGTTGCTAAGTAACTTGAGTAGCTTTTTCTAAACTCATGTCTTATATCTTCACATGTGATTGTTTTGACTTTAATCATATTTAATCACATGACCACAGAAGGCTATCTAGGGTATTTTGAAGCAAAGAAGGGGTTTCTGGCATTGAAAAACATGACTTGCTATTAAAAGCCCTCGTTATCCACACACCAAAGCGACTGAACTCTCCTGTCAAAGTTTCCACCCATTCTGCAGTGGCATCCTAATGACCAACATCCCTGGCTCTCAGACAGTCTCAGGACTCCTTAAGCATCAGATTCTGCGACCTAATGCGTTTGTTGTTACACAGAACAATGGACAATGAGCGGCCTATCCTTGGTGAGAATAAAGGTGATTGTTCTGGCGGAGGAGAAGGCCTTGCGTGTTGTGAGGTGTGGATGACACTGAAGGCTTGTCGCCTCTAAAACAATAGACTGGTGCTTTACGGAGTAAGACTTTCCATGCACTCATAAGTACTCCCAGAAGAAATCTGAAGACTACTTTCACATTTTCTGCTCTGATTAAATGGTAAATTCTGCAGATTGTAAATGGTAAAAAGAGTTACACAAAACTAAGAGTACTACACTGTTATCAAAAACTGAAAGCAGATTGAATTACCCCAAAAAAGGGGAAAGGAATGCATAGATCCAAGACTAAAATGTTCAATTATCACCAATTAATATTTAAAATACCATTATTAATATTAAATAGGCCTAAACTTCAAGTTATCATAAGGATTTTAGCTTTTCTTCGCAATAACATAACATAACAAAAATTAGTAAAATTTTAAAATACTCTTTTTTTCAATTAAATTTAATCTGATAGCAAGATCACAAATAGAAATATCATTAAAGACACTGGCAACAAAAATAAGGCTAGTCAGTTTCTGAAAATAAAAGGTTTCATTTTTTTCAATTAAATGATTAACAATTAATAGGCTGTATAATATAATATAATCTATAATATTTAGTCGTATTTAAGAAATATACTATAATAATTCCATCAATCCGTATAACAAATACCAATAAGATTACTGACTAATAAAATATAATCGTTGTCATTTTCTGGGATGAATGTTAATTTCACTATTAAGATTAAAAATTAAAGTAACAACATCTAAATTAAATAGGCTGTAATAAATAAATAAGATCAATTTAACATTAAATTCTTATTTAAGAAATATATACCATTCAAATTCAATCAGTTAATGCCAACCCACCAATAGAGGGTATGCTAATCTGGAAAGCTTTGACGATTTCGGGGATAAAATGTTAATTTTGACTGTTAAATATTAATATAAATAAATAAACAAATAAATAAAAAAAATTATTAACATGCCATAGTAGAATAGAATAGAACAGAACACACATGTAGATTTGTATAGTTCAGACATAGTTGTCTTTCATCCTGCACCCTCTCCTCTAATGAGGAAATCACCCAACGAATCCTAAAATCACTTCATAAATGTCAACAAACATATTTGTTTATTTTAAATATATTTTATGCAGACTTTGCCAGCTCTGAAATAAAGAACCCAAACAGCAAAGCTCTAAGTGTGGAATGAAAAACCACGTTCATGCCAAAAACAGCCATGATTTCATTAGCAGCCACAGGACCAAGAACAAAATCAGCCTCTGTCACAACTCTCTTTCATGCTAATAAAGTTATCAGCTCGCAATCATCACCCTGGCATGCTCAAGAACAGCAATGCTGTCTGAGAGCATAATTGCCATCATCTAAAGTGATTACAGGCTGAATCGTCATCTCTGAAATTTCTCAAACATTCTCCAAGAAGACCTGTTTGCTCTTAATAGTCAAGTTTAGCCTTCACGTTCACAGGTTTCATGCTGTGCACCCGAGAAGCTGTCAGGGATCGGCCTATCTGACAGCTTTCTGGTGTGAGAAAGGGTGCTGTGTCGGTGTGTGTGTATGTGAATGTTATGTTTGTTTCTGTTGAGGGTGTGTGAGAGAGAAAGAGGGTGTTGGGTAAGACTTGCCAATTAGTCACCAATGAACAGAAAACCCACACAAAATATCAACAAAGACTTGAAGACAGAAGTTTAGAGACATTTTAAGAAAGAGCATTTCAAAGTTTTCAACTAATAACGTATTTTACAAGAATCATGGCTGTAGTTTACCTACATTAAATGATGATAACTTGTTATTTAAGAGGACGATATATTTTTAAATATATAAAATCAGATTGTATATTTACTTATAAAATCAGTGCAATTAGGGTGCCAACAAATGAACTAACTAAAAATAATTTTTACACTGAAAATCATGATGCTGTAGATTTTGTCATTTTCGACATTCATTCATTCATTCATTCATTCTCTAACTAAATATTTATTTATTTAGGTGTTTATTTATTTTTCCATTGAGATGACTGGGAAAAATGTCACAATACAATACAAACATGATAATGTAAAATACCACACAAGGAAGGACGTCTAGAAACAATACTGAGTTGAATTAATTCCTCAAATTAATTGGTGAATCAGGCAGTCACTGAAATGAACAAGAGATTCACTAAACTGAATCAGAGAGAATAATATATTTAAGATAGATGCATTATTATTTTTGTGCATTTAAAGCAGAAAGACAATATGTATATACACTTGCCTTCAATAAATACAACTTTTAGCAGTGCACCAGTTCTCTGGATTGCTGTTTATCACTTTTAATCCCACTGCACGTGTTTGACCCCTAAAATAAACACTTGTTTATCTTACAGCGCTCATAACCAGGGCACTAACATAGCTGCACTATTTATAATTTTACCAAAATAGACCCAGACTGTCTCAACAACCTGTGCGTAACAGGGGGGGGGGGGGGGGGGGGGAAAACCAAAAGCAAACTACAAATCTCTGGAGAGTGTGTCATATCGTCTGGTTCGCTCTGTGGAAAAGCTCTCAAAGCTGACTCTAAAAGCTACAAAACACGACAAAAATCAAAACACCTGCCAGCTCTCTTTAAAAGCATTTGCACTCCACCGCAACCAAAGCAACATTCAAACCACCCGCTAATTTTTTATTTTTTATTTTTTCAACCTATCAGTCTAGCCTTTGGTTTATTTCTTCCATCAGTCTTTCTCTGGGTGACCTGCAAGTCCCACTGGTCACAACCTGGCTTCACTTATGAAAGTCAGTAGAAAAGAATGTATCCAGATACTATCATTTGCAATGTAACCAAAACTGCATGTGCTGAAGACTTTGCTACTTAAGCCACATTGGGAGGTGCTCATTTGCAAAGAAATGAAAAGAAGAAAGGAAAGCTTTCACTTGTACTTGGTTAAATGTCTCAGGAAGGAGTCAAAAGCACTTGTCGAAACTTGTTGATTCCAACCATTGGGTATTTAAAGCTAGACTGATTCAGATTCAGCTAGGGCAGGGGTAGGCAAGTTCGGTCCTAGAGAGCCGCAGTACTGCAGAGTTCAGCTCCCACTCGTAATCAAAACACACACTGACACAAGCTAATCAATGTCTTCAGGATTACTAAGGCTATAGGCAGGTGAGTTTTGTTTTCAGGGTTGGAGCTGAACTCTGCAGGACTGGGCTCTCTAGGACCGAACTTGCCTACCCCTGAGCTAGGGATTACAGAGGTCACTGTTTCCATACATCAGATTTAGACTCTAAAGCCTCGTTGCCGTGACTTGCAGCCTTGCTGATTGTAAGTTGATTCAGCATTATGGTGTTGTGGTAGGAGAGACGGACTGAAAGAAAGAGAGAGAGAGAAAAGTGTGCTGGTTCATTCATGACTCAGACTGTGGGATCAGCAGCTGATGGGAAAGATGACCATTACCCATGACCTCTCTCTTTCAGTGTTGCCAATCTGGGGATTTTGTCACCAAATTCAGTGACTTTCACATTGTTGCTGAGGCTTTTATTAATGTTTTGCGACAAGGAGCTATTTTGGTGATATTTTGGCAATTGTGGGCAAAAAATATGGCAGATATTCTGTCATTTGTAACGTCTTTGCCATTCTCTCATTATCATTTCACAAGTAAATATAGCTGAAATCACAGCACAGTGGTTGTCTTTAATGTGTACACTCTTAAAAATAAAGGTGCTTCAAAAGGTTCTTCAAGCGATGCCATAGAAGAACCATTTTTGGTTCCACAAAGAACCATTCAGTCAAAGGTTCTTTAAAGAACCATCTCTTTCTTACCTTTTTTATAATCTGAAGAACCTTCTTTCGCCAAAAAGAACCTTTTGTGAAACAGAAGGGTTCTCCTGATGTTGAAGGTTCTTTATGGAACCATTTAGACAAAAAGGTTCTTCTATGGCATCGTGAAGCACCTCTATTTTTAAGTGTATGGTGAATTTGTCTGACAACGTCTTGTTTTTAAATCCTGATTTTAGCAGTTCAGAGCAGCAGATTGGAAGTAACTGCATATAGTCTTAATAGATAGCGTTGTCTGAAACAGAAACAGAAAAACAGAACAAATTTATTTGGGAATTTGGCTGCATTAAAATAGGAATAGGCTGTATAAAATGGAAATGAATGAAGGGCCGATATGACGTGATGACGTAATGTTAGTTCATAACGTCATCTAGCTGACACTTGTAGTGATTTTAAGCAGGCTTTGCTACTTTTTATGGAAGGCATTTGGCAACACTGCTCTTTCTCTATCACACACACACACACACACACACACACACACACAAACACACACACATAAACACACACACCCACCCTATCAAATCTATAGATTATACCTGTTTCCATAACTATCTGTCTGTATTGCTGTCTGTTTTTTTGTTAAATGAAGTCACATTACAATGCTTTTCAGGTGCTTTCTGTGTGGTTTTAATTGTTTCCCCAGACTCTGAACCCTTAAATACGAAAATCTATTATAAAAACTATTAATATAACATTTTTAAAACTATGATGCAAAAATCAAATAAACCATTACCATATTTATTTATCAATTCTTACACAAATTATGACACATCCAACAAATTTTGCCAAGTTGGCGTACTTGGTTTGTGAACAGAATATTTTTTTTATTGTGAGGCATGTCCAATCTGGCTGTAATTTTTCTAAGATATAATGAATTAAAATTAGCTTTAGCAAAACAAAGGAGTCAATCAAGCAAAAATTAAGTCTTTTTTAAATTTGGCATCAAAATTTCCCAAAGTTAAATAAACACTCAAAATACAAAAAAAAATAGGACCAGTGTTATTTCAGTGTATTAAAAGCATCACTGCATTGATATTCCTTAAACTAAAACTTATAAGTTGAACCAGTTTTAGCTCAATTGTAATGAATATTTCACATCAGTTTTAGATTACTTTTAAGTGTTTCTTTTTAGCTAATTGGCCTCATCTCTGATTATGTCCCAATGTCTCTGATCGGTACAGTAATTCTCTGCTTAGTACCGGGGCTGTACTGATGCTGGGCAAGCATTCAGGCGATCAATAAAACAGTCTTGACACTTTGACACTATCACATGACACTTTGGACAGCAGTCTAAGGAGTGCATACAAACTAGTGACCAGACACAAGCAGATTCAAAATACCCAACCAATTATATCATGAACTGTCTTAACTAGAATTATTCATTCAGAACATAATAATTTTTTACTAAAATATTCCAAATTATTTACAATGTTATACCTATATGGACAGCATTTGTGGCATGCATCCAATTATAATAAATAAATAAAGTTTTACATAGGTGTAGTTTGCATGCAAATAATTGTTATATTATAATTTGCATTATATATTTTTTTTTTATATATATATATTATAAATTGTGCATTCACCTAGGAAACATAACTGCAAAAAGACAACTAGAAATGTACACAAACTTCTTTGTGGTGAAGAATTCAGGTCTAAGTGCTTAAAAAAACTCTTTTAAATCCTGTGAGTGTATCTAAACTGAAAGAATTCATCAGCGGCAATAACAGAAGCCCCTTATAAGGAGGTGTGAAGGTCCACTGACTGTCCTTACGAGCTATAATGAGCATATTTCACACGGATTTGTTTATTCAGTTCTCAGACTGCAGCCACGGTGACCATTTAAACAGGAGGTTGACCTTCTGTTGCCTGGCAATCTACCTTTATAGAGCAGCTCTGATAAAGAGCATTCAGCAGAAGCATAATAAAGGCCAACGAGAGAGAGAGAGAGCCGAGGGGAGAGACACAGCAGAAGAATAAAGGCTATGAAGAAGAAGTGTCACAGAGATAAAACCAAAAACTATTTCAAGTTAATTATCAAGGTGAAGTTGGGTTATTCTTAAATCACATATGAACTGGAGAGAAATATACAGATGTACAAATCTAATTTACTTTAGCAAGTTAAGTTTCTTAAATAACACGTCTGAAGATTTTTAATGCATTGCACCTTGCTAATTTTGGAAAATCCAACAACAAAATCTGTTTAGCACTTTAATACAATTGGATGATAATGACACTATTAGAATGATGCTATGGACAAGTGAACATACTGCTATACAAAAGTTTGGGGTTTGTAAGATTTTTGAAAGAAGACTTATGCTCACTGAGGGTGCATTTATTTGATCAAAATACAGTAAAAACAATAATATTGTGAAATAATTTTCTATATTCATTTGTATATTCTATATTAAAACAATCTTCAGTATCACATGATCCTTCAAAAAATGTTTTAGATATATATATATATATATATATATATATTTATATTATATATATATATATATCATATGCAGATTTGCTCAAGAAGCATTTAACAGTTGTGCTACTTAATATTTTTGTGATCATTTTGATAATTTTCAGGATTCTTGGATGAATAGAAAGTAAAAGAACAGCATTTATTTGAAATATATTTTTGTAACATTGTAAATGTCTTTAATGTCACTTTTGATTAATTTATTGTGTCCTTGTTGATTAAAAGTATTAATTTCTTTAAAAAGAAAATCTTTGAAACAATAGCATATATGCATTGTGAAAAGAACTATACAAATTAACATGACCTTTTTTTAAATGTTTGGACATTTGGTTAAAATTTGGTCTATTACGTTCAGTACATATTTATAATTTTGCATATTATCATCAGCTATATATATACAGTGGGTACGGAAAGTATTCAGACCTCTTTAAATTTTTCACCCTTTGTTATATTGCAGCCATTTGCTAAATCCTTTTTTAAGTAATTTTTTCCTCAATGTACAAACAGCACCCCATATTGACAGAAAAAAACACAGAATTGTTGACATTTTTGCAGATGTATTAAAAAAGAAAAACTGAAATATCACATGGTATAAGTATTCAGACCCTTTGCTGTGACGCTCATATATTTAACTCAGGTGCTGTCCATTTCGTCTGATCATCCTTGAGATGGTTCTACACCTTCATTTGAGTCCAGCTGTGTTTGATTATACTGATTGGACTTGATTAGGAAAGCCACACACCTGTCTATATAAGCCCTTACAGCTCACAGTGCATGTCAGAGCAAATGAGAATCATGAGGTCACAGGAACTGCCTGAAGAGCTCAGAGACAAAATTGTGGCAAGGCACAGATCTGGCAAGGTTACAAAAAAAAATTCTGCTGCACTTAAGTTTCCTAAGAGCACAGTGGCCTCCATATTCCTTAAATGGAAGACGTTTGGGATGCCCAGAACCCTTCCTAGAGCTGGCCGTCCGGCCAAACTGAGCTATCGGGGGAGAAGAGCCTTGGTGAGAGAGATAAAGAAGAACCCAAAGATCACTGTGGCTGAGCTCCAGAGATGCAGTCGGGAGATGGGAGAAAGTTGTAGAAGTCAACCATCACTGCAGCCCTCCAAAAGTCGGGGCTTTATGGCAGAGTGGCCAGACAGAAGCCTCTCCTCATGCAAGACACATGAAAGCCTGCATGTAGTTTGTTAAAAAACACCTGAAGGACTCCCAGATGGTGAGAAATAAGATTCTCTGGTCTGATGAGACCAAGATTAGAACTTTTTGGCCTTAATTCTAAGAGGTATGTGTGGACAAAACCAGGCACTGCTCATCACCTGTACAAAACAGTCCCAACAGTGAAGCATGGTGGTGGCAGATCATGCTGTGGGGGTTGTTTTCAGCTGCAGGGACAGGACGAATGGTTGCAATCGAGGGAAAGATGAATGCGGCCAAGTAAAGGGATATCCTGGACGAAAACCTTCTAAAGAGTGCTCAGGACCTCAGACAGGGCCGAAGGTTTACCTTCCAACAAGACAATGACCCTAAGCACACAGCTAAAATAACGAGGAGTGGCTTCACAACAACTCTGTGACTGTTCTGAATGGCCTAGCCAGAGCCCTGACTTAAACCCAATTGAGCATCTCTGGAGAGGATCTGCAAGGAGGAATGGGCCAAATGTTTTTTACATCCCATACTCTGCCAGCCGATCTGAGAGGATCTGCAAGGAGGAATGGCAGATGATCCCCAAATCCAGGTGTGAAAAACATGTTGCATCTTTCCCAAAAAGACTCATGGCTATTAGATCAAAAGGGTGCTTCTACTAAATACTGATTAAAGGGTCTGAATACTTAGGACCATGTGATATTTCAGTTTTTCTTTTTTAATAAATCTGCAAAAATGTCAACAATTCTGTGTTTTTCTGTCAATATGGGGGTGCTGTGTGTACATTAATGAGGGGAAAAAAATTAACTTAAATGATTTTAGCAAATGGCTGCAATATAACAAAGAGTGAAAAATGTAAGGGGGTCTGAATACTTTCCGTACCCACTGTATATATATATAGTAGACATATGCAAGATTTCAGTGAAGGACCGTGCGATTGTGTGTTTGTGTGTGTCAGCGAGAGAGAAATGTTGCGTTCATAATGACTTCTGTAAACGCAGACAGTTTCCACATACCTCTCCATGGGGATGTGGTCAGACTGGGTCAGAGCTGCATGTAGGAGGACTAAACCACTAGCAGAGGTCACAAAAACAACACCCACACACACAAACAGCATTTGTGCAATCACTGAAAAAGACAGAGGTCACCCTTACACTGACCCACTTAACAGCAAGAAAAACTACACTGTTAAGTCAAGTATTTCATAAATTGAACACAGAATATGATGAACACTCCCATTTCATTACAATCAACAAAGCTGTCACACGATTTATACTGTTTGAGCCCTGCAGTGCAGTGCTCACACACTGTTCTGGACTCTCACAAATACTTACACTGGTCTACACTGTGTTGATTGTAATGGGTGAGTTCTAGTTTTGTTATGTTGCTTTAGGGCGGTGTATTTGGCAAACACTATTTACTTTACAAAGTGGGCATGACAACTTACTGTACAGCAGATCCAAAATAATTTCATACTATTCGCATTTCAGTTTAGTTTTAATGCTTCTTGGTTATAACACTTAACTCTTCAGATTGTTTCTTCACACATCTCATCTGTATCTAGATTGGACTAAATCCGTGTCTGTGACTGGTTGACATGCTCAGTTGCTGCAAAACAGTTGTAAATAGGAAGAAGGAAATAATATAATCAACAGCAGTAGACCTCTGCATGTTTGGTTAATTGAGAATACCATAATTATTAGGGATGCACTAATATAAACATTCTGCCTGATGACTAATAAATAGCCAATAATATTTGACTGAACATTTTTATTAAAATACTAAAAAATTAAGATCAATCATTTTAAGTGAATGTAAGCATCACTACATTATAATTTACAGTATAAAAGATTATATTTAACGATGTTATTAAATTAGTAGTGTTTTAAAAGATTTGTTTTTTAAGATTAATTGATGGAAAAAGTCATCTAAAAGTAAAAATAGCAGGGAAAAAATGAAATTGCACAATTCAATATACAATATCCAGTTTAAAAAATGTGCATAACAAATATGCAATACATTTGCATACAATATATGCAAATACGGTATTATAAAATTATATATGCACTAATTTGCATACATTATTAGAACAAAAATCCGAACATTGGACAAAGCCAGGTTTTATTTTGTTGACATATTAGAGTAAAAGGTTTTTATAGAGGGGGTTTCTTTTGGCTATTTCTATGGATATTTCTTTTTATCACTCCATACAGTAAATCAGAAAACACGGTCAACAGACAGAAGAAACAAATCACTGTTTTTTAGGGATTAAATGTTACAAAAATCAGGTGAATGACACCTGAACAAATCCCTCTGTAAAAACCTTCAAAATATAGATGGGAATTAAAACTGAAATATTTGATATATGCATTTTCTACAGATGGTCTTTGGAGAAAATGGTCTTTACAGATATGTATTGTAATTGAAATCCATAGTTTCAAATAGAGAATAACAGGTTATGGATACAAAATAGCCTAAAATCTCAAAACGGACCAGTGCATGAAAAAAAGTGTTCTTTCCTGGAGTGCCTTCCCTTCAAACGACATATTTAGCCCATAAGCAACAGCCTGACTGCAGAAGGTTTTGTGATGTTCGGCAGTTCATTATCCAAACATCAGGCAGAAAGTACAGGATGTAACCAAAGATGAGTCCAGACTTTCAATAAGCGTGAGTAAAAGTAATGTGCCGTGTGTATATTCCTGTGAAGGCTGCATATGAGTGTGAAAGTGTCGAGGAAGATTCTCTAAAATACAAGAACTGTTAACCTGAGGTTCTCTCTCCATTTAAGAGATATTAGACAGCCTGCAGAGAACCATCTCATTAGATTAGCACATCATAAACACCTCTAAAGACCTCAGGACTACAGCGACGAATGAGAAAAATACTGCAAATAGAAGCACTTAGGATAGTTATAGCACCTCTTCAAAACAAGCTGCATGATTTGAGGTAGCACATCTGTAAACGGTGCAGATTGTGTTACACGCCAAAATTGAATACTTATGGTTAGGCGTTTGTTCAAATCCACAAAACATGGTGAAGTTTAGCATATCAGTGTCACAAACCCAGAGCAGATCCATCACTCACATGCCACATAAACATTTCTCTTTGTGGGCAAACACTAGAATCCCAATGTTTGCGTTTAAAAGTGTGCTTCAGCAGAGGAGAGTTAGGCCGCTAATGGGAATGTAGATATTTCAAACATCAAAACAACACTCTTCGTCCATAATGAGCCATCCCAATCTCCTGCTTTCTTTAGGGAAACAAAAACATACGTAGAGGCTTGTGGGATTTCGGGCAGTCTGTGCGTGTCTATATGGTGGGAGAGAGTTTTTCTGAAACCCAGCCGTTGTTTTTCCTCTATAATCCACAAGTTCTAAGAAGGTGCTTCCCAGCTGTGGCGGCTGCCTGAAGGGAAACATTCCGGGAACATTCAGGGCTGTGTCCAGGATATGGGCAGCTCTCGTCCACCTTATCGAGCTTAGGTCGCAATCCCACAGATCTGCACGCACGCACTGCAATCCCTGCACGCACGTACCTTTCAAGCATGCAAAGATGACAAACAAAGAGTGAGAAAGAGAAGTTGATGGTTGTTTCTTTATCTGATGTGGTAATTGCTGACGGGATTGAGCTAAACTAGAGAGATGCCGTTAATTTGTACAATCGTTTTCACTGTCAGTTGTTGTGATTTTTAGGGGCCTGGCCTGTTTGACAGATGTGGACTTTGCAACCAGTCTTAGCAATTTCCTGGTCCGCTTTCATCTGAGATCCACAGCACAGACTCAACAGGTCCTTAGGAAAGGTCGTCCACACTGCCTTAAAGAAATATGTTAGCCAAAAATGAAAATTCTGTAGTTCGTTTACTAACCCTCATATGGCATCACAAAATAATTAAATGGTTTCTTTTCTTTTTTTAAGAGAAATGAAAACTCGACCACAGTGTAATTTCCAGCATATCTCAAATTACAGATTGTGCTTAATATCATTTTTATTAAAGTTACGCTGTAAAAAAATAAGTGTAATTTTAACTGTAAAATTTTTTTAAAATGCTACGGGGAAAAAAAATGTTAATAGGTTAACAGTAAGTTCCCATACTATATACAGGGAAAAACTGTAAAAGATCTAACCAGACATTTCATGTAATTTTACAGTAAAATGCTGTTAATTGTATAGTTTTTAGAAGTAAAAAAGAACAAATCAATATATAATTTACAGTCAAAAACTGTAAACTGATATTCCCAGAATTCCCTGCATGACACTCCACATTTGAGAGTATTTTGTTTAAATAATCATGTTTTTTAATAGTTTTTGTTATCAGTTATGTACATTTGGGCTTCATGTTACATCTTCTGTTGTTTAATGAATGTTTAAGTATCGTGTGTTACCATGATGGTGTTTTGTGTTTGCATGAAAGACTCTGGCACCTTCTATATATTAGTATATACTTCTGCTTGTGGCGATGCTACTTGTGATGAGCTTTGGTTCTTCATGTGGCTTTCTCTTTTACCACCTGCATTATTATGGTGGTCGTCAGCATGTTAAAAGTACAAAACAGATTTTAATAGCAGTGTGCATTGTTGAATTTACTGGTTTGCATTCAAATTGTCTTGTTTGTAAATTACAGTTTTATACTGTAAAATTGACATTTGTCCGTAAATGTGTTTACAGTTTTTCTGTATTTTTTACAAAATTATTCTGGCAACCACAGCTGCCAAAATGATTTTGTAAAAACTACAGAATTTTTTACAGTGTACCAAATTTCATCAAACAAATATCATTGAGCATTTTGCCCATACCTAATTTAACAGCTAACATTTTATTAATCTTGTATATAGACAGTAAATTAAAAAAAAAATTTTTTTACACTTTTTGCATAATTTCACAAAGTTACAGCTTGACTATAAATGTATGTGTACACACAATAAACATTCAGTTCATGAGTGATATTTACCTTGATTTCTCTTTGTTTTCTTCACATATATCATATTTCATTAACTTGTTCTTCACTGACATTGTTGTCTCCTTGGCAAGCAAGTACAATAACTTGGTTAAAAAAACAATTAGGGGCAAAATTGTTTAGTGTGTTGGAAATGACGCCACAATTGTGGAGCAAAAAACTAAACAAATATATATATTTTTTTTTACATTGAAGAAAATCACTGAAAATCCTCCCCTCGCCCATTGCTCTCAAATCTTATTTGTACTTGTGCACATTTATACATGTTGAGTTGCCATCAGCTATGATATATGAGAGAACCAATGTTTTTTAACATTATTGACATAAAACCAGGCACAATGTTTCATGAGGCACTAGCTAACATATGCATAGACCATATGATAGACAATACCATACCAGGGTCATGCATAATTCTGAGGCATGATTTAGAGACGCAGAGCTTGAATACTCATGATGCGTCAATGCACGGATATTTTGTGGAACATTTCAGCTGACGTGTTTTTTCAATGCACAAATGACAGTGGTCAGCACTTCTGTCAAAAAGAGCTGAATTTTCTGACTAAACAGGAGGTAAGCAGGCTCACAGAGCGTGACTACTCATCATCACTGACTATCCTGCAAAAAGCACCAGTCCAACTGTATGCCCACGTCAGCATGTCAGTGTGTTGCACATGAGATGTGCCAGACCGTAGCGTCAGATTCTTAAGTTAGCCTGAGTTTGCACGTTCGTTTGCATTATGTGCCACACAACCAGAGCCAATTTACAATATATGTATTTTACAGGAATGTATCTGTACATTAAAAAGTTTGTTTTGTATGTGTGTCAAATAAATCTACCTAATAATGACGTAACAGTGATTTTCTTATATTGTAAATTAGTGTGCCTACAGTGGAATTTATTCAGAAAGTGTTTTGTCGGCAAGCGCCTAATCAAATGAGCATTATTTACAATGATCTGCAAAAAGCTATTAACTAATTACGGCTTCACCATAACATAGGGCTGCTAATCATTGGGGTCCAAAACAACATTGTACCAAAAGACAGGAACCATGGTATGCTTTTGATTTTTTTTTGTCATATCTCTATATTGTTATGTAGTGTGAATGCAGAGAAGAAAAAGACGTGTGTGTGTGTAATTGAGAGGGTCCACTGGTCATTAAGGGCCTCATTGGTCATTAAGCTCGCCGTGGGATCTCATTCACAGTCTGAGCTAATTAAAGAGCCGTTAAATTGTTCACTTGGGAACATGACTAAGCACTTTCCAAGACATAGAAAATGATGATTAAATAGAAATCACAAATGGGCCACATCTAGTGGCCTTTCAAGCTGATCCGAGACCCTGTCGCTCTTCAAAAAATGATTTTGTTAAGACGTATGTAGAGGAGCCTGTTAATATATAACAAAAATCACTTGCAACTTCTTGGATAATCTAAAAATGAGGGGTGTATATTAACTTTCATTTTTTATCCTCCTACAAAAACTATAAAACAACAGAAATCCTGGACAACTAGAACTGACCTTATTAAACTGATCTAGCACAGGATGACACAATAAACCGAACCAGTCAGTATGTGAAAAAAGTCAAATTTACATTTAGACATTACTGGGTTTCAATATTTTACTACATTTCTCACCAAATAGTATTTTATATATTCATCATTCATTGAAGCTATAAAGATATGCTAATAAAGAAACTCATTATTGCTGCTCTTTTTCATTGTTACCACTTTGCCTAGGTCGTTTCCAAATATTTGAAGAGCACAAAAAAACGAACCTTTTGGGGTTTATAAAATATTGTTAATAAATATAAAATAATGATAATGAATTATACAGGATTACTCGTCATCCTCTTATTATTTAGTCGTTAGTTATTATTTCTTAATACACATTTAATACTGTTTTAATACATTTTATATTACTAATTTTTTATACTTTGCTTTTATTGTTTTATTTTTTATTTCTTATGCATCTGTTGTGATTATGTTATGATTGTTTTAAAGCACTTTTTGCATATGTGGTAAATTACTATATTTACTATTATTTTTTATTTATGTTTTAAATACATATGCATGTTTTATATAGTAGATTCTCATTTGCAATGTTCTTCAAAATTATGTATAAGAAAATATACATACATGATATATGATGTATACAATACCCTTCCTACTTGTGACAGCATGCATAAAAAATGTATTTCAATTTCGAACTGCAAATATCTTCACTACAGGTCCTCCCTGATGGACTAAATCCACACGAGAAAGGAGGAAGTGTGTGCCCACAGTTTTTAATTAGCAAAATACACACAAGAAAATAAGCCACCAGGTCCACAAACTAACTAATTAACTATCTACATCCACTTGGACCAGCTAATGGTGATAAATGACCAGCTTCGACCATTCAACTCCCATCAGAAGCCAATTCTATCTGGATTTTCAGGTAGGAGAAAACTGCAAAGGAAAATATAAGCATGTAGGCTGAATCTGAAAGGCACTTTGAACCAAGTTGCAACAGGCTAAATTCCCACTGAACCTTCTCGTTGACTGACAGGATGACAGCAGTCTTCAGAAATCTTTGGAGACTTCAGCGCATGCTTTTCTTCATGTCTTTTGACTGATCTCTGAGCCAATCAATGGCACAATCACGTAAATAAGGTTGTCATAGAAACGTGGCCTTTACAGCAATTAGAAGGAGTAGGTCGGCTCACGTGAAAGCGGGAAGGGAGAGAGTGGGTTAGCCTATCAGTTAGCTGGTGTCAATCACAGGCACGCCGCAGGCAGCCGACACCGGCTCGGAGCTGAACGCCGCTGCTGAAGGAGGAATCAATAAGCAAGATAGCGAAAGACAGCGATACACTGGTGATGTGTGAAGGTGGCAGGTGAAGGTGACCCAGGTTAGGAGGAAGACGAGCACACACACAGGTTAGACCATACAAAACTCAAGTACCTAGAGACAAATACACACACCTGCTGTGATGGATGGAGCCTGACATTGATGTAGTTCGGTCAGAAACAAAGCCACCTGTCACATCACATTCTATAGGAGGGAAAGATCATCTCACCATCTGGTTTGAGAAGGTATGCTCATAGGCGGAGCATGTGTAAGGCCTGGCCACGGGGTCTTGGCCTTGAACCCAACCGCTGGGTCAAAACAACCCAATAGCTGGGTTTGTCCCTTTTTAACCCAGCGCTGGGTTATATTTAACCCAGCATTTCTTAGAGTGTGTTTGCTATTCAATTCAAATTTAATATACAATTCCATAATGTGTCAGTGTTTCTGAATGCTGTTTATTATTGCCTACTGTTACACAGGAGTGGCTGTATCTTTACAAGAAAATATTACTTGTGCTTTTCCTCATTTGAAAGTAGCATTGGATTAAAACATCTGCTGAATGAATAAATGCCCAGAAATCTTCCTCATCCAGTCCACAGTTCGTCCAAAGCATCAAAACTCAGTCGCTACTTCCACATCCTGTCACTGAGTCCCTCTCAGAACCGCTGTTGCCACATTAGCGCCGGTTGCTAAGAGACCCCAAAGATTCCAGAATCCCCATGTGCCCCATACAGGCCCACAGCCATTTAGATGGAGTTCTGCGTTCCCAGCTTTGGTTACCGAGGGAGGGAAATTGGTATTTGGAGGAGAGGAGAGTACCATAGTGAGAGAGAGAAAAACCAGGAACTCTGAGCTGAAAACATCCCACAATCCATCTTCTGCCATGGTAGCCAAATAGTCAAGCCCATAAACAAAGACAACATGAAGAGTGATCAGCAATAATGAGCTGTTCGAAATGGCCACTGGCTTCTTTTGGCCCAACAAAGCAATAAAAGAGTTGAAAAGTGGCCAGACAGGCAGAATGACTTGTGGACCGGGGATAGTGAAGAGAACAAGGCACTTTGACTAGTTATATGTTTGCCGTACTGCTTCTTGGAAAATTCAGCTGGTGGAATCCTGTGCAAGAATAAATAGTAGTTAATTCTAAAGGTTGATTGTCTAGTTTTTTGAGTTGAAGAACAACAGCAGAGCCATGATAAAGCTATCTAAAGCACAGTACATGCTAAGCTAGCTGCCTCTCTCTGATCACGTCATGGAACGTTTCTCTTCACGTCATGCTTAGCGGTTATCCAATAACTGCTAAACTGGTGGTGTGTCAGCAGCAGTGGATGTTAAGCTTTGGCTGGAGCTCGTCCACAAATTCCACCGAAGTTATAAATCAGTGACGGGTCTGAAATCTGGCATCCGTTCCTGTGTAACACAAACAAAACTCCACTAAACAAGAGACGCCTCGCCACTCACGGAATACTAAACACAAGGATCAGGAGGGTAAATAAAAAGCAATGTGTTCTTCTGTCTTTCAATCGGACGGATGGTGGATCTGCTGTGATTTCGCGAGAATGAATCACAACACCTGACAATCACAACACTCTGCGCCGTCTGACATGTTAGCATCACTGTAGCCACACTCTTCATGTGATTTACCCAAAAAAGACGTCAGCATTACTCTTAATTCAGGTTCAGGTCTAGGGTTAATGTCTAAAATAACATTTTAATCAAGTTATCATTCAACTCTGATTTCAGGGGTTCGTTAAGGTTGTGATTAAGTATTGATAAACAATTTTAGAAGGCTAACTCTTAAGTTTTGGCCTAGGATTGTTTAATAGGAATGTTTGCAGGACCAAAACAAATGTTATTTCGGAAAAATCAGGGCTCTAGACTCATTCTTCCCACTTTTTTTTTTTTTTTTTTGCAACAACATGGGATTAATCAATGCATGCTAATGAATAGTTTTTCCATTATCATAGTTTATATGGTAACAAATGTGGGATTAACATTCAACCTGTACTTTTCATCAGTATTATTTGTGATTTGAATTTTCTGAACAGGAGTTCCTCTTTTGCTATGTTATAAGCCGTATTTGGATTATGGAATTAATCAGGAATACTGATCATCAAATTGTGCTCATTATCATAGCCACAATGGAGCCATACTTATAAGAATAGTCCAGCCAAAAATGAAAATTACTCACACTCAAGCCATCCTAGGTGTATATGACTTTCTTCTTTCAGATAAATACACTCGGAGTTACAGTATATTTAAAAATGCTCTGGCTCTTCCAAGCTTTTATATACTAGTGAGGATCTGAGGTCCAATAAAGTGCATCTACCATGAATATTATGTGTTTTTTTGTTGTTGGAGTGTTTTTTAATAACTGAGGTCATGTATAGGTTGAAGTGTCGCGGGTGTTGTAAGGTGATATAACATATTTGATATTAATTTTAATAACATTAAAATGGATATTAATAGTGATGTCGTTTACCTAATATATATTTTTAATAGTAATATTAAAACCAACTGCCGTTATGTGTGACATCAGCTCAAAGGGTAACTAGTTTCAGAGCTGTAGCAAGTTATTTCAATTGCTGAATGATTACAAGAGACACGTTTTGTTTGTTTTTTGTCTGTGGAATAATTGTTGAAATGTTCACAATAAGACCTGGAACGTGCCGAAAACAATCTACAGGGTCAATTTTGAGTTCATGTTGACTTCTACTTCCAAGGAGCAGGAAGAAGGTATCACTGTAAAAAACATGGCAATGCTGATAAATGTAGCAGAACAGCTGTTTGGCCTCGTTATGATACGGGGCATGTGATACTACCATGAATATCTGCTTTTTTCTAAGCCTCAACATCACAGGAAAAAAATAACATGGTGTCTGTGTTTGCAGTGTCAGTCAAATCCACTGATAAAATAGAGCTCAGGGCGTAACCTCTGGACCCCGCTCATATCAAAAAGTGAGATGTGACTCAATGATCCAAACGTTCAGCTCCTGTTCTGACACTCTCAATGTGGAACACATCTACAAATGAATTAACAACACTGGGGTCAGAGATTAAAGTGTTTAATCACACTGTGCCCGTGGGGCTAGTGCCATGGCCTTGTCCAGCTGTGCCTCAATCAATTTAAATGCCTCATCATCATGAGGACGGCACCACAGGGCACAGGGGTCAACAGAGAGGCCATCTCATGAAATATTGACCCCTATGAGAAACGGGGTTCATGGAACTTGGATGGCGTGAATGTGACGGAATGGGACGTGGTCTCATAAAGAGGGGAGAGAAATACGAGGGTGAAGAGGATGTGACTGCAGTTAAAATGCAGTTGCGTTGATAAACAGCATCTGTGGTCGATCACATTCTATATGCAACAGTTCAAAGCTGCGATCAGACTCTGACTCCACTAATACAGGATTGGGCCTCATTTTGGAAAGAAAAATCACAAATAAAGTCAGCAACGAGATCATAGACAGCAATGAGATTGCACATGAAGAGTTCAATCTTTCTGTCCTGAGAAGAGTTTAGAGTCTTTAGACTTTAAGAAAACAACCTCAACAATGTCTCAAAACGGGTGCCAATTACCAAAGTCCAATCCCTGTTCACACCAAGACATCCGGAACGATAAAGAATTCATTTTAAAATTCATTGTGCAAATTTAAAAGAATAGCAATGTCCACATCACGACTATACGACAATGGCACAGAGGAACGATATCGTTGAAACAGCTTCCAAAATTATTTATGAACAATAAAAAACCTTGGTCATCAGAATTCATCCGCTAAGAAAAATGTAAAGTTGCAAGCATCTTAAATTACGTGTGCAAGCATGGACATTTCACATGCTGTATGCACAATCACAGTATTGTTATTGTGCCTCGATGTTGGAGCTAAATACATTGTTACCTTTTTATAGCCATCCGTTCTCCATGTGAACGGCCTTCAATATATGCACTCTCATTTCATAGAAGACCAAATTCTTTATGTTTCTATTAATATTTATCCAAAGAAATTCTAGGAGGAACATACAGTAGAGTATGATGCATAGTGAAATGTAAATGAGATATAAAAGTCGAGAGGGGAGGGTGATAGTGTCCATCATGTTTGTGGGGTCAGGAAGAGAAAGTCCCCACAGAAAATAAAATAAATATTGACTTGTTATAATGGTAGATGTCTCACGAATCGAAATCAACTATTCAGGATTATTATGCTGTGCTATTTTGTACAACCCGCACACAGACCCAATATCAGAAGTCGACTGTGCGTGCCCTCAAGCTTTGAAGAGAATTTAAAGTAAGTTCTTGAAACCTTCAGGACCAGCCTACAGCACATTTGCACGTCAAGATGTTTCAATATAATCTAACAAAACACCTTCTGCTGGCACACAACACATCCAGAGCACCTATCATAACATCTAACCCTGAGAACTGCACGTCTTCTTCCAAAAGACAGTTGGAGGAAAAACAGACAGCTTATTTCTTTTGGTCAGCTGGTTCACTCAAGTATTACGACCAGGTTCTCAAACAAAAAACACCTTCGACTTAAAGCCCCCCCATGTCGATTTACTTCTGAGTGAAATAAATAAAGAAACACTTGTAAGTACTCGTACATTTAACGTTTTAGTACTACGGTAGCGTGAGAGAAAGCGGGGTGGGCTCTGGCACATTCTTTTTCTGTTCACTCCACACGTTTACATATTTACCATTAAGCACCGTGGCAAAACTGGGCATGTGTTTGTCCTGGCATGTGCAACCTGAAACAGAGGAAGAGGGCAAGCCAAGAGAAATGGAAAACAAGAGAGAGCAGAAGTTGACTTTGTCTTACAAAAAAAAAAAACAGATGCAGTAGCTGCAGTACCAAAACACATTTCCAGGATAGGAGATCTAATCCCGTTGACCCCTCTTCTCTCTCACTCTTTACGCCCTCGAGCAGTTGTTTACTGCTGCAGTTGTTCTGTTGTGGTAGACAGTACAGCAGTTTCTCTACTTGCCATGTTTGTTCTCTAATTGCTCTCTAAGTGTCATATTATACATTTTGTATGAGATAATTTTTCTCCCTGCGGTCCACTTAGGAGTGACGGTATAATTTTGTTTTTATAATTTACAACCCTTTCTCTGACACTTAAGGCAAGTTTACACCAAGGATGATAACTATAACAATAACAATAAAGATATAGTTCTAAAAATCGTTCTCAATTTTTTTTTCTCCAGCCAATCAGAATGTAAAGTGCTCTGACATTTAAAGGGGTTATATGATGCGATTTCTATTTTTCCTTTTCTTTAGTGTGTTATGTAGCTATTTGTGCATGTATAAGATCTGCAGGGTTACAAAGCTCAAAGTCTCCCACAAAAGGATTTATTCTATCTAAAAGAGAAGGCTGATCCAGACCGGGCTAAAACGCCTCATTCAAACACGCCCCCACATCTCTACGTCACGATGTGGAAATATCTGCGTAATGCCGGCCAAATGTTCACGCAAAGAAAGAAGGCGTGGTTTCAGGAACCGCAGTTGTTGAAGCAGCCATGTCAGGGAGACGCTGTGTGTTTCTGTGCGAAAGCAAAATCACTTTATTTGGCCTTCCGAAAGTAGATGAAATGAGGAATCACTGGTTCAGATTTAACAGCACAACCCAGATGTTCGAATTTGTGCCACGCATTTTATGGACGACAGTTTTGTGAACCTAGGAGAGTAGCCTACAAGGCTGGCTGTGCAAAGGCTATTTAAAAAAAAAAGGGTAAATTCCGACTTTGCTATGACAATCTGGCGCTTATTCTGAATCAGCTACTGTAAGTATGTTTTCTTAATAGTTTAAAGGGGTGGTTCACTGTTTTTTTTCTAGGCTTGATTGTGTTTATTGGGTGCAGTCTAACATGTGTTAATGCTTCGTTTTTAAAAAAAATGCATTATTTTTCACATAATTTACCCTTATTTCACACCGCTCTGTCCCTTCTCTGAGAAGCGGGCTGATCTTTTCCTGTTTTTATGAAGCCCCTCCCTCAGAAATGCACATTGGGCTCTGATTGGTTAGCTAGCCCAGTGTGTTGTGATTGGCTAAACTGTCTCTAGTACGATTCTAAATGTCCCGCCCCTTACCTCAGCGGCATGTGCTCCGGTTGTATTGTAAACAACGGCTCCGTTAATATCGCTTATCAGTTTGAGCCCAATTGAGAAGCAGAGGATATTATTGAAGAGGATCGTGCAAAACCTGTGCAAGCACGGCTTTTAATAGTAGGACTATGTTTTTTGTTTGTTCTTGTCTCATACTTTTAGATATGCTGTAATTTGTAAATGCTACTGCTTATGTTAGCCTTTAATATACGGTTTTTATCCTGATTAAGCTTTAATACAGTACGGCAACTGCACACGTGTCCATGTTTAATGCTTCTCATAGTTATGTGAAAATAAGTGTATAAATGGAAAAGTTCATTGTTGGAGCTAAGCTGAATGAGAGAAAGAGAGAGAGAGAGAGATGCAGAGTGTGTGCAGAGCAGGGGACGCGAGGAACAGTATTGAGAACTGCTGCTTTAGAACATTGATTTTGAAACTTGTGAATCCATTAGAATCGTTAGAAAACAGAATCGCATTTCATACATGAATAGATTTTTACATGCACCTCTAGTTTTCTCTTCCTCTTATCTAAAGCAGCGCAGCGTGGCCTCACCCCCTTTGCTGCCTTTTCCCGAGGGCGGGGTTTATCTGGGTTTGTGATGTCACGAACCCCGGAAGTAACTCGTTGTAGTCCCTACCAGCCGTTTTGTAGGTAATAAACTGACAGAATTTCAAAAGACGATATCTCCGTTTGCATTGAACTTTCAGCTTCGTAACGTGCAGATCTTTTTTATGTTCAAACAGCAACATTACACACTAACTAAGGTTAAAAAAGTGAAATCGCAATCAACCACCCCTTTAAGTATTTGCTATTGACTGTTCAACTGCAGAGTTTTGCGGCGTGTAGAGCCGTGGCTCCTAGCACCTGTCAAGGGGGGGCGCGAGCATCAGTTAATTCAGAAACGTTCCCTTGAGAATTTATGAATATGAGTTAACAAATTTTTAGCCATCCACTAGGGGGCAATCTGACTGCCACTGCTAGTCGACAGTTAGAGCAGAGTTAGCTCGAGTATCAGTCACGCTCAGTGTTACCAAGTCCGCTGTTTTCCCGTGGAATTGGGCTACTTTAAACACTTGCCGTGAGTGAAAGTCGACAAACTTGGGGGGGGGGGGGGGGCGCATGTCTAAAGGTTGAAAACCCCTGGATAAGCATCGCGGCGTTGTGTGTGTGTTTGTGTGCGTGAGAGAGAGACAGGGTCAAATCACAGTGGAGTCAGCTTTCTTAATCGCGGCTTGTGTACTGCAAATACATACGAGCATCATCACTGTGTCTGTCACATGACTCTGTTCCCCTTTCAGGCTTGAACTGATGGTAAAACTAAGGACATTATGTACTGTCTTTACATTTATGTTGAAGCTGAAGCTCACGATTATGGTAAGAGGCATTAAATTTGCCGACGCGTGCTTGTGGTGTTCGGCAAATCACAATCCACTGGGTCAGCTGGCCAATCAGAGCAAACTGCTCTTGTCGGAAGGAGGGACTTTGTAAAAAACGAAGCGTTTGACAGAGGCGGGGCATAGAGTATCTACAATAATGCACTGTATTTGAAAAAAATTATTTTTTTTGAACATTAAAGCATGTCAACATATTCTGTTACACCAAATACACAAAATAATGATCTTTAAAATAGCATCATATGACCCCTTTTAAAGCGCAGAAGACATAACGCAGTTGTGTTATAATACAAATGTTTCACGATCCATGGATTGGATGCTATGGTTAATCATAAGTTCCTTTTTATCTAGTTATCATGTCTGGTCTGAATGATCTTTATATCATAGTGGCACTCAAATTTTTTGCATCCTTTAACTCACCAAAACTCCACTTTTCTAAAACCTGAAAATAAATAAATAAATAAATAGACTAATAAATAAATACTGTGGAAGTCGATGGCTACCGTCAACTGTTTGTTTACCAGCATTTTTCAAAATATCTTCTTTTGTGTTCAATGGAAGAAAGAAACTCATACAGCATTCGAACAAATGAAAGGTGAGTAAGTGATGACAGAATGTCAATTTTTTTGGGTGAACTATCCCTTTAACATTTTTATTTGCATATTTCCAGTGTCAGTGTCATTCATCGGACGAATGCAGCATGCGACCCGTTTACATAACGGCTCTAGCATCGCTCAGCCTTTATTTATCTACTATTGCAGACTGCCTTTCCTGAATGGACTTTTCAGACTATAGAGATCTGCACTGAAATTCACATGTTTTCCGTCAACATTTGACAAATGCTGAAATGGCTGTTTATACAATGTGCCGTGTTTCTGTGACCATCCAAAGCATGTGATGAACCACATGATTGGGTGTCTGTTGCTAATCATCCAGCCATAACACTCTAACACGGCATCATTTGACACTGTACATGTTTATGTAGGGTTAACTACAACGTTAAGTTAACGACAAGTGTGAAACGTTCTTTTACGGAGTTTCGAACACCAATAACTCAGGGTTAAGCGCAATGTGAAAAACCATAAGAGTTGTCAGAAGCTTAGTGATGGTGACACTGAAGTCATGCAATCGTAGTTTAGTTTGTTTATAGCCTACATTTAAAAATCCAATTGGGTTTTTGTCGTGGGAACCAGGGTGATACGAACCTCTGGGTTGGCCTACAAAAATATATCATCACTGTATTGCTCTATTATAGACCTCCATGATTGTGGCAGGTTTACAAACCTGAAAAGTGCTGTTCAAACTGTTTAAATGATGAGAGGATCTGTTAAAAATGTCAGTTGTTTCTAACTGCCATTTTTGACATTGAGGGCACAAAGTCTCAGACAGTATTTTTGAGTGCCAAATCTGATAAGTACACTGCCATAACAGCTGGTCTTACTGTCTGAGAGATGCGATCAATGCTATAGGCGTCAGAGGTTTTAAAGTGGGACCTGTGGCCTTTGGAGAAATCCAGAGTGATGGATGGACATCATTCTTCATATCTCGTCTCCTCTCCCAAACACTTTTGCTCTCATTGACCTTGTCTCTTTCTACCCTGGAATGATTTTCAGCTGGTGATAAAGGGACGCCCTCACCTCTTCCTGTACCCTGTGTTTTTGATGTGTGGCGCCCTGGAGCGCTAACCGCAAATTAGGGGAAATGGGTGCGGGAGAGCAAGATGGCTGCCGGAGGGCCCAGTGGGGTGATTTTAGTGATGAGTGAAGATTGGGTTTCAAAGTGATTGAGAAATGCTACACAAGCGAGGTCTACGGTGAACACCGGGGAAAAGACGGGGGCGTGGAGCCGTGGGTCATGTGTTACCACCCCGGGCAGAAAGAGAGGCCATTTAGTGGCCATTTTAGCAATGATGGAATGGCAGGTACCACCTCAGCACCTGCATTTCGAGACAGTCAGAGAAGGTCACACAATCTCTCTTGTACCCCTGGGTGGTCTCTGTGGTCATTTCAACACCTAAGTATACAGATGACATAATGTGATGCATTCTGTGAGGTCTACAAGGTTCCTTTCGGGAAACAGTTTAGCTCAAAAATTATTTTTCACACAATTACTAACACTAACATTACTAATCCTAACACAACCTGAATATGAAAAAGTTAACAAGGAGGTCTATAATACTTGAATATAAATATATGTGAGCATTCTTGTTTTATCCCCCCCCCCCCAAAAAAAAATGCAATTTGAAATCTTTCCACAGACATTTTGAAAAAAAAAAAAAAAAAAAAAAAACTGACCCCACACATTTGATCTAAGGTCAACGTGAAATTGATAAATCAACAAAATAATTATATATTTATTTATTGATGAAACTGATCATTGATTCAATTATATGCCTAATTCTGAATGTCTGTTAATGGAGTAAGATTTAGAACTAGAACTTTTTAGAACTAGATGGTGTAGTTACGGGTGTCTCAACCAGACTTTCTAAACCAGGGTGGGGGGTGGGGTGTTGGGGGTGGGTTGTGGTTGGTGGGGGTTGGGGGGGGGGGGGTCTAGCAATCAACAGTTTCACGAAAAAGACCATCATGCCAAATAGAACAGCACTAAACCAACACGAACCAGCCATGGAAGCCCTGATGTAGGTGAGATTTTGCTTGTTAACTTACGGGGAGATGCCACAGATTCTCCAGAGCCTTCACAGCCGTCCTCATCATCACATTCACCACTGCTCTCTCCACTGCCTCTCTCATCCCAGGACTCCCTGTGCCCCACACCTGGCATGACCTCTTGAATCTCCTAAAAAGAAAAAGGAAAAACACAAATATCAGATCAGTATTCATCAGTATAAAATGTAGACGTGTACATTACACATAGAACCAAATCAGATACATCTAATTCTGAACAAGTGACTGTGTGTGTTGGAATAAACAACATGATAACACCATGGTACTATCTGTACCAAATGCAGTTTCGACAATGGATATTCAGATACGTTGTGCTCAATTAACTGTTTTTAATTTTGGACACTGGTTAGGATTATTGTTTCACTTATTGAGACAGCTAGCATAACCAGAGGGTTAACTGACAGGTCTGGCCCAGGCATATCTGTGAACAGAGGGAGTTTAGCATTTCTAAATCAAGCCCTGGACACCTCCAGCACTGGGTTCGGGCCAGAGCTGCTCCAGAGGACGGGTGAAACTGGTTTTCTATAGCACAAGCAGGGATGGGCAGTATTTCAGATACATGTACTGTATTTAAAATACGTATTTGAAATACAAAATTCTATTTTGTACTTTGTACTTTAAAGCTTTTTGCGAAAAAACAAATTATGTTTTACAGGTGCATCTCAATAAATTAGAATGTCGTGGAAAAGTTCATTTATTTCAGTAATTCAACTCAAATTGTGAAACTCGTGTATTAAATCAATTCAACGCACACAGACTGAAGTAGTTTAAGTCTTTGGTTCTTTTAATTGTGATGATTTTGGCTCACATTTAACAAAAACCCACCAATTCACTATCTCAACAAATTAAAATACTTCATAAGACCAATAAAAAAAAATTTTTGTGAATTGTTGGCCTTCTGGAAAGTATGTTAATTTACTGTACATGTACTCAGTACTTGGTAGGGGCTCCTTTTGCATGAATTACTGCCTCAGTGCGGCGTGGCATGGAGGCGATCAGCCTGTGGCACTGCTCAGGTGTAATGGAAGCCCAGGTTTCTTTGATAGCGGCCTTCAGGTCATCTGCATTGTTGGGTCTGGTGTCTCTCATCTTCCTCTTGACAATACCCCATAGATTCTCTATGGGGTTCAGGTTTGGTGAGTTTGCTGGCCAATCAAGCCACACCAAACACCATGTCATTAACCGCCAAGTCCTGCGGGAAAATGAAATCAGCATCTCCATAAAGCTTGTCAGCAGAAGGAAGCATGAAGCGCTCTAAAATGTCCTGGTAGATGGCTGCATTGACTGTGGACTTCAGAAAACACAGTGGACCAAAGTCCTCTTTTCAGATGAAAGTAAATTTTGCATTTCATTTGGAAATCAAGGTCCCAGAGACTGGAGGAAGAGTGGATAGGCACAGAAACCATGTTGCTTGAAGTCCAGGGTGAAGTTTCCACAGTCAGTGATGATATTTGGGCTGCCATGTCATCTGCTGGCGTTGGTCCACTGTGTTTTCTGAAGTCAACAGTCAACGCAGCCATCTACCAGGAAATTTTAGAGAACTTCATGCTTCCTTCTGCTGACCAGCTTTTTTAAGATGCTTATTTCATTTTCCAGCAGTATTTGGCATCTGCCCACACTGCCAAAAGCAGCAAAAGCTGGTTAAATGACCATGGTGTTGGTGTGCTTGATTGGCAAGCAAGTGGCCTGACCGAACACATAGAGATATAGTGTTATGTCAAGAGGAAGATGAGAGACACCAAACCCAACAATGCAGATTACCTGAAGGCCACTGTCAAAGAAACCTGACCTCAGCAGTGCCACAAACTGATCACATCCATGCAACGCCGCACTGATGCAGTAATTAAAGCAAAAGGAGCCCCTTCGAAGTATTGAGTACATTTACAGTAAATTAACATACTTTCCAGAATGCCAACAATTAACTAAAAATGTTTTTTATGAAGTATTCTAATTTGTTGAGATAGTGAACAAAAAGGGTTTTTGTTAAATGTGAGCCAAATCATCACAATTAAAAGAACCAAAAAAACTACTTCAGTCTGTGTGCATTGAATTTTTTATTTTAAAAAAGACACGGAGTTTCACAATTTGAGTGATTACTTGAAATAAATGGAACTTTCCACGGACATTCTAATTGATGAGATGGCACATGAATACATGTAAGATGAGTATTTTTGTATTATCAAATACATAAAATAACTTGTGCAACTCAACTAGTTCAGGGCCGCCCCTCCCCCAACTCACATTCATCATGTGAGCTGCAGCGGTACAGCTCAATCAGCATGGTTGAGCGACTTTTCTGATGAGGATGTCATGGTCAATTGACTTGGTGTATTAAAGTTAAAGGGTTCCTATTATGCTCTTTTACAAAGTCTTTTTTTTTGTTTTGGGGGTGTACTAGAACAGGCTTTCATACTAGGTTGTTCGAAAAACATATAATTTTTCACATATTTTACATTATTACAACACCTCTCTCCCCAGTCTGGCATGAACGGCTCGAATAGTTCCTGTATCAAATGAAAACGAAATGTGCTGTGATTGGTTAGCTGGGCCAGTGTGTGTGTGATGGCACCATTCGGCGCCTGGTTGGGAAATGTCATGCCCCTTACCATAGCCGCCTGATGCGAGCTTCAGTGTAAATATTGCGTCAATATCAAATCAATTTGAGCGTGATTTAAATCCAGATGATTGTAACCAATCTAAGTTCGTCTGCCTTGGGAAAGCTAGCATGTCTCCGACATAGTGATAGTAACACTCGTTGCCTACCTTCTCTAGTGCAGCTCAACCAGGTCTCGTCTCATTCGTCAATATTTGTGATATCACAAATCCCGGGAAAATATGCATTGTAGTCCAAAAAGTGATTTCTGTTAAATAAAATATATCTCCTTTTGAAGTAGACTTTGTAGCTTTGTAACTTTGCAGATCTTTTTTATGCTCAAACAGCAACATTACAGACTAACTAAAGTTGAAAAAGTGAATACCTTTCAAATAGTGTATCATTTGCCATCAGTTAACATGAAAGAATAAAAGAGCACCAACAAGGGAAAAAAATAGAGTTAGCCAATCAGTTCTGATTAATCTGTGTTAATCGGTTGTTGTTTTTTTATCAACTAGCTTATCAAATGTGTTTAAAGCATTACTGCATATTAGGGCTGGATGATATGACAATACATAATGTGGCGATGATATAAAGTGTGAATAGTTCAGTCAAGTGTGAATTGATTGAACTTTTTCTAAATCAGAGTTTTTCTAAATAAAAAGGCCTATCGGGGTAAGCAAATATATCCATGCAGCTTTTAGTGGGAAAACGTTGGAGTGGAAAAAGAAGCATGGACGAATGGTTGAGTAATAGAGTGTGATGTGCTTGGTGCAGCTGCACTTATTATAAGTGCATTATGGCGCGAAAGGAAATTCAAATTCATAGTCACACGTTGGCAGGCAGTTTTTTGTGTGTGCGTTCAGAGTGCAACGCCGACAAGTAGGCCTACACTTTTGACTTAAAGGCCATTTCACACGGGACACGGCAAACGGTGGAATCAACGCGCAGTGCCGCTTTCTCTCATAGTAATTTAATAATAATTAATAATAATAATTATGAATTTAGCAGACAAGCGGATACAATGCATTCGGACTATACAGTTTTTACCAGTTGTATGTATCCTGGGAATCGAACCCATGACCTTTTTCACTGCTAACACAATGCTCTACCACTGAGCCACAGGAACATTTATAGTGGAAGCAGTTTTTGCAGTTGAAGCCTTGTTTATACATTCGCCTGCCTCTATACCGCAAACCTGCTGACTGCGCACTCCTCCATGGCTTTTTTGACACTTGCTTGACACATTTTAGACTTGCTCGCCTTTGTATAATTCTGTGAAACAACAGGAGGCGACTCTGAGTAACTGTTCTTCAAACCATCAGAAAGCCCCGGTGAAAGGAAGTAGTTTACCAAGTAGTTTGTCAAACAATAATTTCATGAGAAGTTTTTGAATAAATGGATTTCTTTACATATAAACTGATAAGGTTGTGGGTCATTTTGGAGGACACATGAAAATGTTAAAGTACACTACGTAAACCGACACAAAAGAATCAAATCGTGTAAAATCCAGTAAACTTGAGATGACTTGTGACATTAGAACAAAACATACTGTATGAATATGATAATGTACGTATAACACTAAATTGAACAATACTGAATGAACAATACTGATTATTGATTACAATACTGATACAAACACTGATGAATGGTACACCACAAAAAAATCTTCAGGTTTTGGTTTTATTGTTTGTTTATATATATATTTTTTTTTATTTCCTACAGGGCAGGGGAAAGGAAGAGGTATGTAAAATGGAAACGGAAGTTTCTGAGCAATTTGAACACGTTTTTTTTTTTTCCAGAATAGGTCCAGATAGATTTCACCCTATAGGGATGCCTACATTGGATGGCCAATTTCACATGTATTTTGTGTATTTTCAAAAATCAAAACACTGTATTTGTATTTAAATAACTTTTTTCCACACAGTATTTTGTATTTGTATTTTAAATACATTTTCATTTTAACCTACACACACAAAATATACATACAGTGGGGTCAAAAACTCAATCTGGAAATAAACAAATTTTTAGATTATTCACTTAAACTTTCTTTCCAAATATATTAAAACTACATCATAGAGACATTTTCTCTAGTGGTCTCAGACTTTTAGACCCCATTACAGGCCTATAGCCAGTCAAATCCACTCCACTGCCATATGACTCTTTCCACTGACATTTCACTAGATTTTCCTTCTCGTTCAGTACAAGATTTTGAGCTTAGGAAGTTAAAGAATTTGATTTGAATCTTTCACTACCTGCTGGGGACTAAATGTCACAACACACTCCCTATATATACAACTCTTTGAAAGTCACTTTGCACAGAAGTGCCCACTGAGGAAATAAATGTCAATGTAAAGGTCAAACTCGCATAACCCTTTAACCTTTGAGTCAGCACAATCAGGCTGCACACGCTAGCCGTGACCTTTCACCCTCTGCCCAGGGCTTACGAGTCAGCTAGAGATGTGAAGCTATAGATAAATATAGCAGGTTGGCCAGGAGCTAGACAGACAGATAAATATAGACGATATTAATGGACAGTAATGACAACGGCTCCACACACATGGTTCAACCCTACCTGCTTGGCTTTCTAACTTTGTCCTGACAAAGCACATGGACGCCTTTCAAAAACAGCCACGTGCAGATTGACGCAAATGCAGAAGATGACTCGTAACCTCGACTGGTGCTCTAGGGAATGTGTTTCATCACTGCAAATGCACCATCATGCACAAACTCAAACCTTTTCTGTTCCTTACTAAAGACCTCATACGGAAGCACTGATTTCATTAATATTTTTAGATCAGACTGGAAAGCCATAAACCCAAAAACCATTGAAGTAACTATTTCCAATACACATGAGAGTGTCATGAAGCTGCATTTCTCATGTGTACCAGTCTTGTTATTGGTGAATAACCAACTAAATCTATTACAAATATTTTTTTTAACCTAAAGCTGAAATAAAACGCAGTATACATATTAGTTGAAAAACTTA
Source organism: Sinocyclocheilus anophthalmus (assembly GCA_018155175.1). Lineage (NCBI taxonomy): Eukaryota > Metazoa > Chordata > Actinopteri > Cypriniformes > Cyprinidae > Sinocyclocheilus > Sinocyclocheilus anophthalmus. The sequence goes on from JADLZN010000098.1 coordinate 481,902, forward strand.
AACTTAAGAAATAGAAAATGTGAAATGTCACCTTGGCACCTAACTGAAATAAAACAGTTATTTTCAAGTAACAACTTACTTCAACTAAACTGAAATAAAACATACTCTACTAGAACATAAATAAATATTAAAACAAAGCACATTAAAAAATATTATAACAAACTAAAATTAAAAGTTAAACTGAAAATATAAAAAAGCTAATTCAAATATTAATAAATACTTATAATAATATTGATGTATGCCTTAGTATTTTTAATTTTACAGCTTTCAGGATTCACAACAACTTTCTATGAGAGTTTCTAAATCTGTGAAGGTCTTTCTAAATCGATGCACCGCAAATCATCTTCAATCGTCTTAATCAGTTGTTCTCAACTGGTTTTTCTTCAGGACCCAGATTTCAAGTTGTGATCTAGTACATAATGTTTATCATACAAAATGTACATAAAATGTCAATAAAATTAGAAATGCATTTAATATTACCAATAACTGCATAGGCCTAACAATTTGCACAATTATTAATGTGTCAAGTTTCGAAGTAATGAATCAGATTTCAACTTGAAATTAACAACAAAATATTTAGGGAACTAATCTAATAATAATAATAAAATAATAAAGCTTATTTTATGTTCAAGGAAAAAGTAGGTGGCAAAAGCAAATAATAACTTCCATAATAACTTCCATATAATCATGTTACATGGTTATGGGGAGTTATTTATTGCATTTACCTTCTAATTTTTTTCCACTGCTGATCGTGACATTATTAGACATTATTAGCCATCTGAGCCATTTGTGGGTCGCGACCCACAGATCTAGAGGTTGAGTGTACACATTCCAGGTAAAATATGCCTCATCTGAAACTCCCGGTCATGATGACAGATGCTTTTCAGCATCCTGATGCCAAACCTATTCCAGTCTGCTAATCTATTTCATTGGTAGGTACATAGTTCTCCTGCATTGAGAACATGCCCTGCTGCACTATCAATAGACATAATGCACACTCGCTCAGCCCAGTACAGTACAGATACAAACACACACACACACACCTCCTCAACCCCAGCATATTGAAACAGATAATGGTAACATCCTGAAAACAGGATTGTCTCTGCTCTATGGAAATAAAAGAGTTGGATGTACTATACAGTCAGACAGCAACACTGTTTCCCAGCCTACATGATTTTAGTGGAACTGTTTATGATTTCACACAAATCAAGAAATGTGCAACACAGAACAATACAACACAGTCTTTCCTAGCTGAGTAACAGAATAAATATATAGTTCAGTCATGAAACTCTAGACGGCGCAGGTGACAGGTTGTTAACGTAACCAATGATATTCAGAGAGTTAAACGACTTGGCACAGCTGATTGGTTCATGCTGCATATGCAGCCAATGAGCTTACTGCCTTGCATTTATATGGCTGGCTAGCATTCACTAGAGAATCCTGCAGCGCGCTTTCAGAGTTTCTCTGAAACCCTTCACCTTCCCCAGCTCCACCTGTATAGATCTGCTACGGGGTTATTTTATATGCTATTTTTGCAGCAGCAGCATGTCTTAAATACTAATGGCACCGTATCGCCGTATGCATTGACAGTAGCAAGTTCCTGTACTTGCTTGCAGCAGGCAGCTATAATCTACAACTACAGCAATAACCACAAGCAGCAGCAGTGTAGCAGATCTATTACGCCAAGACCAAATACATTAGCATTGTCATATCCATCACCATGCTAAATCTCCAAGTTGTCATGATTGAATTTTGTTAACCAAAATGAGAAGTGCTGTTCACAAATGACTTGCATTTTTGCACAATTCTTAATGGAAAGTTCCCAAACAAAGCTTAAGTTTATTCTCAACATAAACAGACAAGTGCCGTTTTGAGTCGGAAGCTCTTCATGTGACTATTCTTCTTTATCAGACTATTAAAACCATGTCTAATTACCAAAAAACGTAAAGAAAAGAGAAAAAAATGCTGTTCCTCAAGCAACTGAGAATTGTTCCAATTAAAGGAACAGATTGAAAGTGCACAATGCTGTTTGTATTGAAGTCATATTACACTACAGTAATTGCTGAAGAAATGCAGATGGATTTCCAGTAAATATGAAACAGCATGCAATATGATGTGTTAATAATAGCCAACTATCCACAGTTGCAAGGTACTACTCAATTCTAATTTAACTTTATTTACACCTATATGTTTTTGATTTAATTTGTATGTAAAGTTTGCCTATTCTGCACACTTTTGCTTAATTCAATCATTCAGAAATATTCAGGTTTATGCAGCCACAGCTATGAGCACATTAGCATTAAGACCGCCCACGTTTATCCTCCAAACTGTAGCGTCTGCGTAGGATCATGCATGGGCGTTGGACTGTTTATGGCTTAAGAGACCACTTTTAGCCTTTTGACATTTGCATATAAAATACAGTTCTGGTCAGAGATGTTGTACTTTTATGGGTTGTAAATTGCCAGATGGTTCTTCGCCGTCAAGGAGATTCTAACCAGCCCCCACTATCATCTCCCCCATTCTGATTTCAAACACATTCCCAAAGAGCTTTAAATGGCCAAACGAACACACACACACCCAAACTAACACACACACACACATAAAGACATTTCTTTATTTTAGACTATAATTAATCAGTTATAATTGTATCTGGTATATGCATGTGGTGTGTACATTCCCTTTGTTAGATTAGATGAGTTATCACTCGTTATTTGTATTAGTTAAAGCCATAAAACACTTATATTCAGGTGTATGTGTGTATCTTTGGTTTAATCTATTCCAGATTATTGTTTCTTGGTATCAATGTCACCCGTTCTTCATTTCTCGGACAATGACGTACTGTATGTGATTGTGAAACGCATCATATGACTCGCACGATATTTTGGGTTAAAACTACGGATGTTCCAGACCGGCCATAAAGCATGCAAATGAGCCATAAAACAAGAGACAAAGAAGATTCTCCCGCTCAAAATCCATGTCTCTCATTGGTCAGAACACACAGAATAGGAACTCTCAAAAACGATTAGCCCAAAATAACTTTTGCTCAGAAAACTTCTTCTTCGTTTGAGACAACACCTTTCAGGACTCTCAAGACCTTCCTCTTGAGTTTTATTTTCCGGCAGTTTTTATCTTTAAGTAACTTTAGTCGCTGTGGACTTTTTCTTCGTCAGTAGAACCAGAAGTAAAAACTTCCAGCTTGACTCCTCATGAACTCATCAAAAGACCTCTGTTATCTATCGCATCAGGACTCTTTTTCAGCAATCGAAACCAATGCAAGTAACCGCTTAAAATTATTAAAAAAATTTTTTTCTTCATATGCGTGTTAAATCTCGTCCCTTTAAGGCGATTATTGGCTCTTTGCTGATTTCAGAGTTTTTGGTTAAGTGATGTGAAATACTGCCATTCTTTTCTATTCTCTATCTTTTCCTTACTTTGTTTCATTCTGTGTATATATGTTTTAGTTAGTTATATGTTAGATATAGTTTCATTTTATTAAATCCCTTATATTCACAACGAATTGTCTCTGTTTACTGTTCACAGTTCCAAGTCAATGAATGTTTGAACCTTTGCTACATTTGGCTAAGAATTACTGCTAGCACTGTACAAAGAAGGACAGTTTATTGTTCCGTGGCCAGAAAATAAATATTCCTTGAATTGATAAATGATTATATTGTCTGCTCGGTGGACGGACAGATCAAATAATTGTAATATTGATTCTGCTACAGTTAATTCGAAGATATAATCTAAATATTTATTATGAATCATAACCAGTTATGATTCGTCATAAATATTCCCCTTTTAGAGCTAATAAATAATAATAAACGTTACAAAACAATAACATGAAGTCAGAGCTTGCCAATCATAATGGAGATCATTTAAATACAAACAAAAACAGCCCATATAAAATGGTCAGAAGTGGGATGAAAATGGTCTTTCAAAACTAAAAACAACATTATGAGTAGACTTAAAATGCTACCAAAAAAATAGAATATGACATTTCAAATGATACTCTGACTCAGTAAACCAAATAAACTGAATTGTACTTGAAGACATCAACCCAACCATTCCAACAAAATAAATTAAATGTGCAAAAAGAACAACTAAACAAGTTTTCCTCATCTATGCTTCATGTAGTCCATTATGTCCAATAAAAGTCAACCATGCTTATAAACAAATCTCAGAAACTAATATTTTTTATCAAAGCCCTTACAGACCAATTAACCTTGCAATCATGCAAAGTAGTCAAATGAATAATTTAATTACATATGCTTGTGTTAATGGACTGGCTGGCAGTGTCGTGACTGAGTCAGCAAACCAATGGAGATCTCCACCAATACTAAAACGCATTAAAGAGGGAGTGCTCTGGACTCATTTCCCGTTAAAGCTCTCTAATTAGACACACTATAAAGAATTCATTAAAGAATGAAAGACTGCAGTGACCATGGTTATGGTTTATTAACTTGCTGAAGGCTCAGTTATCTCAGCCTCTCTTTCTAATTCTGTAAATGGCAAGCAATGCTATACATTTTTTTAACTAGAAATGCCAAGGTTGACACGTTAGATTGAGATGAATTGGATGTGTTTAAACTTTGTTTCACTAAACTTAAACCCAATTCCAAAATTATGTTTTATGGCAACACCATGGGTCGCGGAAGCGGGATGGGCCTGGGCCTGGGTTACTTTTGGTCATGGGCTACAAAAAAAAACATAGGCTATATAGTCTCATATATATGCACGTTTAATCATTAGAAGATTGCGATCTCGATTAAAACACATGCAATCTTATTAATAAATGAGAGGAAAATAAATTCCGCTATGTCTATTAAACCTTTGAAAACACAATCACATCGGAATATCTAAACCTGCTTTTGCGCAGCCGCTGATCCAGATAGAGCAGTGCCCGCTCATCATGTAGCCTAAGCTTTATGTTTGAAACAGTCTACACAAACAGTCTACTTACACAGTAGGCTACATTTATATGTTGCACTAAATAACACTAAATAATAACGAAAGTATTTGGAGAAAAGTTTTTAATCCAGATATAGACTCTGATGTTGCGGCAGCCAGCCTCGTCAAACGATTAATTAACCTTTCGAACTAATGATACTCTTCAATATAGATTGTATATAGTTACATTATGCCATTAGGTGGCAAACATTGACTGTTTTAAGTATTTGATGTCTGAATCTTCAAGAGATTCGGTCCAAAAACCGACCCCCCGAAACAATCTTCATTTTTATTTTTCAAATTGATTTTTTTAGCTACATACTTATTCATTTAAATTAATCTATATTTTTAAATACACTCATTAATAAACATTTTAGAATTTATATGACTCAATTTAGACATACTATATAAGTTCGTCCAAGGAAACGCAGAATGGCGCATTCTGACGGTGTTAACGTAACTGATGATATCCGAGAGTTAACGACTTGCACAAGCTGATTGTGTCCTGCTTGCTATTGCAGCCATGAGCGTACTGCCTTGCATTTATTGGCCTGCTAGCATCACTTGAGATTCTGTGCAGGCGCTTTCAGATTTCTCTGAACCTCCACCTTCCCCAACAACTCCACCTCTATAGAATCTTCTACGGGAGTGTTTTTATACGCTATTTGTCAGCACAGTCTGGTCTTAAATACTCATGGACCGTATCGCATATGCATTGTCAGTACAATTCCTGTTACTTGCTTGCACGCAGCAATAATCTAGAACATACGTATAACAACAGCACATCAATTTCGCCAAGACCAATACATTAAAGGGTTCATATGGAGGTTTTTTTAAAGACATATTTTGGTTAATTTGGTGTAACAGAATATGTTGACATCCTTTAATGTTCAAAAAACACATTATTTTAAAATACTGTAATTATTTTAGGTCCTATATGCCCCGCCTCTCTCAATCGCTTCGTTTTCTACAAAGTTCCTCCTTCCGACAAACGCAGTCTGCTCTGATTGGCCAGCTGACCCAGTGCATTGTGATTGGCCGAACACCGCAAGCACTCGTCGGAAATGTAACGCCCCTTACCATAATCGTGAGCTTCATCTTTCAAAATAAATGTAAAGACAGAGCCCGAAAGGGGAACAGAGTCGCGTGACAGACACAGTGATGTAGCTGGTCTCTCTCGCTCTCTCTCTCTCCCACACATGCGCTCGTGCGCACGCACGCACACAGACTACCCACACCCGTCTCAAAACTCCACCCCACCCCCCCACCATTTTGAACAGTCATAGCAAATACTTAAACTAATAACAAAACTTACTTACAGTAGCTGATTCAGAAGCGCAAGAATGTCATAGCAAAGTCAGAATTACCTCCTCTCCTAGGTTTCATGAAATGGTCGTCCATAAAATGCATTGATGTTCTTTTGTAAGTAATTTTAAAGATTCCTAAATGCGTCTACTTTCAGAAGGCCAAATAAAGTGCTTTGCTTTCACCTAGAAACACACAGCATCACCCTGACATGCTGCTTCAACACTAACACGGTTACTGAAACCACGCCTTCTTCTTTCGTGAACATTTGGGCGGCATTATGCTAATATTTTTACATAGTGAGGTAGATATGTGGGGGTTTGTTAGAACGAGCCGTTTTAGGGGGCATGGCAGAGTCTTAACTTTGATAAAAAATCGCATCATATGACCCCTTTAAAATTGTCGTATCCATCACCATGTTAAAATGGTTGTTGTCATGATTGAAATAAAACATTTTGTCAGAAACTCAAATTACATATTTTGTTTGGTTGTCAAATGTTCGTTTTCAGAATCGTGGGAGAATCATAGCATAAAACATAGGCTAACATTTCAGACATCTAACTAATACCATTAGTACTGTTTATAGCCTGTTCTTACAGGCATTTTTGAATATGGCTACCAGGACTGTGCAAACATGGAAGTCACATGGGACATCTAACTCACACTTTACATACTCCATAAGGCAGACAGTATAAAGGGAGTTCAATATGCAACTAACATCATCGCCTGTGTGTGTCCTTCTCTTCCTGTTCACAAACAAACACGGCCAAAATTCACGTCCTACGAGAGCAACAATCACAGCTAGTCCAGACATCTGCTCGAAGATGTTTCCAAAGTGAGATCGGACAGCCTCCCCGCCGGTTAAATACTGCAATGGTAAACTTTCCTGAAGGGTCCATTGAGACAATTTCATTTGAATCATCTACTGAATGTTATTTTTTTGTTGTTTTTTCACCTGCAACACCTAATTTTCTTACACCTTGTTGCTCCATGACAATATTTAACATCCTTTTAAATGCCATGGTTAAGGCTCCCATATTTACATTTTGCCTTATAACAAGAACACAAAGCTTAAGGTCACCATAGACATTAAACTACGTTCCAAAATTCGGGTGGTATTTTTTTATGTTTTTGAAAGAAGTCACTTTTGCTCAACTAGGCTGCATTTATTTGAACAAAAATGTAGTAAAACAGTAATGTTGTGAAATATTATTACAATTTAAATGTTTTCTATTTCAATATATTTTAAATTGTTTTTTTTTTCCTGTGATGGCAAAGCTGAATTTTTGTGCTGCTTGCTTATCTATCTACCTACCTACCAACCTACCTACCTATATTTATTTATTTATTGTGGAAATGGTTATACTTTTTTCACTGGATTTTTCGATGAGTAGAAAGTTCAAAGAACAGCATTTATTGTTTTAGAATGTTTGTAGCATGTAGCCTTTATTGTCACTTTTGTTTAATTTAATGCGTCCTTACTAATTAAAAATATTTTCAAAAGTAAATAAATTGGACCTCAAACTTTTTTTCTGAAAACAGAAATCTAATTTTGCTCAAGTAAATCTATCTAGTTCAAAATAAGTTTCATTTACTCCAAAATGAGAAAAATAATCTGATTATGAACATTTTTCTTGCATGTTGCAAGATATTTTATGTTTGTCACATTGATTGCTCTGCTCACGCACAAATCTGATTGGTTAAAAATTGCTACAAACAAAGTGTGAACTCAGCTTTGTTCAGTTCCTGTCCGCTGTTTCCTTCTTCTACTCACTGTCTCTATGTATAAAATGGGAAAAATCCCCAAAAAAAGCAAACAAACCATCAAACTAACAAAAGACAAACAAAAGTATGTTCTGTTTAACTGGTAATGTCGCTTTGCACTGTATTTGTGTGGACAGTGGACAGAAAAATCGATTGACGGAATGAAGGAATTATGAACGATGAAAAGACTACATGAAATCCAATCTGTCCGTTTATACTTTCCAGATCTGATTTTAATCGGATTTCAAACCACATACAGATGTGGTTTGGATCAGGGTTGTAAACATCAGATTTCATGCGTCTTGGTTTTTTATTTTGACTACAAAACAAACCAGGATTGAGTCAGTAAATTAAAAAAATATATATAAATAAATTAAAAATCTGAAATTTGCTGCCTGTCTGAAGAAAGCCAGTGTCAAAAGCTTATTTGTCCAGTTTTAAATGATTATCTCATAGCTGATGTATAAGCCTAAATAAGTCTGTTAGTTTAGAGAGGTTCACAGACTGAAATAATGTCTCTCTTTTCCACTGCGGAATCATCCAAAGAAAAATCACCTACTAAGTCTGTAAAGGTTTTCAATGTACCAACTCCCAAAAATAAATACAATAAACTTAAAAGAACTCAGACACTCAAACACACACACACACACACGGGTCCAGTGAAATATCCAAGATTAACTTCCTCCCATGTCTCTTAAACTTAGTATTCCTGTCAGCCTAGCGTTTCCAGAGTGCCCGACCTCTAGGAAGTGTGTGTGTGTGGTGCGTGTGCGTGCGTGCCGTGCGTGCGGGTGTGTGCGTGCGTGTGTGTGTGTGTGTGTGTGTGTGTGTGTGGTGTGTGTTAGTGGTAATGCGCATGCTTCTTTGTTGAACAAACCCCAGCAGGGCTCAAGAAAACACATTCCAGGCGTTAATGACCAAAATGAGGGTAAAATATTGCATATTTACCGCACACTGGCATCCAGAGAGAGAACAAGAGAGAGAGGGAATGAAAAAGGAAGAGAAACAGACAGAAGGCGGGGGAGAGAAAGCAATCAGGTTTATAAATCTGTGTGAGAGCAGGACAATAGCTCACTGGAGAGCTGACAAACATGCAAGAAGACATTCTTAAGACATTAAAGGGCAACAGAGCAGCAGTGTGTGAGTGTTTGAGGCCAAGCTTTCTTTCTCACGACTCCCTGAAAAGGGTTTCTGCTGCTTAGGGTTAGCTCTGCGCTCTCATGAACACACACACACACACACAGGCAGGTGTGTAGCGACAGCCCACCCTCACACCGCCAGACTCCATCACCTCATGAGGATAGTAAGATAGTAAGGTTTGTTTGAAAAGAAATTAATACTTTTCTTAAACAGGATGCTTAATTGCTCAAATGACATAAAAATATACTTTTACAAAGATTTCTATTTCAAAGCCTTTGAACTTTCTATCAATCAAAAATCCGGAAAAAAAGAAGCGCACTGTTTTTCAACCATTGATATACATAGGCTACGTCCACACGAAGCCAGAGCTTTCCCTATCCGATTTTTTTCCCCCTCGTCTCAAGAAATATCTGCGTCCACAAGAAACCGACACAAAACGATGTAGTATACATGTCAGACCAGCATGTGGTGCTGTAATTCTGCCACAGAGATACACTAAAAACGGAGAAGATTTCAGACTATGCGCATAAACCTTGCGCACGGTATACAAACGAACATTGAACAATACATTTATTAATCTGTGTTAACGTTAGTTAATAAAAAGACAATCGTTCAGTGTTTGTTCATGTTTTTGTTGCTGTTACGTGATGTAGCGGTGACTGACTAGGGGCGAGACGTGGGCTGATGACGTCATTGTTTCAGAAAATATACGGATTCGCTGTCCACATGAAAATGCAAGGGCGGCGTTTTCAGGTTTAAAAAAATATCGGTATCACTCTCCCAAAACGTCGGATCCGTGTGGACGAAACGTCTATACGATACAAAATGTATGCGTATACATCTAAACACGTCTCCGTGTGGACGGGGCCTAATTCCGTGGCACGCAACTCAGCATGATTATACTGATTTCTGAAGGATCATGTGACACTGAAGACTGGAGTAATGATCTGATATTCAATTTACTCTCAGAATAATCACATTTTAAAATATAATATTCAACAGGAATCAAGTTATTTGAAATGGTTATAGTATTTCACAATATTACTGTTTTTGCAGTTTGGCAATTATTTTTGATCAAGTAAATACAGCCTTAGTGAGCATAAGACACCTCTTTCAAAAATCGTACAAATCTTACCAATATACCCAAAATAAAATAAAAAATGTGAAAGAGTGTGCAAACGGTGTTAATTTTGTATTTATATAATTTTTTTATACTACTTTAGTATTTATATATATATTTATATCATCCTATATAATTTTTATTTATATTCAACTCTCTTTTTTTTTTTTTTACAACTTCAGTTGATTTTTATTTTAATTGAACCTTTACACTTTTTTTATTAGTTTTTTTTGCCAATGTTATGTTTTTTTTTAGGTTCTTCTTTTTATGTTTAAATTTTATTTTGGGTTTTAGTTTTTATATTTCCTGTAGTATTTTAAGTGCTTCCACTTTCCATGGAAAAAACATTTCAAAGTTTCATTTCCGTATGTTTAAGTATTTAGCAAATATTTATGTTTATTTCAGCTTCACTTTCATTAACAGCTATGTTTCTATACTTTTTAGTTTTATAACAATAATAAACCTGTTTGTGAATAGCCACGTGTGAAAGAAAGGAGGTAGAGAAAAACGAAGAAAGAAAGAAAGAAAGAAAGAAATGAAGGCAGGACGAGTGACAAACAGGAGTGTGCACATCATTATAAAGAATGCCCTCTCCTTCTTGCGGCTGCATTCTTTCGCACTGAGCATCACGTCTCCAGGACAAACAGAGCTCGGCGTCTGGCATGGCACAGCGCTCATGTCAGTGACCTCCTCTCCTGAAGGAAAAGGGATTTCACAGACATCAGAGTCCCTGACAAACGCACTCATATTTTCCGCGTACGCAGAGGACGCGCTGCTCGAATGGAGCCGTTTCAGGGAGTCGTGGTTTCACATGTAGCATTGTGAAATAACATCAACTGGACATTAAATGAACATGATAAAACACTGTCAGAAGCGATCTGTGAGCTATCAGGCATGTGATCAAACTAGCTGATCATCTGAGAATCACTGAGAACTTAGCTGTACGGATTGAACAAGAATAATGAGTCAAAATGAGACTAGAGGAGAGGTTAGTGCAGAGGAGATGGCATGAGAAGAGATGAGGTGACAAAAGGAGAGAAAAAAGATTACTGGACACTAGAGGAGAGGAACTGAAGTGAAGTCATCCATCCTGTTGTGGAAGCAGAGGATTCTGTTCTGTTCACATGCTTGTGTGATTCAAGATTTGTCATACTGCTGGTCCAGAACATCAGAACACGACTTTACAAAACAGAGAGAGAGAGATCAGATCTAATGCATCTAAATGCTTTTGATTCCGTTTGCATCCACATAGACATTACATAAAGCAATAAGCCACGAGAGGCTGTAGATTACATTTTCCATTCTACAGATTCCTCCATGGTTATGGTGTGTTGTGACTTCAGGTAAAATATGAAGAAATAACAAAACAGTGGCAACAGCAAGACAGTATAATACATGTTTATATTATATAGGCTATTATATTGATTTTAAATATGATTCATCTGATCAGAAATGTTAAAGTTGCAACTATTGTATAAAAAAAACTCTTGAGGCAGTTTGTCTATGCATACAGCTTCTATCCATTCAATGATCACAAGAAATGCGAGAGAGAGAAAATTCACAGATTAAATTAATAACACATTTACATTTATTTCTATTCATTTAACAGAAGCTTTTATCTAAAGTGACTTGCAAATGAGTTGACCAGGCCAGCACAGGTTAGAACTGATGTGTCAGTGCAAAACATGCATTAGTTATTGAAGTGCTCACAGCTTCGAAACACTCACAGCTCGATGTTAAAGCGATAAGCCCCGAGAGACCATGCGTTCAAGCAGTTTTATACAGTTAAATGGGGAGTTAGGCATGACACATCACCGTAAAATGATTTTCTACATTAAATCGGTAGTGGGTCTCGGCCCGCGATGTCTGGAGGACTTTCACTGAAGAGTCTTATTTGTCCAGTCTCAGTCAAGAAGGGAGGTGCAGAAGATCTGCTAAAAATCCGTTTGCCTACTAGGCATGGCAGGGCCTGACTCTGGAGAGTATTTCTCACTCTGTACCACATGTTGAAATGTTGGAGTGAAGATTCTCAATAACAACAACAAAACTGGCTTGAATGAGTGATAAGCAAGCAGCAATCACAGCAGTCAGATACCAAGTGAAGCTCTTTTCAATGACTATTATGATGTCATTGTCAGAATAGAATGTAGGTCCGTTGAGTTCATTCTATTTGCTACGGAGATAAGCATTTTTTTTAATCATGCAATGCTCACATTCTAGTGCACAATTATTTTTGTCATGTTAACAGTTAATTATATGTTAACCCCGTAAAGTAAAAGAAAATTAAAGCGGAAAAAAAATCACTTCCGTGTCATCTTGCAGATTAAGAGGTTCGTCACACACAAAAATGTAGCACAGACTTAAAGTATTAAACAGGTGTAACGAATCCAGTCCACTGAAGGCAAGTGTAGTGAGAACCCAAGTGCAGTTTATTTACAAGGTGATCCAAACATCTAAACAATAATCCGAGACTTGACTTGACAAGGAATAAACAGACTAGACTCACCGACAGCGGTTTACAACTTCAATACACGACAAGGCACAATGGGAAAATGATGGCTACTTATAGCAGACAAAGGGTCCACCAAGACAAGAACAACCCTGGAAACAAACACATGACAAACAACCAATCGGAACATACACATACACAGTCAGAGATACATGAGGGCAAGGGAAGCATGACACAAACAGGGGCCAATGAAACAATTACAAAATAATAGACATGGAAAACATGAACATGAAACCCAAACACCAAACCCCACATTACAACAGGAAGAGCAGTTCACATAAAAGAAATGTATTTTAATCTAAATCTGCAGTGTGGAAATTAAGAAATTCATATATAGTATAATTCATATATATACAGTATAATTCATCTATAATTTTGGCTGTGTGGTTCCCCCTAGAGGTGAGAAACCATATTACAACTAACTTTAAGGAACTAGGACCCGAATTAACACTTCACCCCCCCCCCAATGTGCATTTTTGAAGAATATCCTGACCACTCTTCTAAATAAAGTTAAGGAGGACTGAGACTGTCAATCTCCAATCTCCTTTTTTATCAACAGATTAAATTTCAGTCACTAAAACTTTTCACTTCCTTCTTACTTATCTTTCTACATTTATGGTCTTTGGTTCATATTTGTGAGTTCAATTCGTGAATGAATCATTCGTTGTCATGTCAAAACTTTTAATGAATCGGGTCTAATTCACAAAACCGGTTTAAATAATTATTTCTCAAATCGGACTTCACAGCCTGGAATATTGGTTAATCGGTCTGTTTTAAGGGACGTTATGACCCCTCACATTAGCCTACTCTTCGTTTTTTTTTTTTTCGCTATATTGAAATATGTTATGGACCACTAATTTTGTGTTAAATATAGCCTAATATAATATAGTCCCATAACATTTTTCCCATCTGAGATTCAAAACCCTTAAGAAAATGAATCATGGTTTAATTATAGTATAGTAACCATGTTTTATTTTTTAATTGACTATCATTTGTATAACCAGTTTTACTACAAATAGGCTATCATGGTTAGCATAGCAAAATCCACGTTAAATAGTGGTTACCATGGTTTAACTATAGTATGTTTTTTATTTGTTGTAAAACCATGGGAAATTTTCGTAAGGGAACCATTTAGGATATTTTTATAACAATGTAAAGTGTGTGTGTGTACTTGTTCATGTCCCCATGTCCCCACAAGGATAAAACCTGAAATTTGACATTGTGGGGACGGGTCTGCGGTCCCCACGAGGGAAAAAATGATTAAAAATAGTAAATGATGTTTATCTGACAGTGTAACAATGCAAACAGGTTTTATGTAAGAGGTAGGTTTAGGGTTAGGGTAGGTTTGAGAAGAAAAGAATTGTTTGGTTGGTCAGTATAAAGTAATCGCAGTCTTTGATGTAATATTCACTTAGGCACTGTCTATTGGCGAAACGAATTTACGGTACTACGGCAACAGACAGTGTTGCCAACTGCTTTCAATTTAAAGTAGCTAAAACTGGTAGCTAAATGTCACTATATGACATCATATTGGCAAATTCACTGATCTATATAAAGTTGAATGTAGATCAGTGGGCAAGATGATAACTTAGATAAGGTTTGTCCAAGCAGTTGCTATATTTGTCCCTAAACTTTTGAAAAAGTCTCAAAAGGGGCGGGGAAGTCGCTAAATCTAGCTACAAAGTAGCTAAATTGGCAACACTGCAAGAGATTGGTGGGTATCGGCAGTGATTGGTCACATGTGAATGAGGTTGCACGCGGTGGATTAAAAGCTCAAAGTTTGTTTGGTACTCACTGTTCGTCTCCTTATTTAAAACTGCATGCACCGTGCAATAAAAGCAGCAAACAAAGAATAAGACAATGGAAAGCCCCCAGAATTCACAGAAAACCTGTATGTGTGTGTGTGTGTGTGGGTGTGGTGTGTGAAGAGATAGAGAGATATTGTCAGGTCTGCTGATTATATTAAAGGTGTCATTTGATGCTTTTTTAAAGATCATTATTTGGTGTATTTGGTGTAACAGAATATGTTGACATGCTTTAATATTCAAAAAACACATTTATTTTTCAAATACTGTACATTATTTGTAGGTCCTCTATGCCCCGCCTCTATTTTCTACAAAGTCCCTCCTTCCGACAAGTCTGCTCTGATTGGCCAGCTGACCATTGCGTTGTGATTGGGCCGAACACCGCAAGCACTCGTCGGAAATTTAACGCCCCCTACCATAATCGCGAGCTTCATCTTTCAAATAAATGTAAAGACAGTAAATAATGCCATTAGTTTTACCTGAAACTTTTCAAGCCTGAAAGGGGAACAGAGTCGTGTGACAGACACGGTGATGAAGCTGGTATATGTTTGCAGTACACAATCCAGGGTTAAGACAGCTGACTCTCTCTCTCTCTCTCCTCTCTCTCTCTCTCTCCTCTCGGTCTCTCTCTCTCTTCTCACAGCACACACCCGAGCGCAACTCCGCATTTGAAACTTCAATAGCAAATACTTAAATTAGTAACAAAACAGTAGCTGATTCAGAATTGCCAGATTGTCATAGCAAAGTCAGAATTATTTCCTCTCCTAGGTTCACGAAACGGTCTTTCATAAAATGCATTGCTGTTCTGTTGTCAGTCATCTTAAAGATTCCTAAATGGCATCTACTTTCGGCAGGCCAAATAAAGTGCTTTTGCTTTCAACCTAGAAACACACAGCGTCTCCCTGACATGACTGATTCAACAATAACTGCGGTTACTGAAACCATGCCTTCTTTCTTTGCGTGAACATTTGGGCGCATAATGCAAATATTCCCACATAGTGACCTAAATATGTGGGGGCGTGTTAGAACGAGCCTTTTTAGGGGGGCGTGGCAGAGTCTTATCTTTGATAAATAATATCTCTTTGGTTTTTGAGACTTTAGTCTTTGCAACTTCTCAGGGATCTTATCTATGCACAATCAGCTTGTACACTCCAAAGAGAAAAGAAAACTTGAAACCGCATCATATGACCCCTTTACGTATGATGACATTGCTCCCAGTTTCAAGACTCTAGAATAATCTGTTCTCGAATAGTCCGACCTTCATGTACTCGAGGTTTTCATACTTCATACTCTACAATTTATCCTACCGAAATTTCGAGATAAGACGCGTCTTCATCACGCGTCACGTGGCAGCACTATACGATCTTGTGCATCCGAAATAGCCTGAATAAACGTGAAACCATCTATTTACGTTGCCATAACGACTTGAAATTTTAACTCCGAGACATCTTGCTTTCCGTTCCATCCCACTACTGCAATGCATCAGTCTATGATCATCAGTCTGCATATCCCTCCCCCATCCCTGCTCCCTCCCAGTCCTCGCCTATCCCGAAACGCAGCATCCTTCCCTACAGTGTGAGATATCGCCAATGAACGCACCACGGTATGGCTTAACGTGTGGTGCTCCGGGCCAAACGGAATCTTTTGTGCATTTTCTAATTCATACCGAACATTTACTGGGACGGCACCACAATTTTGGCTAAATCCGTGACCCACAAATAAACACCCCGCGCGACCAACGGAATGATTTAACGGCGCGAGCGAAATCAGCGAATCGACTTCATCCACTGAGAAGCCGTTTTTTGGGATCGTAACCAACTGAATGAAGACAAACGTGGGGAAGGAACGTTTTATTGACTAAATACGTGTGGTAATCGGTAACGGTAGGCTAAAAAATATTCAAACCACAAAACAATCACCGAGGTCACGTTTATTACTGTTGACAGGGGAAATACCGTCGACGTTGTTGATATTTGCATCCGTTGTTAATAGGAAAACGGCAACTGAATAACGGTATTGTTTAAAAATATAGGGAATGTAGTTTAAATTATATTTATATGTAACGTAGACGCATGAATGATATTAGCATATTTTTGGTGATCATCATTATTCGCTGTTAGACATATGCCTTGATGTTTGACAGTTGGAAATTACAGACGCTTTAGCAAAATAACAGATGGCATGAGCCATAACTACATCCGGTCATAGTAAACACTTACTACATGTGTTAGCAACTTCATATGCATTTATTTAAATGAGACAAAGACACAAACATTAAATCCAATATTTAAGTTCATCATATGGGTAGCCTGCTAAATCTACAGTTGTTACTTTATGTACAATGCAATGTAAATATCCTCAAAGCATTCCTCTTCTTAATTGGCTATAAGCCTATAACTTTAAGTTGAAATTGATTCCGAGAGAATCTTCACGTTGACACCCTAACATAAGCAATAACAAAAAAAGACATAAGCAATAAATATAATTTAGAGGAGAAGGGAATGTCTGAATGAATGTTTGCATGAAGCCAAAGACACATAATCATTAAGAAGATTCATTTTACATTTCAAACTCACTGTGGAAAACATTGCGTCACATAAAATAGTTTTTTTCTCAGGTTAAATTAGCCAACCAATGTTTAACATAAAGGTATAGCACAAAATCCTTAGTTAATGTCACTTGTCTTCCATTACCTGCATGAATTTCTCATTCTAAACTAATCACAAACCTCAGCTCAGTCTTCCACTGTCCAAAAAACGAAACAAGAAAACGTTTAGTGAATATATCACTATATGTATATTTTAGAAATCAGATTAGATACTAATCAAAGTATTTTATCAACAAAAAGTGTATTAATATTCATTATTAATAAAGTACTTGCTAACATATAAATAGGTCAAGAAGAACAGTTACTGACTGAAACTTGAGTCTGGCATCTCAGCTCTTTTTTCTTTCGTGGAACACTGAATACTCTGTGCCTGGACTAATTAAACCGATCACTTGCACAGAGGGCATCACATCTCTGATACTCCTTCACTGGACTCGCTTTCTCCTCATCACAACACTCATCTCCCATCAAACTAGAAGGACAGGAGGAAACATCATCAGGGTCTCAACTAAAAGTGAAGCCCACCATCATCTCAGTGTTTTCGGCGCTGTCAAGCTCATCTGTTCACAGATCCAGAAAACGTATTTCCTCGCGAGCTCTGTGTCCTGTGGACTACTGGCTCAGACCTCCGGCTCTTCAGTTTGAGCCTGTTTGTTGTGTGTGTGTGTTTGTGTGTGTT